>CAWUFW010003762.1:1200000-1727759 GCA_963921515.1 Calotriton arnoldi
TTGATGACCTGGTTATAGATTCCTATGTCGTCCGGCGGCGAAGGACTCGAAGGATGGGATTCTACTCCCTCTTCCGGGGATTGAGCGGCGAGATCTTGCGTCCTGTGTCTCCGAGGATGTCAAGCCCTGGTAAGTTTGTCTTCCTCACCTTCGGCATCGCCGTAATACAGCTTTTCCTCCTGTTCCGCGACAGGCTCTGGTGTTGTCCGTGGTTGGATTTCCTCGACGCACCTTTCGGCTTGGGCCGTGGACTTCGGCGGAATCGTGAACTGTTGCATCTTTTCGTCGAAGTCTTTCTTGCGTTGCAAGATGCTCGCCATTTCGGCCTCGAGCCGTTTCCTTTTCCATCTCGGACGCGTGTTCGGCGTCGAGAGTTTCAGCCTCTCTCTTCGCGGTTGTCGACGTCGAAGTCGTAGCTGCTTTCAACCCCTTCTTCACGTCGAAGCGTCCCTTTCGTGACTGGTCTTCGACGCCTTTGCCTTCTCTTGGGGTTTCGCCATCTGGGAGTCCTTGTCGAAGGAACCGACGGGCTGTTTGTCCTTGGATGCAGTTGCGGACGTAGAGTGTTTCGATGGCAATGCTCCTTTCGAGGACTTTGACTCACTCTTTCGAGTATCAGTGGGGTGCCTGGGGTTCGACGACTCTTACCTCCTTTGGCGTTTTCTTTTCGACCTCGACGACTATGACGTCCTCCGGTCCTTCAGCGATGTTGTCCTCTTCTCCACTGGAGAGTCCCAAATCTCGGAGCGATGGAGGTTCCCCTGCCCCTGCATGCTGTAATTTGCTCTTCTTTGCCTCTCTTACTCTGAGGGTCTTCGGAGTGAATGCCGCGCAGGCGTTGCAGTCCTCGCTTCGATGTTCGAGCGGCAGGCAGAGATTGCAATCTGGGTGTTGGTCCTTTTGCGCGTACTTGTGGTGGCAGTTTGCGCAGAATTTAAAGGGAGTTTTGTCCATCACCGCGCCCAGGGAGCCCCGTGTGCGCATTCTCTGCAGAAACGTCGAAGTTCTCGGTGTTTCTACCCTCTTTAGTCGCCCTCGTTACGCGACTCGTAATCCGGTATGTTCTTACGGTGATTTTTCTGTTTTCCGTGGATTCTTCTCCAAAGTTGTGGAGCTCCTTCACTGACGATCCAGACCCAACGACGGAAAAAAAGAATCTGAAGATGGCGACCAAAGGTGGGAGCTTCCGGAGGAAGCATGTCAACGCCACGAAGAGCACCAAATGGTGGTATGTCGACACCCACCTGGGCCACGGGGAGAAAAAAAAAAAAAAGTACACAACAATTCCGGACCCAACCACTTGATGGCGGAATAATGCACAGCATAGTGAATCCAGAAAGATTCACGCTGCAAAACCATTAGTTTAAATGCGTTTTGGAAAAGCAATTAGTCTTTAAAATGGAGTTGTTGGCACATGCATATAGACTAACATTGTTTATGATTATTAATCAAAACCCCTCCTGAACGGAGAACAAACATTTGCAGAGAGGTTTTTTTTAAAGAAAGTCCATAAATTTCTGTGGAACACCATCTCGAAAGACGTCCAAAAACCAGTGAATGAGATTTAATCTGTAATATTTATGAATACGGTGGACCAAAGCAATGCAAACGCAAGTGATGGGGAGTCACCATCTGAAAGGTTAATTAAATTTCTTTAGAGCCAGTAAACTAAGGCGCAGATGAGAGATTATGAACCAGATTGTAGAAACAAAAAAACAAAATAAATTACGACGACTGATCCGAAAGAGTACAATTTAGAACTGCTTTGCAAACAGTACCTCTGCAGACAAAATGGGACCAATTGGAGGTGGAGCCCGGTATATTTTGGTGGTGTAGGGAGCAGGGGATACTTCAGGAGGGAGAGGGGTGGGGGGGATTGTGTAAACATACCACAGAATGCAAGTGTTTCCAGGGCTTTTTCTGTACAAAATGTGCAAGTCATTTATGCTAGAAAGCATCTTAAGATGTGCTCAAATGCATGTGTTTTAGGATAAATGCCTGTCAGACCCTTACATGGTTGCATGTGACTGCAGAGTAAACTCACAAATCTGCTTCTTCTGTCAGTTGTCAAGCAGTGCAAATTATAAGACACTTCCCATATTTTAAGCAAGTAAACTTGGAAAACTATCAGGCTTTTGACTATCCAAGTGCTCTACTCACCAGCCAGCATGCAATATGTCTGCTTTTGAGTTTTAAAGTGGAAGTCACAACTTTAAGTAGTCGAATACAGGTTTTACAAGCTAAAAAAATGACCAAAATATTTACTATCCACATGGTAACAATCCATGCTACTGGATCAGATTAGACGGTATATGAATGTTGCGGTGTCAACAACAATCTATGGTTCCAAGTGTGCAGTACACAAGCATCATAAGTTAAGATAAATGACACTGCCACATTGCCACAAAGCTGAAAGGCCAAAAGGAACGGTATGTAGTTATATACAAACTTATTTATGTAATTAAGGGATCGCAAAGCTAAAACTGGAAAGCAATCAAATATTAATTAAAATGTAATGCACAAGGAAAAAGTTAATATTGGAGAAAATGCAATTAGTAAAGCTACTTTACCTTTTTGACGTCTTTTTAATAGCTCTGGATGCTTTACTCAAAGCGCTTTCCATGTCTTTTGTATTAACTTCAAGAGAATCTGGATCTGTGGTGTAAATTAGACTTTCCTATGAAGAAAAATATGCAGTTAGATCTGTAGAGGTAAATGATAGCGATATTTTTAAATATAATGCCCTCTACATGCTCCAATGCCCAGGCTACTCCAAGTTAAGGTTAGCCGATTCCGTTTCTGTCCCAAAGAAAATATTACATCTCGGATAGCTCATGTGCACGTCTGTAATCCCTCTCCAATAGAGCACATTAGTCCGCACCACAAACTCCACCACAAACTCTGATTACCTGGGAATCATTTTTAAAAAAAGAAAATGAAAAAGAAAGCCATAACTTAAACCATACTAATTACACCCAGTACAAAAATATCTTGGGCATAATCATATTACTAGTAAAGGTTCTAAAGCAAAATATATGTAATGAAAAAAACTGAGACCCCAGATGCTTTCCCCCCCCACCAAGCTTACATATCCCACGTAGGGAATATAGCATGCTACAACACTGACATCGCGTTCTTTTACAAAGCGGTCGTTACAACGACCACGTTGTTAGAACGCGATGCCATTACAACGCAAGTCATTACATCGACTTGCAGTAGATGGCGCTCTAACGCACAAGTTACTAACTTGAGTAACGATATATCTGTAAGAGACAGTAGTTAGTGACAGATTCCTTACCTTAGAATATCCCCAGGCGTCAGGCTGGATCCGGAAAGTTTTCTGCGTAGCAGTACCCTTGCGCGTCGGTAGGCGGCGTCGTGCGGCTCCGCGTCCGTCGTCAGCGTCGTGATCGCCGGGATGACGTTGCGGGCAGTACTTAGACGCCGCCCCTGCGCGCTGACGTCAGTTCTGTACACGACTTTCCGCGCCAGGAACGCAGAGCCATGCAAGAAGCTGACCTAGGTGTCTGAAAAATACTAGGGCCCTGAAAGGGATGTCCTTAACCCTAGAAATCAGTTCGCAGAATGGGGAGGATGGGTGGGGCGGTAAGGAATCTGTCACTAACTACTGTCTCTTACAGATATATCGTTACACAAGTTAGTAACTTGTGCATCTGAAAGAGACACGTTAGTGACAGATTCCTTACCTTAGAATAGATACCCCAGCAATACCAACCCCGGTGGTGGGTCTGCGAACAAAGATCAGACAAGGAAGTCCTGGAGGACAGAACTGCCAAAGAAGCCGTCCCTCCGGACCGGACTGTCAAGGCAGTAATGTTTTGTAAACGTGTGCAGTGAGGCCCACATAGCTGCCTGACAGATAACCGGCAGCGGAACACCGCTGCCCAAGGCCGTGGTAGCAGCCGTTGCCCTGGTGGAATGGGCACGCAGCCCAACAGGAGGCTCCTTCTTAGCCAAAGAATAGCAGGTCTTGATGCACAAGGTAACCCAGCGGGAGATGGTTCGTTTGTGCACCGCCCGACCTTTTTTGGCGCCCACGTAGCCAACAAAGAGCTGGTCATCCACCCGGAAGTGTTTTGTGCGGTCGATATAGAAGGAGAGCGCACGTTTTGGGTCCAGACGGTGGAGCCTCTCGTCCTCTCTGGAAGGATGCGGAGGCGGAAAGAAGGTAGGCAAAGTGATGGTCTGCCCAATGTGGAAGGCAGTAACCACCTTTGGCAAGAAGGACGGACGCGTCCGAAGAACAACCGTGTCTGGATGAACAGAAAGGGAGGTTTGCAAAATAGAGCCTGGAGCTCACTCACCCGCCGAGCGGAGGTGATGGCCACCAGAAAGGCTGTCTTCAGAGTCAGAAGACGAAGAGGACAGTTATGTAGAAGGCTCAAAGGGAGCGCACATTAAAAGGTAAGAACCAAGTTCAAGTCCCACTGAGGCATTACAAACGGAACAGGAGGGAAGAGGTGTGTAATGCCTTTTAAGAACCTGTTAACAGGGGACTTGAAAAGGGAGGGCTGATCAGGGAGCCTGAGGAAGGCCGAGATAGCACAAAGATAACCCTTGACGGTACCCAGGGCAGAACCCTGTTGGGCCAGAGAAAGAAGGAACAGAAGGACCTCAGAAAGAGGGGCAGAAAGGGGATTCACAGCCTTTGCTGTGCACCATGCCACAAATTTGTTCCACCTGCAGGCGTATACCACCTTAGTGGAGGGACGCCTGGCTGCCAGAATATCATCACAAACTTCGGGAGGCAAGTCGAAAGGAATCAACTGCCGCCGCTCAATCTCCACGCAAGCAGGTGTAGACTGGACAGGTTCGGGTGGAGGACCGTCCCCTGCTGCTGCGACAGAAGATCCTCCCGAAGAGGCAGACGGATCGGGGGATCTACGCTCATACTGAGTAGCTCGGGATACCAAACTCTTCGAGCCCAGTCCGGAGCCACAAGGATGACTTGGGTCCGGTCGTGCCGAATCTTCTTCAACACTCTGGGTAGAAGTGGTATAGGCGGAAAGGCGTACAACAGACCGCAACTCCACTCGCGACGAAAGCGCCGCCGGCGAGTGCCGCCTTGGAAATTCCAACGCGCAGAACTGATGACATTGTGCGTTCTCTTCGGTGGCGAATAGATCTAACCAAGGCTCTCCCCATTGTTGAAAGAGTCCTTGCGCCACTTCCGAGTGAAGACGCCATTCGTGATCCATCATGCACCTGCGGCTGAGGTTCGTCCGCCCTGGCGTTCAGGGAACCTGCCAGGTGTTGAACCATCAGGAACATGTCCTGATGTTCCAGCCAAGTCCAGAGGCGCAGAGCCTCCTGACAGAGGGTCCACGACCCCACCCCGCCCTGTTTGTTGCAGTACCACATGGCGGTGGTGTTGTCTGTGAACACCTGCACTACCTTCCCTTTGACAGAGGGAAGGAATGCCTTGAGTGCAAGTCGGATCGACCGGAGCTCCAGAAGGTTGATATGGAGCCAGGACTCCGCCGGAGACCAGAGGCCTCTGATCTCCGCCTCTCCCATGTGACCGCCCCATCCCAGAAGGGACGCGTCCGTCACAACTGTGTGCTCTGGCTGGGGAAGGGAGAGGGATCTGCCCATGACCCATTGCCGGTTCGAGAGCCACCACTGCAACTGTTTTGCAGTCCCCACCGAGATCTGGACGTGATCGGACAGGTTGCCCTGGTGCTGCGCCCACTGGAACTTCAGGTCCCACTGCAGAGCCCGCATATGCCATCTGGCATGATCGACCAGCAGGATGCCGGAGGCCATGAGGCCCAGCAGCCTCAGGGTCATCCGTACCGAAACCCAGGATAAAGGCTGAAAGATCGGAATCATAGCCTGAATATCCCGGACTCGCCGTTCGGTAGGATAGGCCCGAAACTGCGTCGTGTCCAGAACTGCTCCGATGAAAAGGAGCTGTGGAGAAGGAATCAGATGTGACTTCGGCACATTGATGGAGAACCCCAGCGAGTGCAGGAGTTCGGCCGTAGTCTGGAGGTGGGAGACGACTGCCTGGGACGAGCCCGCCTTCAGCAGCCAGTCGTCGAGGTAGGGGAAGACTGAAACCCCTGCCCGGCGCAGATGAGCTGCGACCACCGCCATCACTTTCGTGAACACCCGAGAGGCACTGGTAAGGCCAAAGGGGAGCACGGTGAACTGAAAGTGCTCGAGGCCTAACGTGAACCGTAGGTAACGCCGGTGGGCCGTCAGGACGGGGATGTGGAAATAAGCGTCCTGCAAGTCCAACGCTACCAGCCAGTCTCCAGGGTCGAGGGCAGTCAAGACCTGAGCTAGGGTGAGCATCTTGAACTTCTCCTTCCGGAGGAAGCGATTGACGTTCCGGAGGTCTAAGATAGGACGCATGTCCTCCTTGTCCTTTTTGGGCACCAGAAAGTAGTGGGAGTAGCAACCACGCCCTACTTCTGGGGTCGGAACATGCTCGATGGCCCTCTTGGCCAAGAGGGCCGTGACTTCCTTCTGTAGAAGCACCAAGTGATCCCCTGACATGCGGTGGAATTGAGGTGGCATGGCTGGGGGGTGGTCTCGAAGGGGAGGGAGTAGCCCCTTCGGACAATGTCCAAGACCCACCTGTCCGAGGTGATGGGACGCCAGTGGTGAAGGTGATGGCGGACCCTGCCCTCGACTGGCGTGCTGTGCACCTGAAAGGAGGGACTAGGAGGGCTTGGAGGCCGCGGACGGGCTGGAGGTGGTGGCCTGACCCGCACGCTGGTTGCCCGAACCGCCACGGCGGTATCCACGCCCTCGGCCACGCGAAGGCGCTTGCTGCGCGGGCCGTTGGCCGGGCTGTTGACGTGACTGGGCGCCCCTTCCGTGGCCACGAAAGGGGCGAAAAGCAGACGGGAGCGGAGGGCGCACAACAGCAAGGCCCAGGGACTTAGCAGTAGCCCGCGAGTCCTTGAAACGCTCCAGCGCATGGTCTGCCTTCGAACCAAAAAGACCGACTCCATCAAAGGGCATGTCCTTGAGTGTATTCTGGACATCCCCTGAAAAACCAGTGGTTCTCAGCCAGGCGTGGCGACGCAGCGCCACCGTCGTTGCAAGCGATCTGCCCAGCGAGTCGCCGGTATCAAGGCCACAGCGGATGGTGTATTTAGCCGCATCACGCCCTTCCGCAATGGCGCGGGTAAGCAGTGTCTGGACCTCCTCAGAGCACTGCGGCAAAACAGTCGCCACCGAATCCCACAGGAGTGGGTGTATCGGCCCAAGAGGCAAGCGGTGTTAACGGACCGCAAGCCAGCACTGGAGGAAGAGAAAGCCTTCTTCCCAAAGTGATCCAGGCGCTTGGATTCCCTATCCGGAGGGGCGGTAGGGAAGGCGGTTTGGGAGGCAGAGGCTTGGACAACCAAGCTCTCAGGGGTGGGGTGTTGGGAGAGAACAGGGGGTCGCCCGGAGCAGGGCGATGGCGTCGGGCCACGTTCCTATCCACAGGAGCCCCTGTGGTGGGTTTGGACCAGGCACCCAAAAGAACGTCAGTGAGTGCATCGTTGAACGGCAGCACAGTCTCCGAAGAGAGGCCGCCGGCTGAAGCACTTCAGTCAGGAGGTTAGTCCTGACGGCCACTGTAGGCAACTGGAGATTCAAGGCTCCAGCAGCTCTACGCAACACCGTTGCAAAATTAGCCCCCTCCTCCGTAGCCACGGGAGGAGACAGCATGCCAGAGTCAGGGGAGGTGTCCAGACCACTGGCATCCCCAAGTTCCTCAACCCAGTCCGGGTCAAACTCGCACTGTTGTGTGAGAGGGTCCTCAGACCCCTCCCAGCTCTCCTGGTCCTCCTCAGGTTCATAATACGGAGGAGGAGGGACATTAGGGACCCAAGGTCTCATCGGCGCCGGAACCGGCGTCGGGCAACGCCGGTCCGGCTCCATGTCCGGAGCCGGAGAGAACTGGGGAACGACGCCGTCCGGAGCCCCGGACGGCGTCAGGAACGGCACCGGGGACATCGGCGTCGGCGGAGGCGTGGTTAGGTCAACCGGCGTCGATGGGGGTTGCGGCACCACCGGAGCCGGGATCGAGGCCGGGGCCGAGGCGAAGGCTGGTGGGACAGGCGACGCCGGGACCGGAGTCGACGGAGACGCCGGAGCAAACCCATCAGGGCCCGAAGGCACACCGGAGGGACCTTGAGGCCCGAAGAGGCGGGCCATGGCCGACAGGAACTCCTGTACTTGGGCCGGAGCCGCCCCCGAACCCGGGAAGGACGGGTAATGCGGGGGTGACTCGACAGGCACGTCCGAGGCCGCGGGGGCGGGAACGGTGCCGACAGGGGCCTCGGCCGAGTCGCGAGACCGGCGAGGCGAAGTCTTAGAGCGATGACGCCGCTTAGACTTCTTGTGCTTCGACTTACCGGAGGAGCGCGAAGACTTGGATTCCGACGAACGATGGGGCTCCGCGACCGGCTCCTCGACCTCTCCCGTGACCGGGGCTTGGTGCGGCGCGGAGCAGACTGCCGGACCTCGAGCAGCTTCGAGACCGCTCCCGCAAAGCCTTCGGATGAAGTTTCCGGCAGTCAGGGCACGACTTCGTGTCGTGGTCTCGGCCGAGACAGAAGAGACACTCGAGGTGCGGGTCCGTGATGGACATCATACGGGCACAGACCTCGCAGGGCTTAAAGCCGGGCATCCCTACGACACCTTAGGAGTCGTGAAGACTCGTAGAAGAAAACAGTGAAAAATTCACAAAAAAGGTAGTCAAAAAGTGACTAGGGCACTGCTCTTCCCGGATCTGCGCTTGCTGGCGCGGAAAAAGAAGAACTGACGTCAGTGCGCAGGGGCGGCGTCCAAGTACTGCCCGCGACGTCATCCCGGCGATCACGACGCCGACGACGGACGCGGAGCCGCACGACGCCGCCTACCGACGCGCAAGGGTACTGCTACGCAGAAAACTTTCCGGATCCAGCCTGACGCCTGGGGATATTCTAAGGTAAGGAATCTGTCACTAACGTGTCTCTTTCAGATATTAGGAATAGTATAATTTACTATTTCAACTCCAGCCTACGCAACAGTAGGGAAGGTGTTGGAATAGTAACTTATACTATTTCTTATGTTAAAGCGCCATCTACTGCAAGTCGATGTAATGGCATCGCGTTCTAACAATGCGGTCATTGTAACGACCGCGTTGGAAATGAACTGCGATGCGATGACTGCGTTGTAAACGCAGTCATTGCATGTAGGTGAAGTTGTGAAATATATCAAGGTTTCAAAAAATCTAATTGGCTATGAGGTTTCTGTTGGATACTGTATTTCACATGCAGAAACACCGATTTAGAACATTTATTACCAAATTGAATACTGCCACCAAATTGACATGTAGGTGAAGGGACTACACAAGTATCTGTCATGAACTGAATTTTCTACATGCTCAAAAACGCAGCCAGGCAGAATGTACATCCCTCTCTCAAGATATCTCAAATGTTCGAGTGAGAAACAAATGAGGCATGGTCCACACTACAGGAAAGTGGCCAAATCACCTGTGAAGCCCAGGGTGCTAAATCATTTAATTTTATATCAAAACCTAGTAGGGTGCTTCTAGCAGTTCTAGCTATCCATAGCTCATGTCTTCAGGAACAGTGGAGAGTGATTGAACTGGAGAGCTGAAATCTCAATGTGTACGATCTTTTCATACGGAGAGCAGGGTAATACGAGCATCCTTCTGTCCAGTGTCTATATATCTACTACCAATTTGCTTGTTTATATAGAAGCTGGCCAAGGTGTTTGAAGACCAACAGTTTTACTGATTACAATAGGCAAGATACCATTCAGAGACCAGTAGTTGTCCTTCCATAGTATGGATGTGAAGGGTTAGGTTCTGCTTAGACCATACAATGATAAACAGTGTGTGAGAAAGTGCCTCTTTTTGCATGGTTAGGCCCCAATTTTTGCCTGGTTTTGATGTGGTTTCAATTGTAGTGTACAGGGTCCCTGCCAACCAGGTCCCCTGTGCCAGTGCATCTTCCCTAAACACTAATCCCCAATTAGTATTCCTACCACCTGTAGGTCCCTAGTAAATGGTACCCAGAATACCCAGGGCCTGGGAGCTGAGGGTCCCCTGAAAACCTACCAAACCTGGTGTGGTCTCGGACTGGCTGTAGGCAGGTAGCCACCACCAGACATGTTTCTGAACCCCTGGGTAGAGAGTCCCTGCTCTCTGGGACCAGAAACAATGCACATGCTCGGCAGAGGTGTCTCACCTCCTCCCCCAGGATGGGCCAGTGCTCGAAGAAGGAAGCTTCAAAGACCTGCCGCCTTTGTGACACCCAGCGTCTGCTGCTACCAGCAGATGGCAGCCCCTGGTTAACACCCCCACTTTGGGCAGGAAAACTTAGAATAGGAGGTGTGCCCACCTCTGCCAACTCCACCCCTAAGGTGGGAGAAGTGAGGTGAAGCACAATTTACTAACTTGTGTAACGATATATCTGTAAGAGACAGTAGTTAGTAAGATTCCTTACCTTAGAATATCCCCAGGCGTCAGGCTGGATCCGGAAAGTTTTTGCGTAGCACTACCCTTGCGCGTCGGTAGGCGGCGTCTTGCGGCTCCGCGTCAGTCGTCGGCACCACCGGGATGACGTTGCGGGCAGTACTTAGACGCCGCCCCTGCGCGCTGACGTCAGTTCTGTACACGACTTTCCGCGCCAGGAACGCAGAGCCATGCAAGAAGCTGACCTAGGTGTCTGAAAAATACTAGGGCCCTGAAAGGGATGTCCTTAACCCTAGAAATCAGTTCGCAGAACGGGGAGGATGGGTGGGCGGTAGGAATCTGTCACTAACTACTGTCTCTTACAGATATATCGTTACACAAGTTAGTAACTTGTGCATCTGAAAGAGACACGTTAGTGACAGATTCCTTACCTTAGAATAGATACCCCAGCAATACCAGCCCCGGTGGTGGGTCTGCGAACAGATTCAGACAAGGAAGTCACGGAGGACAGAGCGGCCAAAGAAGCCGTCCCTCCGGACCTGGCTGTCAAGGCAGTAATGCTTGGTAAACGTGTGCAGCGAGGCCCACGTAGCTGCCTGACATATATCCTGTAGCGGAACACCACGGCCTAAAACCGTGGTAACAGCCGTAGCCCTGGTGGAACGGGCACGCAGCCCAACAGGAGGCTCCTTCTTAGCCAAAGAATAGCAGGCTTTGATACACAAGGTGACCCAGCGGGAGATGGTCCTTTTGTGTACCGCCCGACCTTTTTTGGCGCCCACGTAGCCAACAAAGAGCTGATCATCCACCCGGAACTGTTGTGTGCGGTTGATGTAAAAGGAAAGCGCACGTTTTGGGTCCAGACGGTGGAGCCTCACTTCCTCTCTGGAAGGATGCGGAGGCGGAAAGAAGGTGGGCAAAGTGATGGTCTGCCCAATGTGGAAGGCAGTAACCACCTTTGGCAAGAAGGACGGATGCGTCCTAAGAACAACCTTGTCTGGATGAACAGACAGAAAGGGAGGTTTGCAAAATAGAGCCTGGAGCTCACTCACCCGCCGAGCAGAGGTGATGGCCACCAGAAAGGCTGTCTTCAGAGTAAGAAGACGAAGAGGACAGTTAAGTAGAGGCTCAAAGGGAGCACACATCAAGAAGGTAAGAACCAAGTCCCACTGAGGCATTACAAACGGAACAGGAGGAAAGAGGTGTGTAATGCCTTTAAGAAACCTGTTAACCACAGGGGACTTGAAAAGGGAGGGCTGATCAGGAAGCCTGAGGAAGGCCCATATCGCACGATAGCCCTTGATGGTACCCAGGGCAGAACCCTGTTGGGCCAGTGAAAGAAGGAACAGAAGAACCTCCGAAAGAGGGGCAGAAAGGGGATTCACAGCCTTTGCTGTGCACCATGCCACAAACTTGTTCCACCTGCAGGCGTATACCACCTTAGTGGAGGGACGCCTGGCTGCCAGAATCACATCACAAACTTCGGGAGGCAAGTCAAAAGGAATCAACTGCCACCGCTCAATCTCCACGCAAGCAGGTGTAGACTGGACAGGTTCGGGTGGAGGACCGTCCCCTGCTGCTGCGACAGAAGATCCTCCCGAAGAGGCAGACGGATCGGCGCTCATACTGAGTAGCTCGGGATACCAAACTCTTCGAGCCCAGTCCGGAGCCACAAGAATGACTTGGGCCCGGTCGCGCCGAATCTTCAACACTCTGGGTAGAAGTGGTATAGGCGGAAAGGCGTACAACAGACCGCAACTCCACTCGCGACGAAAAGCGTCGCCGAGCGAGTGCCGCCTTGGAAATTCCAACGCGCAGAACTGCTGACACTGCGCGTTCTCTTCGGTGGCGAACAGATCTAACCAAGGCTCTCCCCACTGCTGAAAGAGACCTTGCGCCACCTCCGAGTGAAGACACCATTCGTGATCCATCATGCACCTGCGGCCGAGTTAGTCCGCCCTGGCGTTGAGGGAACCTGCCAGGTGTTGAACCATCAGGAATATGCCCTGATGTTCCAGCCATGTCCAGAGGCGCAGAGCCTCCTGACATAGGGTCCACGACCCCACCCCGCCCTGTTTGTTGCAGTACCACATGGCGGTGGTGTTGTCTGTGAACACCTGCACTACCGTCCCTTTGACAGAGGGAAGGAATGCCTTGAGTGCAAGTCGGATCGCCCGGAGCTCCAGAAGGTTGATATGGAGCCAGGACTCCGCCGGAGACCAGAGGCCTCTGATCTCCGCCTCCCCCATGTGACCGCCCCATCCCAGAAGGGACGCGTCGGTCACAACTGTGTGCTCTGGCTGGGGAAGGGAGAGGGATCTGCCCATGACCCATTGCCGGTTCGAGAGCCACCACTGCAACTGTTTTGCAGTCCCCTCCGAGATCTGGACGTGATCGGACAGGTCGCCCTGGTGCTGCGCCCACTGGAACTTCAGGTCCCACTGCAGAGCCCGCATATGCCATCTGGCATGATCGACCAGCAGGATGTAGAAGGCCATGAGGCCCAGCAGCCTCAGGGTCATCCATACCGAAACCCAGGATAAAGGCCGAAAGATCGGAATCATAGCCTGAATATCCCGGACTCGCTGTTCGGGAGGATAAACCCGAAACTGCGTCGTGTCCAGAACTGCTCCGATGAAAAGGAGCTGTGGAGAAGGAATCAGGTGCGACTTCGGCACGTTGATGGAGAACCCCAGCGAGTGCAGGAGTTCGGCCGTTGTCTGGAGGTGGGAGACGACTGCCTGGGTCGAGCCCGCCTTCAGCAGCCAGTCGTCGAGGTAGGGGGAAGACTGGAACCCCTGCCCGGCGCAGATGAGCTGCGACCACCGCCATCACTTTCGTGAACACCCGAGGGGCGCTGGTAAGGCCAAAAGGGAGCACGGTGAACTGAAAATGCTCGAGGCCTACCGTGAACCGCAGGTAACGCCGGTGGGCCGGCAGGACGGGGATGTGGAAATATGCGTCCTGCAAGTCCAACGCTACCATCCAGTCTCCAGAGTCGAGAGCAGTCAAGACCTGAGCTAGGGTGAGCATCTTGAACTTCTCCTTCCGGAGGAAGCGATTGACGTTCCGGAGGACCAAGATAGGACGCATGTCCTCCTTGTCCTTTTGGGCACCAGAAAGTAGTGGGAGTAGCAACCACGTCCTAATTCTGGGGTCGGAACACGCTCGATGGCCCTCTTGGCCAAGAGGGCCGCAACTTCCTTTTGAAGAAGCACCAAGTGATCCCCTGACATGCGGTGGAATTGAGGTGGCATGGCTGGGGGGATGGTCACGAAGGGGAGGGAGTAGCCCCTTCGGACAATGTCCAAGACCCACCTGTCCGAGGTGATGGCACGCCAGTGGTGAAGGTGATGGCGGACCCTGCCCTCTACTGGCGTGCTGTGCACCTGAAAGGAAGGACTAGGAGGGCTTGGAGGCCGCGGACGGGGCGGGGTTGGTGGCCTGACCCGCACGCTGGTTGCCTGACCCGCCACGGCGGGAGCCACGTCCTCGGCCACGCGAAGACGCTTGCTGCGCGGGCCGGTGGCTGGGCAGCGGACGTGACTGGGCGCCCCTTCCGTGGCCACGAAAGGGGCGAAAAGCAGACTGTTGCTGAGGGCGCACAGGAGAAAGGCCCATGGACTTGGCTGTAGCCCGCGAGTCCTTAAAGCGCTCCAGCGCATGGTCTGCCTTTGTCCCAAAAAGACCGACTCCATCAAAGGGCATGTCCATAAGAGAGTTTGACATCACCCGAGAAACCAGTGGTCCTCAGCCAGGCGTGACGGCGCAGCGTCACTGTCGTCGCAAGCGATCTGCCTAGCGAGTCGGCGGTATCAAGGCCACATCTGATGGTGTACTTTGCCGCATCTCTTCCCTCCGCAATGGTGCGGGAAAGCAGTGTCTGGACCTCCTCAGGACACTGGGGCAGAACTTGCGCCACCGAATCCCACAAGGAGTGGGAATATCGGCCCAAGAGGCAAGTGGTGTTGACTGACCGCAAGCCAGCACTGGCGGAAGAAATTACCTTCTTCCCAAATTGATCCAGGCGTTTGGATTCCCTATCCGGGGAGCGGTAGGGAAGGCGCTTTGGTAAGCAGAGGCTTTGATCACCAAGCTCTCAGGGGTGGGGTGTAGAGAGAGGAACGGGGGGTCGCCCGGAGCAGGGCGATGGCGTCGGGCCACGTTCCTATCCACAGGAGCCACTGTGGTGGGCTTGGACCAGGTGCCCAAAAGAACGTCTGAAAGCGCCTCGTTGAACGGCAGCAGTGGCTCCGAGGAGGTAGCCGCTGGCTGAAGCACTTCCGTCAGGATGTTAGTCCTGACAGCCACTGTAGGCAACTGGAGGTGTAAGGCCCCAGCTGCTCTACGCAACACCGTTGCAAAGTTAGCTCCCTCCTCCGTTGCCACGGATGGAGGAGACCGCATGCCAGAGTCAGGGGAGGTGTCCAGACCACTGGCATCCCCAAGTTCTTCAGCCCAGTCCTGATCAGACACACTGCTGTGTGAGAGGGTCATCAGACCCCTCCCAGTTATCTCCGTCCTCCAATTCATGTTCAAAATAAGGAGGAGGAGGGACATGTGGAACCCAAAGTCCCAGCGGCATCTGAGCCGGCGGCGAGCGACGCCGGTCCGGCGCCATGTCCGGATCCGGGGAGAACCGGGGAACGACGCCGCCCGGAACCCCGGGCGGCGTCGGTAACGGCACCGGAGACATCAGCGCCGCCGGAGGTGTAGTTAGGTCAACCGGCGTCGATGGGGGTTGCGGCAGCACCGGAGCCAGGATCGGAGCCGGGACCGAGGCTGGTGTTACAGGCGGCGCCGGGGAAACCCCCATCAGGGCCTGTGGGGCCCGAAGGCGCACCGGGGGCACCTTGAGGCCCGAAGAGGTGGGCCATGGCCGACAGGAATTCCTGTATCTCGGCCGGAGTCGCCCCTGAACCCGGGAAGGACTGGTAATGCGGGGGCGGCTCCACAGGCACTCCCGGAGCCGCGGGGACGGTGCCGATAGGAGCCTCAGCCGAGTCGCGAGACCGGCGAGGCAAAGCTGTCGAGCGATGACGCTTCTTAGACTTTTTATGCTTCGACTTACCGGAGGAGTGCGAAGACTTGGACCCAGACGACAGATGAGGACTCCGCGATCGGCCCCTCGACCTCTCATGTGACCGGGGCTTGGTGTGGCGCGGAGCCGACTGCCGGACCTCGAGGAGCTTTCGAGACCGCTCCCGCAAAGCCTTCGGGTGCAAGGCCCTGCAGTCGGGGCACGACTTCGTGTCGCGGCCGAGGCAGTAGAGACACTAAGTGCGGGTCTGTGATCGACATCATGCGACCACAGACGTTGCAGGGCTTGAAGCCGGGCATCCCTACCGACACCTTCGGAGTCGAGAGACTCATTTAGAAAAACAGTGAAAAATCACCAAAAAGTTAGTCAAAAAATGACTAGGGCACTGCTCTTCCCGGATCTGCGCTTACTGGCGCGGAAAAAAGAACTGACGTCAGCGCGCAGGGGCGGCGTCTAAGTACTGCCCGCGATGCCATCCCGGCGGTCCCTACGCCGACGACTGACGCGGAGCCGCACGACGCCGCCTACCGACGCGCAAGGGTACTGCTACGCAAAAACTTTCCGGATCTAGCCGGACGCCTGGGGATATTCTAAGGTAAGGAATCTGTCACTAACGTGTCTCTTTCAGATACATCTTTCAGTCCCCTCAATCATATCGCATATGATTTTCCTGACAGGTTAACATTGCAGAACTCAGAAACTGCACTGCTTCGACTTTATAAGAAAAGAATTTAGATTTAAAAACATACCTGAACGATTTTCTTCTGACGCCTAAACATATATAATGATACTTGCTAATTTTAATAAATTGGTGTGGATTGCCTCGAGTCGTATCTAATTTATTGACCCATGTGTGTATTTTCAGATGTCTTGCACTCCTCTGTTAAACCTAAGGCTTCTCGACTACACTACACCATAACAGAGCACCTTGGGATTGCCACAGCAAGCCCCTGTCCACTCAGAAGGGAACCCCTTGACTCTACACGATATATCTCATTTTGATATATCATATAAAGAGCCAGCTTCCTACAGTATGAATTATACAACACGCCAAAGTTAGTTTAAGATCTGTGCACTCCTGATTGATAACTTTTAGTTAATGCACCACAATGGCACATGCACTAAAGTAGACCTTTCCTCATTTGCATGGGAACACACAAATTAACATCTTCAGTGCACTGCATAAGATGTTTGTGGCTCTTTCGGTTATACAGAGAATAAAAAAATGCAAAAGGATAAATACAGTTGCCCTTTTCCATCTATGCACCCAGGATCTGGAGCATCCTGTACCCATCAGGAACTCTCCAACACCGCTCCATTATAAAAAAATTCTTCTCTCCTATTACTTCTTGATTGTATGATGTTGTCTGACCATATACAGCACTCCTTTGCCTTTTGGCTAAGTTCACGCTAAATAAATACCATAAACATACATATGGAATGTCAGCAGAGCCCCTTCAGCAATTTGAACCATGGCAAAAGCAGGTTTAAAATCCACTATTGGGGTCAGATTTTCCACTGGTTCCGGTTTTCCAACACTCGGTAGCAAATAAAGACACTGCACCTGGGTGCAATATTTAGAGAAGCATATCACATAGCAATACACAATATGTTTACAGTTCAACAAGTCACCTTCCTAAACAACTGTTTTTAAATACATTACAAACTGTTATACATAAACACTAAAATAACCAACAAAAATGATGCAGGATTTCTTCACATCCACGTATTGCTGGCCAACTTCAAGGAATACTGAACGCCAAAGCACCCATGACAGGAAAGCCCTGATCAAGAGCAGAGTGGGAAATCAAAGTGAAAATGTGCATAGTTGTTCAGACCCATCAGCTGATTTCACATTTTAGTAAGGTTGAGCAGAACCTTGATATGCCTTATTTCTATTTAGCACTTTAATCATACTGCATAAAAAACACTTTCCTACCAAGTTTCGAAAAAACAATATTACACAGATTAAGAAGCAAAATGAAAGAGGTCTTTTCTGGATATGCTCAGAGAAGACTGATCACTTGATCAGTGAACGAAAAGTAATCTCACCAAGATGACACTTCACCGCATGCTTCCTGCCACCTGAATCCATACCAACCAGTCAACGGCACCATTCTGCAGATGTTCACTGGAGAATACTACGAGGACTTAATAGAAAGGCACTAAATACATCTTGTTCACGGGTGCTTTATATCTATCACTATTTGTGTTTACTCTGCCATGCTAGACTTAGAAGAAAAACACAATTGAGCATATTCAGCCAGAAGCAGCTCAATAACAAGTGCTGAAAGGGGAACTACTAAAAATACTTTCCAGAAAATCTATAATCCATGTCCACATCGGTAGCAAATTTAATCAGCATGCATAGCAAAAGAACCTTGATATTACACGATTAGCGTAGAAAAACAAATCACAAGCACATGCTCAGAAAAGACCTCAAGTACTGTAGACACATAGCCCAGAATGATTCTTGAAAATTTCCATCTGTCTTGTGAGCTTACTCTTACAAAAGGCATCTTATTGTAATCAGTGTATATTGGCACATTGTGTTGTGGACTCCTGTATGAACAGCTACTATGAAAACAGTCCAAATGCAACTCGTACAACTTGTACATCAATGAAATGCCATGAGGCTGGTGCAGAAGATACTCAGGGTTGATGCAAAATGTTGGCCTTTCAAGAAACCATGTCTGAAGACGACCACAAAAAAACAATGGCTGGAGAAGGGTTTATGCACACTCCATACTCTTTATACTTTTTTTGTTCATGAATCTTTGGTTTAGCCAAACCAAAATGCAGAGGTCTGATTTTGGGCACTTTCCAGCGTCATAACATGGACTACCACCATCAATCTTCATGCAACTTGCAAAAATTGAACAAATTAAGACTTTGTAAAACACCAAGCAGATTTATCAACCAACCAGTGTCAAATTCATAGTAAACATGCTTTTCTGTGTAAAGGCAAATTCCACCCAAACTACAAAGGCATTCGTGCACTTATAAAAAAAATATATGCACCACTAAATTTAAAGTTATAGCCAACTCTGATGGAACCATTCAGAATAGTAAAGGTAAATCTGCAATTCACAAAATCATTGGAATTTAAATAGATAAAGCTTTGATCTGCATACTTATTGCATATGCAAAATATAGACAATACTTAGACCACTTACAGAATCTGCTTTACAAATTGTGTTTGCAACATGTCGACACAGCATCTTCAACCAATCCACTTTTGGTGGCTCCTCAGATGTCAGCTGGAAGCTAAATAACTGGTTTGTCTGCTCCGTTGGCGGCCTGACTACCAAAGCAAAAGCACTGCGACAATCTGCAATTAATAAAAGAAAAGGTGATGTTTACAAAAGTTATTTTCTTCCTGAGGCAACATTTATACCTAGTCCTACACACCCCAACATGCAGGATTATAAATTAGTACTGAAGACGTTACTGACTTTACATTGCTAATAATTCAATAATACACCTTCCAGGGTATGTGGTCAAGCAAGTATTCATTCACAAAGAATAATCTTCAAGTTTGAAAACAGTGCATATTTTGAGACCACTGTGTACATTAAATATTTGTACAACTAATAAACAAGTGTAGTTTTAGAATATATTTTAATAAAATAAACACCAATGTATCAGTACAGCTTGAAAAAAACTAAAATAATTAACACTTCTGCATGCCTCCAGAAATCAATCTAATGGGCTGACCCCATCTCCATAGATATACTACCATAAGCTTCCATACTAACAGTTTGGTAGTGACGGATGTAAAAATAACCAACTTGCTGAGAAATTCTCCAACACCCATGCAAAACTGAGCACCATTTTCAAACTAGTTTTAATATAAATCTGAATATACTCCCAGTTTATAAAACATGCTCTTGAAGAATACAGGGAGAAACTGTAAGCCCACTTACTACATTATCTATATTGAAGTTTAACATTTGACTTAAAAAGCAGCAGACTGGTAATCCAAGACAAATATTTTAATTGTCTGAAACATCTAAAGTGTATCACAATGGTTGGTCTAGACCAGTTTTATGTGACATCCAGAACATGCTGACAACAATGCACTGAAAATTTGGACTGAGCTGTAACTTATGGAAAATTCTTGCAGACAGTCTCAGGGCGCAAGAAAAAATGCAACAAGAAACAAGTTTTCTGTAACTGTGGTACTCTAGCGTTTGTATCATTCACAGATTCACTTGCTTTTAATCATTCCCCAGAGAAAGTGTGAATTTTTCTGTAGCTTTAGCATGGCAGTACAAGGCATTGACAGGTTGAAAAAGCCCAGGCAGTGCTTAATCAATGAGGGGAGTGCTCTCTGCCTCACCCCTCAGAGGACGGCACACCTCAGATTTCTACCGCACATTGTGTAGACGTTCCAGAGCAAACCACACAAGTGTATCTTGAAACTTCGGTTTTAGGTGCCGATTTCTAACACTACTGCCTCTGAGAAAAGTGAACAAGCATGTGATTTTGTGGAAAGATGAGGGTTTTCTAAGATGATCCACACAATAAATGTATTTACAATCTCTACCCAGACCACAAGGCTAAAGATTGTAAAATCAGCAGAACACTCTCTGCTAATACCTTCAATGACTGCGAGGGAAGACTCAAGATGGATCCAGAAGAACAAGGGTGCTGAATGTCCCTCTTCAGGGGATGAGTCTAAGGCCAGCTCTTCTAAATCTGGAGAGAAAAAGGCACTAAAAGTAAAGCCTGAAACAGCTGAGGCCTCAAAGGAGAGATTAAGACCAAAAGATTCAGCCTCCGAGTCGGGCAAAAGAAACACAAAAGGCTCTTAATGGATTCGTTTTTGCCACCATTAAGCCTCCAATGTCATCTCCTCCGGCAAAGAAGACTAAGAAAATCCTCCCTTCTGCTGCCTTGTCAACGACTACTACTGCCAAAGCCTCATCAACACTGAAGATGAGGATACGGCTATCTCAGTCAAGCCATCTGAAGTCACCATCTCTCAAAGCTTTGCAGACAACAAGGTCAGACCCGCTGGACGAAGGAATCCTTGATCAGAGGAGCTGTGCTGACGCATCAGTCACTGAAGCAGGCTCCTCCATCGACTAGACTGTTGACACCACTGACACTCCATCATTAATTTGAAGCCGGAGCACATTTTGCACAACAAAATTCCACACCAGCCACCAGTTATACTGGACACTGGGGCTGAAGAGAACTCAGATGAACCACATGGACATCTTGTAGTTCAAGAAAAGTCAAAATAATGTCAAGACACCGAGGAAGATCATTCTCCTCAGGTACAGCTGGAAAATTGCCATTCCAACTATCCTCCACAGTATTGGGATGATGGGGTGTTCTAGGACCAGGAGTTAGACATCTATAAGTCCGTATACGAAAATTGTGAGCAATGCCTGATGGGGCGTCAGTAGACCTTATAAAAGACCTAACCACAATGAGGGACCTCTACACAAGGTCCCCATCAGGTGCTCAACAACAATTGCCTCAAACTCCCCAGAAACCGCCGGATTCTCATTTGAGGAAAAATCAAACATTAGCATAGAATGAAATCAAAAAGGAAGCCTAAATGCAGCTTTTATCAAAATTAACTCTTCTAATTATATTTGCCAAAACATTTGAGATACTTTACAGAAATACACTGTTTACATGGAATATTTACCAAAATTATTCATTAAAAAAACAGTATAAAAGACCCATCATTAAGTTAACATTTTACACCACTATTTTAGAAAGTGCATGAAATCCAAAGTTACTGCCATCAAAGGGGTTGCGCTGTGTGCAGACCACCATAAGAGTCTCATTTACTATTGATCAGAATAATCCTAAACATCCTTACCTTCAGTCTCCCGGATATCCAGAACTTTCTTGATCTGTGACAGAGGCATTAAACTAATGTGTTTGAGTGATGCTGGAGGTCTCGTTTGTCCATGAGGACTTTTGAAAGATGCGACTTTGTGCCTCTTCCTTGCAATCTGAAAATAAAAAGTAGGAATAAATACCCCTGTCTGTAAAGTGCAATTGAGAAATGTCTTAGAGGAGACATTTGACCTAATTGCTGTTAAAGCTGAAGTAACAGTCAGTGAAGCACAGAGAGCACTCTGAACAATGTCAATGAGGCGTGAAAAAAAAAAAAAAAGGACTATGTTGGCATCTTAAGTTTGCTGTACTAATCTGACACTTGGGAGGATAGTCTTAAGGCGAGTCATTTGCAGGAAGATGTATCCATTAGAAAACAGTTTTAGAACCGTGACAAAAAGGGTAAAATTGTGAGGCTATGCAAGAGTGAATTAAGGGTCCCAATGCGTTCAACTATTAACAGGCCCCTTGGAATTATGCGATTCTGCAGCATTATCCGCATGATTATGGATTTGCAGCATTTGCCATAAACGATCAAAAAAGTTAACAAAAAATGCAGCCATGTGTTGCCGCTCAGTTGAAGGTCTTTCTTAAACGTTGTGTCACAAACAGACTCTGGCATAGCTCTACAAGGTTTGCTTTCACAACCCACAGGTATCACAAGTGAATCAGGATAAATGCACCAGCGATTGAATGTGAAAGAACAGGTTATTGCAGCCACATACAACCAAACTCCAAACATAATTAGTGCTGTGTCCGTGCTTTCTGGGTTACTAACAGTCCCTAAACAGTGATTCAGGGACACAGTGGTAGCTTGAAAACCTCAATTTCATTCTTTACAATAATATACACAAATACTGTACTAAGAAAAGACTTTAGAATTAAAAGTTTTATTTCAACAATCATCTTTATGCCTAGCATGTGTAAAAGAACCATAAGGAATATTATTAAAACACTATTTTATGTTGTGAACAATGAAAATATGAACATTTCTACCACAGTGATTGTCATCTAGCAACCTAAAACCTACTTCTATGCGCTAGAGAATGAGAGCATGGAGTGCCGTAACTTGCATCTAGAATTTCTTAGGTAGAATCAACACACTGCATACCTGTTTACAGCAAGAAGCTGCACTTATTAGTAGCTGGGAGAGTGCGCTCCCTCAAAAGGAAAACACGCATCCGCAACAGCTCCCCTCAGACTTGGCTCGGTATCCGCTTACAGTGCTGAACAGGATGCTGCGGCAGCACATTGCGTCAAGACCTTCTGGCAGTATTTTGCACGATAATCTGGAGTGAAGGACTTCCCCTGCCAAGTGGTCACTTGACGGGCCTTCTATATGGTGGCTTATCTGATATCGTAATTCCTGACAACCTTAGAAGTGTCTCACATAACTGGTGTGCAACAATGCTAGTCTTATACACATTCTTATAAAAAAAGTAAGGTAAAAACATGTCAATTGAGACTACATTGTTTGTTAATATCTGACCTGGAAATCTAGATAACATGGCACTTGACCCAATCTGATGTCAAATCAGGCATCTTAGGTCATTGTCTGAATGGCCTGACACTTTCACACGTTTTAATAAAGATATGGACAGATGATTGGTTTTAAGATTCTTGTAGTGGTCTCATGTGAAGCCTTGCATGAGTGATCAGTGGGATGCAGGAGACCATCCTGCCCATTATCTTCCCCACAGTTCTCACTGTCAGTCTGACCCTTGCAGTAGAGGTGAGCCGTTTGTGATTGTTTAAATCCTCTTGATGACAGGACAGTCTCTCGCCACCAGTGTTGATTCTTGTTCCCAGGAAAATATTCTCTCTCCTGTTTCGTTTAACACTTTGCCAGGTTGATGGTAAAACCTAGTCCATGAAGTGGCCATGACCTTTCCTCGTGTCCTTTTCGCATGAATAGTACAAGCTTGCTTCGATTACCCAGTCGTTCAGGTATGGGTAGATATGTATTCCTTTCCTTCTTAGATGGGCCGCCACCATGGCTAGACATTTTAGTGAATAGTCCGGGTGCTGGCTTGATTCCTAAGGGGAGCGCCCCGAAAAGGTAGTGTTTTTTGTTGACTACAAACCGTAGATACTTTTTGCGTTTGCGGTTCATGCGGTGTAAATAAACATTCTATAGGTCGGTTTGCCATATAGTCCCTTACCAGCAGGATGACCTCCTGCAGCGTGGTAATTTTTGCTTCCTCATGAACTTGTTTTAGAAGTGGAGGTCCAGAATTGGTCTTCAAGATTTGTCCGGTTTTGAGACAAGGAAGTATGCGGAGTAGTTTCCTTCATTGATTTCTACTGTGGGCACTCGCTATTGCTCCTTTTTGAAGGAGTTCCTGTACCTCACCTTTCCTCATCAAGGTGTGATCTTTTCTTTATTCTGACCCCCGGCAGAGTCTTTAGAAGTTCTATGCAGTATCTATGTTGGACGATGTTTAGGATCAATGTGTCTGACATGACCCTTCTCCACTCCTGAAGGAACGCCTCTATTCCACCCCCCCTTGTACCCCCCACACACACAATGGGTGGCTATGTGGTGGGCCACTCGATAAGCGTAGTCACTTGCTGGAAGAGTTCACACCCCTGGAAGGCTGTCCTCTTCCTCTAGCTCAGCCCCAAAAGGACCGATGCTGTGGTGTTGTGAACTGCCACTGTTGCTGCACTCCTTTGTGTGGTGCCAGCTGCTGGTAGGGGCACTGCGCTGTGAAAGTTCACAGCCTGAAGGTGTTCTCACATGAGTTGTTGTTCTTGGTTGACCCCAGAACGGCAACACCCCTATAAGGTCTTTGAAGTGTCATTGTCTTTATCTGCTGTAGTGTCGTCTACAGCGGTTCCACACAGGTTCTCTCCTGAAAAGGGTGTGTTTAGGATGTTTGCCTGGACCTCATTTCTGAAACCAGACACCCATAACCAGGCAGGTCTCCTCATGAATGTCCCCGATACCAGCTATCTACTAGCTGTGTCTGCCACATCTAATGCAGATTTCAAGCATGTGTTCGCGATTATTTTACCATCCACTAGTGCCACTCCTTTTTTTGGTGTTGCTCTGGAAGACGTTTCCAGAGTTCTTCCCAGTGGCTGTGGGCATACATAGCAGTTGAGGACTGTGTTCAGGTTTGCGGTCCCCCATTGTGTTGCAGCCCCCCTCTCTACATTTCGATGCACCATTTCCAATCTTGCTTTATTTCCTCTGGAACGTGCGCCGTGGATGTTGGAACATTTGCTTTCTTCTTCGCAGTCGCCATGATGGAGTCTACCACTGCACTTCCCTTGATGTAAACAGGGTCTTTGGAGGAATGCTTCTACTTCTCTATTCTTGATGTTACAGGTTTGATTGATGCGGGTTCTCTGAGAGCTTCCCTCCCGATCCAGGATGCTTGGTTAGCAACATTGGGAGGTATTGTTTTGTGATCTGGGACAGAAGGAGTGTATCTAGGAGGAAACTGGCTTGTGTCTTCTCTTAAATGGTACCCTAAATTTATCTCCAGCTTTTTACAGCAGCATTATACATCGCAAAGTCATCGGGCAGCGATGGCCTTGAAAGGTAGGTGCCAACAGCTTCCTTGGGTAAGTCAGTTTCGAGGTCCTGCCACTGTTCGTCGCCGCTTACTGCGTCCTGGAAGTTAACTTAATCCTCCGTGTCATGGAGGACCAGTTCTTGTTGGTGGATCGAGCTCCGTGTGTTTTTTGCTCCCCTCTCTACTCCCCAAGTGGTTGAGGAAATTCTGTCTCATTGAAGCCTCGAAATCCTTATTTTTTGAAGGCCTGCTGTCATTTCAGCTTTGAGAAACTCCTCTCCCTTCATTGCAAGAGCTCGCTCTTCGGCGTCAAGTCTTTGCATTCTTTTTCTTCGGATCCGGCAGTACCGCAGAGCCTTCCTTGGCCCGCTCCTTTTCTCTATCACCTTTCAACATATTAAGTTCTCTCCACGGGGCAACCACCATCAGTTTTTTTTGGGACATGTGGCGGTCTTTTGATCTCAGCTTCTTATCAGTCTAAGAGTGTAGTCGCTGAGGTAGTCTTGTGCGACCTGAAGTCGCAAGTCTTTACCTTGGCCCCAAAATGTTTTTTTGGTGTCACCTGGTGTTTGAGGTCCCCCCTCCCCTCGGGCTTTTTCGTCTGCTGTTCTGCCTCGATTTTGCAAACCTCTTCTACTTCAGCATCAGAGCCTTCAAGCAGAGGCACTTTTGGGTCTTGGATGTTGTCCTTCTCCTCGCTCGAAAGATGTCACTCGGGTACTGGCTCCATTTCTTTTTTCTCTGCATGCGTCTGTGGTGCTCTCGCCTCTGCTTCCCCCTTGTTCTCAGAGTGTTCGGCCTGAACTCTACGCACTCTTCCATTTTTTGTGTGTTTTGGTCCCTTGGCAGCCAGATGTTGCAACCCTCATGGTTGTCCTTCTGTGCAGACCTTCGGTGGTACTCGGGGCAGAACCTAAAAGTAGTATTTTCCATTTACACAGGAGACACTTTCCCTTTCCGTGCATTTTCTGACCATGTGGCCGGCGACTTGCGTAGTCCGTTCCCTTCTCTGGTGATTTTTGATCACTTCTCCAGTGAGTCAGTTTCTGGGTTTTTCACCTTCTGATCTTTGTATTTCTCTTTCTTTTCAACGATCCACTGCTTTCCCTTGAAAACTCCTTTCGGCATCCGCAGAGCTTCGGCTGTTGCTTTCAGATCCAACAGCAGAAAAAAAGAATCTGACGATGGCGACCACGCACAAGAGCTTTAATGACGCTCATCTGACATCCTGGGAGAACGGAAATAGCACCAAAAGACTACAGACGACAACCAATAGACAAAAAACAAGAATGTAAAAGGGGACTTGCGTGAAGATTCCAGATCTAATAAAACATTTTGCAAAAATGCACGGCATGTAAATCCAGAAAAGTATTTCGGCTGCAAAACCACAATTACTTAGCATTTTGACTTTTGTATAAACCAGCTGTACCATACACACAAATGGTGCAAGTTGTTTAAAAGCCAAATCCCCAATATGAGCATGCAGAGAAAGTTCTCCACTCCTGTGGACAAAATGCAGCAACATGCACCTGGAAATCCAAGTGGCATCCATGGGCAGGTATGGGCATCACAAGTAGAAACCACCATGTACTTAAATTTAAAATACCATATTTAACACTATTTCCGTTACATGAAATGCATATTCAAGCAAAAAATATTCTTGCAGCCAAGTTGGGTTTCACCAGTCTAAAGGCTTGAGCGTTGTGTGTGTTGTTAAAATATAAATAAAAGAATTCTTACCTCAAGGCAGTCATTGAATAGAAACAGTGTAACCTGTTCTCCTCGATCACACAAGTCATCGCCAAGAGCAATGGTTTCCATTCGCTGAACTAACAACCGGTGAGAGGACAGGAGATTAGCCTGCAAAGAAAACAAATGTTAAACAGTGTGGAAAGACAAGTCAATGAATAATACTGTGCTGCAATGAAAATAATTCGACTGAAACTATTTATATAGCTAAAAAAATAGTATCTTTAGCCACAGGATCCACCACCAACACTGCCTCATTTTGTTTTTACTGTCTGAGAGCCCTAAAAAATACCTAATAGTCAAGATATACTTTTGGCATCATTCCCTTAGCTGCAAACTTAATAGGGTCATTACAGTAGTGAATTTTGAAGAACAGGACATCCCAAACAAGGTAGGCAAATCACTGGTTTGAGATAGCACCACTGCTGTATGTGGTCCAGTGGATCCAATTTAACCATGGAAGAGGGAGACTACATCTAAATTTCAGCCTCATCATTAAATAAATATGACGCTAATAAACACTGCAACAAAGATGTTAGTATGGCCCCCCCAACATATTGGCATTTCCATGATATCAACAATCAACTCATGACACCTCGAGAAGAACTCCATGCCTCCCAATTCGGGTTCTGCAGCAATCACAGCACTGAAACCGCCCTGATCACAGCCACTGACTACATCCACACCCTCTTCGACTTCGGAGAAACAGCAGCTTTGACCCTCCTCGACCTCTCGGCAGCCTTCAACATCGTATCCCACCACACACTGATCGAAAGACTCCACCACATGAGCATCCAAGGGGATGCGCTCAGATGGATCACCACCTTCCTCCCCGGAACAACCCAGAGGATCCACGTCCCACCCCAGGGAAATCACCTGTGGTGTCCCCCAGGGCTCATCCTTCAGCTCCACGCTCTTCAATGCATATACAACCCCGCTGGCCAACATAGTCTGATACCACAGTCTTAATTTCCTACACAGACGACACCCAAATCATCCTCTCACGCCGCCACCACCACCACCACAACCAACTTCCACAGATGCATGACAATTGTCGCCGACTGAATTAAGACCTGCTTGCAGCTGAACACAGACAAGACCGAAGTACTGATCTTTTCCAATAGCAGCAACACATAGAATGACTCCTGGTTTCCGTCAGACTTAGGACCCGCACCAACTCCATCCAAACACACCAGAAACCTCTGAATTATCATCGACAAGAAGCGCATCATGAAATCACAGATCTTCCGCCTGCTTCCTCACTCTGCGCATGCTACGTAAGATCAAGTGGAAACCCCTACACAGGAGATGCACCATGCCACAAGCCCTCATCACCAGCCAACTGGACTATGGC
Source organism: Calotriton arnoldi (assembly GCA_963921515.1). Taxonomy (NCBI): domain Eukaryota; kingdom Metazoa; phylum Chordata; class Amphibia; order Caudata; family Salamandridae; genus Calotriton; species Calotriton arnoldi. The sequence continues at coordinate 1,227,981 of CAWUFW010003762.1, forward strand.
AATGCCCTCTACATAGGAATTGCAACACCTTCTACAGAGACTTCCGACCATACAGAATGCTGCACCCAGACTCATCCTCATCCTCCCTCGACAAACCCACATCACACCCCACCTACGGATACTCAGGCTCCCAGTACATTAGAGAGGTCAATTTAAGCAGCTGACCCACGCACCCAAGGCTCTACACAACCAAGGACCCGCATACATTAACTACCATCTGAAATTCCACCAACCACTGAGAAGACTACACTCAGCCTCCCTTTCACTTGCTCATACCCCCCACATCTACTGAAGCAGAAGTAGAGGAGTCTCCTTCGCCAACATCACAGCAAAAACCTGGAACAGCCACCCCACGCACCTCCGGACCTTCACCTCAGTTCTATAATTTCAAATGGACTGCAAGACCTGGCTGTTCTAATAAACCTCAGGGTATCCAGGCGCTTGCAGGCCCCGATCGGGTGATTAGCTGCACTTTATAAATCCTGACTGAGGGCAGTCCCTTCACCTTGCCATCAGAACCACCTCACATAAGGTTGTGATCTAGTGGGCAGGTGAAAACTATGGAACCAGCAGAAATAGGTTATAATCCCAGCCTCCCCATATGTCCAAATGACATGGTCTTTGTAAACCATTTTTCAAACTTACTCCTCTACTCATGTTTTGCCAACATTAAACCTTGTCCTAATCAGAGTTAAAACATGATAATTTTTTTTTATTTTTTTTAAAAACACAGACTCAAAACCACTGGCTACTACCCTGCTGGAGACGGAGTCCTTTTTAAGAGCACAAAGCCTGGCTCTTCCTTCCTCCAGTGTGTCCCACCTAGCTCTCATTAACGTAGCAATCCATAAATCCATTTGGGGCATCCTCTACCACCACATACTGCTCCAGCAGACACTGGGACTTCCAAAAATAGAATCAGATCTAGAGACTTCTATGCACTGTGCCCTTAACAAGCACAAATAAAATCCCTATGCAGGGGCTCATGTCGTGCATCCCAGGCACACACACCCCAGCATGTACCCATTGACTTGAGCAGCTAGTTTGAAAATCAGCGTATGTATATAAAATCTTTCAAAGCCCAAGAAAGCACTCAGTTTTTAAAAGAATGATCCTGTGAGAAGGTGCCTCTTGACCTGGTTAGCCCCCACTTTTTGCCTGGTATTTGATGTGGTTTCGAATGTAGTGCACAGGGTCCCTGCCAACCAGTGCTCCCGAAAGAAAATAGCCACAATTAGGACCCCCCCCCTCACTAGGCCCATGCCACTGCGCCCTTGCAGCTTGCATGCCCCTGAGGTGAAAAACGACAAATTAGATTTGGCACCCTGCCTGGGTGCCATGCCAGGCAGTACTACCTGAAGGTATAGGCAAGTCAACCCTCTAGCTGGCCTGACAGCCCTAAGGCAGGGTGCACTATACCACAGATATGCCCCTACAATACTTGTCAATTCTTAAATATTGAAGGGCCAGGAAAGCCATAAGGAGCACATGGGCTGGAAACTCGACAACTTGAGTTCACCAGCACCAAGATGGTTTCACTGAACAGAAGTGTGTTTGGTACCAAACAACTGCTTGTAATAAATCCACACTGATGCCAGTGTGGGATTTATTAAACCATGTACTCAGAGGGCACTTCAGAGTTGTCCGCTGAAAACCTATCGACCCTGGTGTAGTCACTGACTGGCTTCAGGCAGCCAGCCACACAGACATGTTGTTGTATTGCGCTTTAGGTGTCCGTATTTAGGTTTTCCTGAAACATCCTTATATAGGCACAATTCGCATTGCCCTTATATAGGCATAGAATCCCAGTCCTTTAGGCATTAGCCGTGCACTCCAAATACAGGCATGGTCACCGACATCCGTCCACCCTAACGTCACAAAGCGTTCTTAGAAACCAGACCCTTAAGCTCTTGGGAGTTCCCCTAGCACAGGATTATTGATTTCTCCAAGAACTCATCTATTATGCATGAACCGCTATACCTTAAGGGTTCATTCCCGACGTCTTCCTCCGTCAGACTTCACGTCAATGTTAACATTCCAAGGCACATACCAGGTATAAATATACCTTCCCTTGCCCAAGCAAGTTAGAGGAGACCTAGACTTCAGAGGAGCCCGTATCCCGGCCTGACGCACTGAGAAGACGCTGTCATCCCTGCTCGCAGAGAATCCAGTGTTCAGACTCCCTTCGCGGGGTGTTAGAGTTTGAGATCCGGCAGGAGATTCCCACCGCTCATTCTCAAGGTATGGAGCCGACTAGAACCTAGAGGGACTCTTGGCATACTAGACTTAACATACTCTTAGTATACCATACTAGAGAATACTTCACCTACTTCTTACCTTTCCCTACACCTAGACTAGGTTAGGTACATTGGGGTAGAACTAGCTTAGAGAAGCATCGTATGAGTACTCACATTTTTAGCTCATGTTATTTATGTACGTGAATATATGCTAAAAGATAATGCTAGCGCAGTATTTATTTCTACTGCTTACGCTGTACATTATATATCTTGCATACTGTCTTGTGATCATAACAGCTCATATCTCTTACACGAGAAACAAGACTGTTCAATAAAACCTTTTTATTGAAACGCCAGTCTATTCTTTCTGTGTAACTCTGAGGAAACTAAGCATGCACGATTAGCTGAGTGAAACTTATCTATTGTTTCCACGATTCTGAGAAGTGTTCAGATTCTAAAGGGAAACAAAAGTTGTCATGTTTATGCAGTTGCCAGAAACTACTCCCTTCTTGTTTACAAGGAGTTTCTAGTGGCCTCTGAGTTAGCTGGCACAAAAGTAATTAAGTTTAATATACTCGATAGGGACATACTGACCTCAGTCCTATGTCAAACCTATAGGGTATATTATTCCAATGCGCAAAGCCTATTGGGGAAATAGGAACTACACGGCGCCCAAACGTTTGGTAAGGCAGTAATTTAACGCTAGATACTGAGTAACTCAGTCGTGCTTTTCTCAGAGACCCCTACTCACATACTCCATAAGACGTCTGGAGTGGGTAGGGTTAAATATCCGCCAAAGCTAAATAGGACAAAAAACCCTATATATTAGCTATTTTGGTTTGTTCAACGTTGAAGGATACAGTGTTCCAAAATATTGTGCACCTTATCTTTTGTTTCCTTGAAACTTGTGCTACATTTTTCAAAAAACAAATGCCCATACAAGGGGACAATGACACCGGGAATGGTGTAGCTGCGGCTGAACCAGTCGTAAGAGCTTTTAACTTTACCGGTTTAAATGAAACCGAGGAGGGTGTTATAGACATCGCTCCAAACTTAAGAGCCATCACTCTAAAACGTATAAAACACGGCCTACCACCAAGAGGGGGTAGAGCAGTTTTCGTAATAGAGGTACACGAATCCTTTCAGACAGAGGTATTCTATTCATGGATAGTATTCCCAGAATCAAATCCAGTAACAAGAGTGTTTCACTTCTACAAAGAAGATGAACCACCAGAGGAATATATTCCTTTCGTGGATATTGAAATTCCACTAACATACCAGGAGCATCAGCTCTGGTTTAAAGGCGCCCTAAAACATCACAGAAACATTACCAGGCTCGGTCCACTATGTAGACCAGGAGCAACATGGCCGATTCTAGCCGGCTACACACCACATCCCGACCTCAATATAATGTCAGACGAGGAATTACTTAGAGTTAATAAAAATTTACAGACAATTGGTCCAATATATCAAGCGGACTTTCACAGTCCAACCACCATTGACCATTCCAAATCAAACCCCTCAACAGGGGAATACACTAAAAATTACTCCACAGACTTTATACAGCCGGGTCTGGTGGCTCAGTGGACTAATGCATCCACTGCAGGGGCCTGGTCACAGGTTCGAATCCCGGCGGGTCCACTCAGCCTTTCATCCATTTGAGGTCGATAAAATGAGTACCATTGAGTTGGGTAACAATAAAACATCTGTTATTCAGCGCCAAGATGCCCCGTTGCTGGGGTGAACGTGTGCTTTACAAATACTTATGTTATGTTATACGCAGTCATGGGTAAAATGCCCACAAAACGTGAGCAAATTCCATTCTGGATAGCTCAAAAAATTACTCAAATTGAAGCAGTATTTCCAAATACTAGCCCTTATGAGAAACACAGAATCCTAACAATGAGGCATTGTCATAGGTCGATGACATCTATCTGACAGACGATGACCTAGATAGGCACTTGAACAGGGTGAGTACCATCATATTGGGCTTCACCTCCGAGGGCTATAAATTCAACTTTAAAAAAATCAAGAATTGCCCATCTCAATGTCCTTTTCCTAGGATATGAGCTTTCAAGTGAAGGCAAGAGCCTGGCAGCTAACTTTCTAGAAAAGTGCACGCTGCTCCAACCTCCAAAAACGCTGAAAAACTTACAATCCATCTTGGGTTTCCTAAATTTTGGAAGAACTTGCATTCTAAATTACGCAGAAAGGGTTAAACCTCTACGAATTAATCAAACCTGATTTTTCAATCAAACATTGGACACAGGAACACACAGAAATCTTGCGTTCACTCCAGGCTAACATGTTAGCAACAAATAACTTACAAACACGCGCAAGTCAACGCAATTTAGTGATCCGAATAATTTCGGGTCAATGCGGATTCACCTACTTAACATTTAATGAGGGTGAAAAGTACCAATAGCATACAAATAACATTTGTATACACAAGCAGACATGCGCTTCACTTCAACAGAAAAAATACTGAGCAGTTCAAACCGCTGTAGCAAAAGAGAGCTCTAGCCCAAGGGAAACGCATTATTGTCGTAACTCCAGTACCGGCCTTAGAGGCGGTCACAAAAGCGAGCATTCCAAATGCAAAAGCTTTACATCCTAGATGGATACAATGGGTTAATTCTCTTGCTGCAATAGATGTTGAATATGTTTTTGATCCTGATCTAAAAACACAAGCGTTCCTGCAATATGAACATGAATGTCCTCTGCCCACTGAAATTCTGCCTCTCTATCAGTATGAATTCATAATTTACACTGACTGATCCGCACAACCCGATACGGGGAGTAAGCAAGCTTACAGTGCAGCGTGCGCAATTGTTAAAGGTTGCATGCGCGATTGTGACTTCAGACCAATGGTCACTAAAACTCAATCTCTAGGAGATTGTACAGCTCAGCGAGCTGAACTACAAGCATTCAAACTGGCACTTGAAAGTACAGATCGCGAATTCCCCACACTAATAGTGTGCGATTCTTTCTACTGTGTTCAGTCGTATAATGAATATATACAAAATTGGCTTGAAAACTGGTTCAAAGATGCAAAAGGTGGCACAATAAAGCATTAAACGCTTTGGGAACAAGTAGTTCAGTTAAAAAACGAACTACCAAAGGCTCACGTGATACACACGCTGAGTCATCAACATGATGGCGTTCACGTTGCAGGGAATTCATTGGCTGACGAAGCCGCAAAGGGGGCTGTTCAGACTGCTTCCGTAGCTGCGATCACTCGTTCAAAAAACGAGAATAGACAGTGAGATATTGTTGGCTGTCAATGCTTCAAGCAAAGGCAGTGGTGCAGCGTTACCGAAAAAACTTACACTCAAGTACTCTTATGTAATTGATGCGAACAACGTTCCTTTTGCTCGAATCCCTGGAGTGGGGGATAGTGTAATTCCAAACATGGAACGTAGAGCAGCTTTGATTTATGAAGCACATCTGGGATAGGGTCTGTCATATCAAGGGATCTCTAAAACAATATTGACATTAAAAGATGTACTGGTGGCCTGGAATGAATACACAGATTCACATCTTCATCAATGACTGCATAGACTAAGGTACAGCGTGACGCAGAACGCCACCAGACACCATGCTACGAAGTAGGATGCCCAGTACAGACACCATTGTTAGATAGCATTAGACTATCTACGCGCAGGCGTCCTTTTGGACAAATGCAATCCCACAAATACTAAGTCAAGGTTCCTATGGATATGGCCTCAGCGCTCGGCTGACGCTCGAACTGTTATAAAAGATTTGCGAGTCTTTATCGGCACATACGCAATTGGCACGCTACATTCTGACCAGGGCCCTGCGTTTAGCTCTTGGGCTTACAAAGAAGCCATGGCCAGTTGGGCGTAGCATTGCAGTACTCCTCTCCGTTTCATCCTGAGGGAAATTCTGTTGTGGAAAGGGAAAACCGGGACATAAAGCAGTCTATAACAGCTAGAGTATTAGGTTCGGATGATGGGTGGGTCAAACATCTTTATGGGGTCCAAAACTCAAATAATTTGCCAAGAAGTTCTCTAGGGGGGGTCACTCCATATGAGGTCCTATTTGGGACAAGAATGTGGGTTCCTGATCTCGAATGTAAAGGCACAGTGGTGGAAAATAAACCCTTTGATATCAAAGATAGTTTGGCTGTTTTACAGGATCTAAATGAACTAAGATCGAAACAAAGCAACATGTTCCTGAAGCCAACCACCACTGGGGAAAAACCGGCAGTCCCAGCAAGGCCTGTCTGGATCCCAAAAGTTGGGGATCTAGTCAGAGAAGATTGCGGACAAGAAGGAATTTGGACCTTCTTACAGACAACCAGTAACTGTCCTAGCCATTCACAGAACAAGAACAGTACTTCTGCCGCCCCTTGCTGGAAAAAAGGAGAAAAGATTTGTGTCAATCGACCTCATCAAACCATAGTATGTGGCCAATACTAAATAGTAGGCCTCGTGGAATCTGACCTAGTAGCAGACGCACTCCTCTCGCTACTATCCAAGAGGTTCAAACTGAAAGACTGATAACCATCGAGAATTCAGCAGTAACAGATGAAGGACTAAGCAGCAATGCTATGGAACTCATCCCTCTTGAAACTCAAGTAACAGTTCGTCCAGATACACTTGTCTACACCAACGTAACAAGTGATCAACTGGTTCCAGCGATTTCAACAAATCCTGATGCAATTCCAACAATTGACCGAACTGCTTCTGGTTACTTCATTAACTTTGATACGTTTTCTGAGGATCAGAGTGAGCCTGAAACGACGCCAGCATCAAAAACTTTCAAACAGCAAGTACAAGACTTTTATCATTTTCTGAAAAAGACTTCTGGTTTCACCATGGATTATTTCTTGAATATTTTTCTTTCTGCTATGGCTAGCTTTGGTTATGACTATCAGCGTGCTTATAAATGGCAGATACATCAGTTCGGACATTGAAAGTAAAAATGTAAACTTACTTTTGAAACCACACAAATCGTCCCATCGTGAAGCAAGAGACTTGTCAGCAGTGAACATCACAGCCGTTCCTATACAGGATGGTATAGTGTGGGACAAAACCGATTTCGATATCTTCGGCCCTACGGAACTTTTGAACATTCCACATTTATTTAAAATTTCACTAAGTGATTTTATTTCCTCCAGTACCTATTCTGATGATTGGGACTTTGAGACTGTAAATGATGTCGGATCTAGAAAGGCCTGCTGCATTCTATATCAATGAATACTTAGAGGGTTCATCAGACTACGACCAGCTTTATTGCTATAACCACTATGGTCATCATTTCTTGCATAAATCTGCAACACCTAGAAATGGGTTTATGTTTAACCAATGGGAACATTGTCCTACACCACCGAAAGGTAGTTCAAAAACGTTTGCTAAAAGTTTCCTTATTTTTCAGGGTACAATACATCTGATCCAGAAACATTTTACTATAAAAGTGTAAACAAAAAAGGACAGAAAATTATGTTAACTAATACAAAACAGATTTACTCTGCAGCCTTTATTACCCAATTGTCTACACATGGATTTGAATTTTGGAAAGACACAATAGACACAAAATCTGTCTGGGGTGCTAAAGATTGGCAAGTACAGGGGATAGAAGCTTTGTTTAGAGCATGTATCATCCCTCAGCAAATTATGTTTTTGAATGACACTGTGCAACAAACGTCTTGCCTTGGTTTAGCAAAGATCAAAGACATGAAAACGCCTTCTGTGCCAACACCTGCAAGTAATAACACTACACAGGGAGTGGTTACAGTTGCCACAATACTACAAACCAACAGAACAGATCCTGATTGGAAAAAACTGGTTACTCTGGCCTACAGACACAAACATCTGTCAAGAAAGATTCCTGAATAGAAGACAGGGCTTTACTATCCATAGGCCAGACCCACGATACGTTCAAAGACAACATCCGGGGGTAGTAACAGAAAGTGTAGGAAAATTGTGCCTCGACTGGCTACAAAAATCTACACTTGAGGATGTGAAACAACACATCTTTACTTAAAGACGCAGACCGTAGGGAATTCTTGCTAGGACCAAGAAAACCGCGTCAAAAACATATCATATGTGCCGGCATTTATGCAGCTTATAATGAAGTATGGAAGGTTTCACAGGCAGAGGCCGCAGAACGAATACGTGAACTTGATCGTAGTTTCAGTATTGCCTCAAACAAATGCAAGCAGGCAAATATGAAAGGTTGGGTAAAAGAATACATTAAGACATCCTGGGATTTACCTTACGAATACAGATGTTGGAGTGGGGATCGTGAAGTGTTTAAGAGGTACCCACTGTGAAAATGCACTAAGCGGTTCACTCAAATGACAGGACATTTCTTTACACTGGCCTGTAATGGTTCTGCGGCAAATTTGTCCTGCCACCAGCAGGGTACACCAGCTACTGTGATTAATCCAACGTTTGGCCAACTTTCTAACGGGAGTTACCTCATGTTGAATGATCAGAGTTGCTTTGGCATGTTGCCAGGCATCCCATATCTGGTAACGGTCGACTCCAGGGTTACTTGCTGTATGCAAGTATTGTTCCCCCCAATAGACACAGTCAGGGAGTCGCCTTTATGGCCTTCATTGAATGTTTCTTTTATACGTTTTGATACTTTAGGCAGAATGAAAGCCATGCTTTTGCAACAGACCGTGCCTTTGACCTCGGCCAAAGAAATCTATGATTTACAAATTGCAAGGACTTCGGCTGAGATACAGGCTTTAATTCGTACAAACTGCCCTATACATTTCGCAGAAATGATGGGACGTATCTTTAACATGTCTGATACGAGCGGTATTGTGCATGTATTTAAGACCATCTGTTCGGGACTGTTAGCACCCTTCCAGGCAGTCCTCGGAATCATCCCAAACTTCGCACATTGTGTTTGGTGGTGTGCCATTAATTCTAGCACTTGTTGCAGGAATCCTATTTCTATTCCTACTATTACGCTATGGCAAACCTATCCATCATCACTCCCAGCGATGTGGAGAAAGCTCTCCTATAACGGAAGTGCCGTGAGCGCATAGTGAAGCTTTTGGTCTACGGGAACTTAATACAACATGGTTCCTGTCATTCAGACTAATCTGGCAAGATTGCATCTTACCTGTTCTACGCTGCCTGCTTTCCGGAGAAGAATGCGTGCTAGACACCTGTCTAACACTCCCATCAGTCATGCCAACGGATATCAATACTCTGCTGGACCCGGTAACGGCCCATGCTCTGTGTTGTCCCCAGAGGCTACCAATCCTGATGACGGCATTCATTGAGATCTCACAGACGCTTCCTGCTGCTGCTGAGGTACGAGATGGATCAACAGGCACACAGGTAACAGACGCAAACATTGCTGCGGCATCTTCTGCTGAAGGCGATGTTTCTCATCTCTGTGCAATTAACCTTCTGAACGAGGTGTTCCAAATGTCGCCAACATCGGTAGACGATATTTTGTCTACAGAAATAGATGATTTCATGTTTACTCCAGACCCATACACCGACTTTGATTCGACTCACAGTGTACCAGGGACGCAATGAATTTGGCCTTCATATTTTCGAAACTTGGAACTCTTCCTAAAATTGAACTTTTTTTTTAAATTTTTTGAAAATACATGGCAAAACAATCTGCTTACAGTAGAACTATTCTTATAAAACGGACCTTTGAATACTTCCAGGGACACATTATCACCTTATTTGTCTAAAATTTCATTTAATACCATGGCTTTGATTTTTGAAAACTTGTCAACCATTTCATCATATGTATATATTTCTGTTTATTCATTCATGTTGCATTTATTTCCTATATATGCTTAGAATGGAAAAATGCTTTAAAATGTACAGTACCTATTGCTTTCAACAGTTTATTTTAAACTTTTTAATATGCTTTTAGAAATGTTTTTATCAACATGTGGTACTCCGTTTAATGTTTAGCATTTAGTATTACCGTTCATTCGAAAGTGGAGTGGGTGTTGTATTCCGCTTTAGGTGTCCGTATATAGGTTTTCCTGAAACATGTCCTTATATAGGCACAATTCGCATTGCCCTTATATAGGCATAGAATCCCAGTCCTTTAGGCATTAGCCGTGCACTCCAAATACAGGCATGGTCACCGACATCCGTCCACCCTAACGTCACAAAGCGTTCTTAGAAACCAGACCCTTAAGCTCTTGGGAGTTCCCCTAGCACAGGATTATTGATTTCTCCAAGAACTCATCTATTATGCATGAACCGCTTCCTCTGTCCTACTTCACGTCAATGCTAACATTCCAAGGCACCTACCAGGTATAAATATAAATTCCCTTGCCCAAGCAAGTTAGAGACCACCTCGACTTCAGAGAAGCCCGTATCCCGGCCTGACGCACTGAGAAGACGCTGTCATCCCTGCTCGCAGAGAATCCAGCTTCCAGTGTTCCGACTCCCTTCGCGGGGTGTTAGAGTTTGAGATCCGGCAGGAGATTCCCACCTCTCTCATTCTCAAGGTATGGAGCAGACTAGAACCTAGAGGGACTCTTGGCATACTAGACTTAACATACTCTTAGTATACCATACTAGAGAATACTTCACCTACTTCTTACCTTTCCCTACACCTAGACTAGGTTAGGTACATTGGGGTAGAACTAGCTTAGAGAAGCATCGTATGAGTACTCACATTTTTAGCTCATGTTATTTATGTACGTGAATATATGCTAAAAGATAATGCTAGCGCAGTATTATTTATTTCTACTGCTTACGCTGTACATTATATATCTTGCATACTGTCTTGTGATCATAACAGCTCATATCTCTTACACGAGAAATAAGACTGCTCAATAAAACCTTTTTATTGAAACGCCAGTCTATTCTTTCTGTGTAACTCCGAGGAAACTAAGCATGCACGATTAGCTGAGTGAAACTTATCTATTGTTTCCACGATTCTGAGAAGTGTTCCGATTCTAAAGGGAAACAAAGTGGTCATGTTTATGCGGTTGCCAGAAACTACTCCCTTCTTGTTTACAAGGAGTTTCTAGTGGCCTCTGAGTTAGCTGGCACAAAAGTAATTAAGTTTAATATACTCGATAGGGACATACTGACCTCAGTCCTATGTCAAACCTATAGGGTATATTATTCCAATGCGCAGAGCCTATTAGGGAAATAGGAACTACACTACAATGTTTCTGGACCCCCTTGGTCAAGAGCCTCTGCTCTCTGGGACCAGACAAAACGTGCATCCTGGGCAGAGGGGTCACACCTCCCCCCCCAGGGTGGGCACAGTGCTCGAAGGGGACCCTTCAAAGGCCTGCCGCCTTTGTAATGCGACCCAGCCACTGCTGCTAGTAACAGATAGTAGCCCCCGGTTTACACACCCACTTTGGGTGGATAAACCAGCGGGAAACCTTAGAAGACAGATGTGCCCACCTTTGCCAACTACACCCCTCAGGTGGAGGAGGCAAAGCTGAGCACACTTTTCAGTCCCCTCCATCTTGACGATGAGGGGGCTCCTCCAATCAGGGCTACAACTATGACCCCCCCCGCCCCCAGGAGGGTGGCATAACAGAGGGTGCAGTCACCCCAAGTGAGGTGCCCATTAGCCCTATTACTCCCTTAAAACGCCCCCTAAATCTAGTATTTAGGAGACTCCCTCAGACCTTTAAGTTAGTAACCTGCAACCTAAGACGGATGAAGGCACGCAACGAAGCCTGAAGACTGACTTGGCCCCAGCCATACCGGCCGGTCTCCAGCTTCAAAAACACAGAAGACGTCGCCTATCCTGCATCCAGCGACTTCCAGAAACCCGAGGAAGACTGCCTTAACTTTGGAGACCAGAACTCCAGAGGAGAGCGGTTCTGTCCCCAAGAAACCAACACAAAGGACTCTGGTGCCCTCTGGAATGTTCCCCAGCGATCCTGATCTCAAGTCCAGCATTGGCTGGCCTCCCCCGCCACCCCCTCTTCCTGGACTCCACGACAAAGCATGGTCTAAATACAGAGGCTCCCCCTAACGGCGACCCGCTCCGGTAAGAAGACAGACGTCTAAAGGCACCCCTGCACCCGAAGCCCCTGGGCCTTGGTGAGCATTCGACCTTCTACATCTCTACTCACCCCTGCCATCACTGGTCTCCCTTCTGCAACCTGTGGTGCGACGCCTGCAGCTCATTTGTCCTTTGGAAAGCATTGGGTGCCAGACGCTGTATTTGCACCATGCACCCGGCCGCCCCTGTGCCGCTGGTGTTGCATGTTTGGTGCCACTTTGCGCCTCCTGTGCTTGCTCTTACCCCCAAAGCGTGGCCCCTGCAACCGAATTACCTAGCCGCAAACCGTGTGGATTCGAGCACCCCCAGTCTCCATTGAAACTGATTGGGCTGAACTCAGATTTTGAACTCTGCACCCGGCCACCCCTGTGCCGCTGGTGGTGCAGTTTTGGTACTCACCTGACCCTTGCCCTGTGATCTTGGATCCTGAAGACTGGAACTGTAAGTCGTGTACTTGCATGTAAAACCACATTCTTTTCCTCATCAGGATAACATTGAGCGCTCTAAAAATTGCCCTGCGTCAACTCTTGAAACTGAAAAGTATTCTTCTTTATAAACATACTTGACTTATTGCGGAGATGTTGGTCTTAAAATAAAACACAAAGCTTATTTTTATAAAATTGGTGTGAATGTCTTTGAGTCGTGCGTCAGTTATTGGTCAGGTGTGTGCAATAAATGTCTTACACTCCTCTGTTCTAGGTCCAAGGCTGCTCAACCACACTACCACTAATAGAACATCTTTGGTTTGCATTGAGCCCTGTACACTTCTGGGGGAATCTCTGGACTCTGCACGGTTTAACCACCTAGTGGTATACCACATACTGAGCCAGCTTCCTACAGATCCATGTAAGGATACAAGTGGATTACTTCATTTTAAGGGTGCTGCTACCACTGCTGTCAGTTTTATAGTCAACTGAATATAGTGTAAAAAAAAAAAAAACACTTGCTCCAATGACTAAACCACATTTAAGCCCTGTAGGAAAGTGCCCCTTTTTGTCATTGTCATCCCCCACTTTTTGACACTGGTACTGAGGTCTTTCGACTGATGTGCACTGGGTCCCTGCTAACCAGGCGCCAGTGCTCTTTACCTAAAACAAGGTAAAATGGTCTAATTGTCACATACTTTAGCACACCTGTAAAACCCTAGTAAGTAGTACCCCTGGTACCTAGGGCATGGGTACTTAAAAGGGTCTCTAATGGCTGCAGCATGTATTATGCCACCCGAAGGGACCCACACAAATTGCATGCAGATTGTGTGTCATGGTGCAAACCATGAGTGAAAACACGACATGGCACACTCCCTGTGTGCCATGCCAAAGTCACTGCATGTAGTATATGCAAGTCATCCCTACTGCAGACCTCGTAGCCCTAAGGCAGGGTGCATTATATTACTTGTGAGGGCATATCTGCATGAGCAGATCAGATCTACCTCTGTGCGGTCTAGTTCAATTACTAGATGGCACAAGTGAACAGGGAAGCCATGTACATGGCACTGGTCATTAAGAGTTCCCCAGTTACATGATGGCTTTACTGAACCCTATGGTGTTTGGTATCAAACACCTGGTCTTAATAAATCCATACTGATCCAAGTATTGGACTTATGGCCTGCACCCAAAGGGCACCTTGTTGGTGCCCCCTGAAACCTACTAATCCTCTAGTGTGCTGGATGACTGGTATTGTCCACCCTGCCACCACAGAAAAATTTGACCCCCCTGCAGGTGACAGCCCATGCTCAGAGGCCAGAATCAATGCTTGCTCTGGGGGAAGGTGTTCACACCTCCTCCAGCAGGATGGCTAGTGATTTAGCATATCAAAGGCAGGGGAGTCAAAGCCCCTGCCACTTTGAAATGAGACCCTGGCTTACACCCCCCCCCCCACCCAAACCTGGGAGATATCACCCCCTCCTCTGAGGCCCATTTGGCATCAGGACAGGCAGGTAGTCAGCTATGCAGTAGGCATGTTGCATCACCAGGCTAGTCACATCCCCAAGGTGGGCTACCCGACGTGCTCCACGAAAGGAGGATTCCACCATCTTGTTTTTTGTGGAATTAGGAACTCTAGGACAGGGTTATGCCAACTTCCCACAGGAAATGGTCACATGGGGGTAAAGTGACCCCAAGGTTAAGTAGCCCATTGGCTACTACATTGCTGTTCCCCTTAATGCCTAAAATTAAGCATTTAGTGCCCCCCCGCATCTGGAACTCAGATTCGCCGGATTAAAAAAGGGCAAAGAAGAGCTGAATAACGCAAGAACTGTGGACTAGATGTGGACTTGGCACCAAACCCTACCTGCTCCTGTCGTGGCAATTGCAAAGACCCGGCTCGTCCTGCAGTTATGCATCCTCCAAAAGCCTTGGAGGGCTGCCAGCACTTCACCACCCAGCCAGCATCTTCCTTGAAGTGGAGGAGCCACTTCCCTGCAGCCACTGACCGCACCAACCTGATACACCAATCTGCTGACCCCGAGTAAACAGCATCCCAGAAAGAGGTCTCCATGCTCCAGGAGGTCAGATCCGTCTCCCTACCCAGTTTGGAAAAGTTAGGCCCCCAGAAGCCGCCCTGTACCAATGCCTGGGGTACAGGAGCCCTTGCAGCAGCCATGGCTTGTTTATTGTCCAGCTCAACACCATCGCCAAGACAAACGTACCGATGTTGGACGTCAGCATTACTGAGGCCAGCACATAGTGGCCCTGCTGTCTTGTTTTGTCCCCATCACTTGGTCGACCTAAAAAGTGAGACCCTTTAACGCAAGCAACCCGCTGGCAAAATACCTCTGCATCAGAGCCCCACAGCCCAAGTCAGAGTCTATCGACAGTGTACCCTTGCTCCAGAGACCCTCAAGAGCCAAGCCTCACTTTGGGTTCTGCCGAACTTGTCCGTCAGTCCCCACTTGCAGCCGGTTTCTGTTGGAGGTTTCGTCCATAAGCTTCATCTGTAGCGTTCCAGGCTACCCTTGCGACCAGCACCTCTGCACCCGGACACACCAGGGCAGGTAAACCGTAACTGCTTGTGGTTTTAAGGACCTTGGACCTTACTTACCTTAAGTCCGGAAGTACAACCCTGTAACTCGATTGCAAGGACCCCTATGCAGTGTATGCTTCTCCCATAGGAAGACATCACTGTGTTGGAGACTTATGCCTCAAATCTGAAAGCTGTATTTCCTGTGTTTCTGAAAATCACCAACTCGAAAAGTACTGATCTAATCGCGTAGATCTTGATGTCTAAATTATAAAAATCTGTTATTTTTCTAAATTGGTGTAGGATTTCCTTATTGAGTGGTTCTCATTTATTGATACTGTGTGCAACAAATGAATGACACTCCCCTCTGATAAGCCTAATGCTGCTTGACCACACTACCACAAATAGAGCACCATGGGATCGTTAAAGCAAGCCCCTGCACACTAAGGGATACTCACTCTCTGTACAGTGCACCTCATTTGGGTACTATAGAGAGCCAGCTTCCTACATGCCCCGACGAACTTCAGCATGCACCAGAAAAACATTTTACGACTTAATGTTTACAAGCATTACTTACAGGACATCCATCTACTTCATAAACCACATCAAAGATCTGCCTTTGACTCTCCGTTTTTCTTTTATCTTCATTAATATGCCTAAAGAGAAACCGTGATCCAAGGATTATAGTTAGCCATGTATTCTGCTTATTAAAACTGAAGCATTCCAAAGCATTCATTTTACAACTGTGCATCACTAATGGAGGCTAAGCCCAATTCTATATTTAAACACATTAAGGCAACACATTCAGAAGTATTGCTGAGGAAGATCAGGAACTCTGTGTTAAATTGGGTAAGGGGTGAGAAGGGGGGATATATTTTGAAAGTAGAACTTCAGGAGTTGTCAAACAGGTATGAATGGACAACTAACAGACCGAAACTATCTGAAAGTACAGACATTTTAGTTGTTTATGAGACTAGGGAAAAGATACAGGATACTTCTACCAAGCCAATCTATGCTGTTCATTCTAAATACGTGGGTCAACCATTGACAATTTCCTATTCAATGGTTGCAGTGCTTTCAGGGGCCATACTATGCCTGAACATGTTCATAGCTTCGCTCACTATCACAAGTCTAAAGGAAGGTTGTGGTAAAGTTTGCAGGCCTACCTCCAAAAGCCCAACTTTGAAACAACCCCATTTAAAGGAAATGCCAGTGAATGTTTTTCTCCGCTGGACCTGTGCCCAGGCCAGAATTCTGAATGAAAATAGTCTGGGTTGCCTACTCTCATCCACTAACACAGGCTGAACTGTGCTCCCAGCATTTTGAAATCTGGCAAAAAACACTTGTTCTTATAGGTTTTTCATTTCACCAAAAACCCTTGAAACAAACTTACTAAATGGATTTATTTCACATCCACATACATTTTGATACACATTCAGCTGCCACTGGCAAGATGCATTTTGTAGATATACTCAGCCTTACTGTTTTTAGTGCAAAATTTATGTATAGGAAACAGACTTGTGTCCCTCTACTTACAATGCACACATCAAGACAAACTGAAGGAGCAAAGAAGCTCTTAAACCCAAGGTAAACTATAAGAAGCAAATAAATACCAGAAGAAAATGTTAGACAAACGTATGCACCCTATTTCCATATTACAAAAAAAAAAAAAGGGCAAAGATCCGTAGAGCTGGTTTGAAAGTGCCTATTCATAACTCATATTCTCTGTAAAAGAAACTTTACTTACGTCATAACCTCTTTTAATGATTCAATTGCTTTTTCCAAAGTAACTTTATCAGGGTTGTCATCAGATGTATGCTTCTTTAGGTCTAAATACACAAAACAGGTGTTTAAGTACAAATGAGAAAGTGAACACTCAAATTAAGCAGAGCAAGCTTGCTTTTCTCTTCACAGGACTAGGTAGTTGGGAGGAAATACCCAAGCTTCGTTTTCATAGTGTAACTCTGGAGTTGAGATCCCAGCCCATAAATAAGCCTTTTTCTAGTTACCCTTTCTCCAGATGCACGGGACGGTCTAAAAGCAAGCAAAGCCACCAAAATATTATTTAACTGTTAGGCACATACATCACTGGCTACACCCATTATGCAACCAATGGGACTATTACACCAAATACTTTTCTCTTCAACAACTAGTACAGAAGGCAGTAAGTGGGATGCTTGGTCTGGATGAAGAGCCACTATGAAACCTCATGACCTCTATTTCAGTAAGCAAATTTCATTTACTTATCTGTCAATATAATTCTCCAGCAGTGATATCTTTTAGCGATACATAGATTTGAACATACCCAGATACTAGGCTGAAACAGAGATGAAATACACACAATTAAGACAATTTTCCAAAGTTCATCTTAAATTCAGAGTATATACCCAAGAGTAAAGAGTACCCTTTTTGGGGAGGTAGTTTAAGTCGCAAACTATAAATAGCCATGTTAAATGGCAAGGTAACTTTTTTTACAAGTGCATTTCTTCCATAATCCATTTTTTTTTTTATGGGCTAGGAAGCAGTAAATACCTGGGAGATGGGCCAAGATCTCATTGGGCCAGTCATTTTAGGGCTGCCACTACAACTCAAGGGTCTGCCCCTGGAATCGATGTAAAGAGTGCATGAATGGCAATAAAATCAACTTTCATATTGCTACTTTAGGTTTCTCCTATTGGAGTGTTTAACCAAGAATGCGGTTATGGCTTTCCTCTAGCAGAATGTCCTGAAAATGACCCTGTAATTGTTAGCTCTGATATTGGTGAAATTAAGGCAGTCGACAACCCATTTGTTTACAGCTTTTGTTTCTTGTCCATGTCAAATTAAGATCGACAAATGACGCATAACAACCACCGTGTTCATTTAACATAATCGCGTAAGGTCTGCCTCCCCCCCCCCTCCCACAGTGTGTTGTATGAAACATCACTTCGAGCGGAATGCCGCATAATTTGCCTTTTGACTCATAATTTATCAAATCCTGCATCATATTTAGGCCGCCCTCTGCCGCATAATGCCAGTGGCCATGCCATGGGGTAAGTCTGGAAAGTCTAAGGCAGGTTCTCTACAACACTCATTCAGGAGACATACAAGAATTGTGCTGCCATCCTGTTCTCCCCTTTCAAGTGAACCAAAGTCTTGCATAAAGCTCAAACAGACCGGTCAAGGAGAACTGGACACAATGTTAAAAGGATACTCCCATTCCCCACCCTGCACATTCTGATTAGCTCAGATGAGTCATCTCTGCCCAGTCAGATAAACAAATTATGTAGACCTTGGGAGAAAGTATAAGGTCGGCAGATGCTGGGGAGACAAAGTACATTAGTCTCCAGCAACTTCAGACAGGATAAAGGTAACTTTCTAAAAGTTAGATTCTCCATATAGTTCATAAAAATTAGACTTCACCAATAGATTGGAGTTTCATTAAATATAAAAATAAGTCTTTGAATGGAGTCTTTAGCTAGTACAGGTCAAAAGTGATAGATTAAATTGCATATTCTATACTTTGACTTTTCCTATATGCCAGGTATGAACCAGTGACAGTATCATTTGGGTTTAGTCACTAAAGGAATGTCACATCTGCAACTCTTAAATATGATGCACTTTACCTAGTGCACACAAAGGTGCGCTTAGAGGTGATGTATGTAATATTTGAAATCAGTTTACTTGCCTTTGAAAAAGGTGACCGGTCTGCGCGGCAGGGTTCACGGTGCTGCTGTAAGACTACACTGTGTAGTCTTGACGCCATGTTTTCACTGACACTGCGGTGGATGGCACAATAGGTGCTTGAGTACACAGTGGCAATTAATTATCTATGCCACTGGTGTACTTCTGCACAATATACTGTGGCTTTATAGGAGGCTTAAATGTCCCAATCTGGTTTTAAGACAACTTTGTCATGTTTTAGGGGCTAGAGCACATACACTGGGTACTGGAAAGCAGTGTCCCAGATTACCAGCAGGCAGGTCTAAAAAAAAAAAAAAAACATTGAGGACAACCACAAAGAAATGGGTCAATTTGCACAAAGAGCTCCTTCACAGTGTATTATTCACACTGCTGTTAAAAATAAAAAGCTGTGACCACTTTAGATCATTTTAAGAACGCTAATCCATTAACAATAAATCTGTTTACCATTCAGAAGCAGTGCAACACTGGGTAACCTCTGAACTGGCCGGATGAGCAATTCTGCTAGTGTCTGACGTCCACATTCTGGTCTTGCTTGATTAATCTGTAAAAAACAAAACAAGTGTTATGAGTATTTGTACAGTGTATCTATAGTACAAGCCTGCTACTTCTGGATCATGTATTGCAGCAAGCTCTGTAGAAAGCTGGCTCTTTATACACTATACCAAAAAGAGGTAAAGTGTGCACAGAGTCCAGTGGGTCCACAAAGGTATGGCAGAGGTTAAAGTAGATAATACCTTACTCTCAATTTTGTGGTGGCTGAGCAGTTAGGTTTATCAGAGGGTATCGTGAACGCATTTGGTGTGCGTACTCCTACAAGGCAGGAACACACACACTCAATGACTGACTCCAGGCCAATGTTTGTAGAAATATTTTACTTTAGTTACTTTTTTTTCTAGGACAAAGTTGAACTCTGTTACAGGCAAGTAGACTTTTATGCAATACTTTCAGAATACTGGCAATAGGTTTGTATAGCATCTAACAGTACTTTACATGGGGAAACATCCTAAACAACGAAGTGTGAACAACGACTTACCTGAACAACGAAGTGTGAACAACGAAGAATCACATACAACGAAGTCCTGTAACCACGAAGTCCAGAACCACGAAGTCCAGAACCATTCATTTTAATTACGCTGTCGTTATAATAGACTAAATATAAATTTAAAATGTTAGGCCAGTAGATGGCACTGTAGGTTTGTTTTTAAATGATGCGAATTAGAACTGTGCTCGATGTGACTGTTCCTATCTGGTTTTCACAGATGAAATGGTCACAAAAGGGGGGGGTGGACGTTAATTAAATGTTTTATATGAGTGAATTCTTTTAAAAAATGAAAATATGTTTTGGAAAGTGTTTAATAATTTTATTTTGAGAGAGAAAAAAGATGGAATGATATTTTATAGTTTTTTGCCGAACATTACTGTATCTTTGTAAGTTCGTCTGTATTTTAAAAAAATGATTATTTGAATGTAAATTGAAAGTTTCTTTAATAAAAATAGTTTTAATAAGAAGTGTTGTTTAATTTAAATACATTTTTATCATGTGTAGATTTGAACTTCGTGGTAGATTCGAGTAACATGGCAAATAAATAATTTTCGTGGTATAGTAACTCGTTGTGAAAAAAGAAGTGGTTTGGCTTTGGTCGTGGTTTCAATTTATTTGAGCCTTAGGAGTCTACTGTCCTTGATTGTGTTGCAGAGGGGCACAGCTTGATGTCTTTGTGTTCGTCACTTGATAGGTGCATAAGATAAGCAGAGCCTTTCATCTCGCTCTGCTTGATTGTGCTCGCTGATGGGCACAGCTTGAACATGTTTAAGAGAACATACTGGCGTCAATTAGTAATGGGCAATTTAAAGTATTTTCGTTGTTTAGGAAGTCGTTGTAAAAAAACTAGTGGTTAAGCATTGTTCGTTGTTTAGCTTTCGTGGTTTAGGCAGTAGTTGTTAAGTCATACAATCCTTTACATGTGCATGAAATGCTTTTCAGTACAGAAAAAGATGCTTTGTATTCAGGATCACACTTAGTACAGTGAGAGAACGATGCAATACTTTGGGGTAAAAGACAGGCGAGTAACTTACAGGTAAGTAAATGGTTTTGAGATTCAGTCTCCAGGGGTTTTGGTCAACACTGGGTCAGACCAAGGTAGGTACTGCACCACCAGTGGCACTGGGGCAGCCTGGTGCAGAGGTCACTGGGCCCAATGTTATCCTATGGAGGCTGGGGGGTACCTCAAAGAGGCACCGGTTATAGGTAAGTACCTGCGGTTCAGGGACTCCGGCCCTAGGGGTTAGGATCAGCACTGGAGGGGCCACCAAATAGCACCGAGACTGCACCACCAGCAGCACAGGGGCGAACGGGTGCAGAGTGCAATGGAGGCATCAGGGGCCTAGTTGAATTCAATTGAGATCCCCGGCTGGAGAAAACGACTGCAGGCTCTGTTCCGAAGGCTGGCTGAAGGAATCCCACAACTGGAGAGGTAAGTCGGATAGTGGGGGGATGCCGAGACACTGTCGGTTGGGTACTCCTAGGCCTGGGGGCTGCAGGTGCAGGGGTGTTTAGGCGTCTGGTTTCTCTCATCAGATCCGGTCGGGGGGGTACCCTAAAGGTTGAGGCTACAGGCGCCGAGGAGGTGGTCAGGAGAGGTCGTCCCAAGCAGAATCCCAGGTCAGGATCGCCAGGGAGACTTCACTGGGACGGTGGGCCACCTGGATTCAGGCTGTGGGCATCGGGTGCAGAGTGGTGCAATGTTGCAGATCTGCCTGGATCAGGAGTCCTTGTGCTGGTTTCTTTGCTGGACAAATCCGGTGACCACGGGAGACAGTCTTTGTTGGTGACAGCACAGGTCCCCGGGGTTCCGAGAGGTTGCTGGCTGTGGGCCACGCCAGTTTCTTGGAACAGGGTCGCTGGAGGAGGAAGGATGGTAGGGCTGGGGCCAAGTCAGTAGTCGTCCTCATTACTGCACAGCTCTTCGGTCCTTTGTAGGTCGTCGAATCTGAGGGACAAGGTTCGGGGGCGGCCCATAAATACGAAATTTAAGGATGTTACTGAGGTCGGGGAGCAGCAGCCAATGGCTACTCTCCCCTAGGGTGACAACACTCTTTGGGGAGAGGGGCACATCCCTGTTCCTATTGGGCCTAATTCTCCAAGATTGAGAATTTCACCTCAGCTCCTGGAAACACTAGGGGTTTGCCAGGCTGAGGTGGACACTCCTTCTCTGCTTACTAATTTTCCTGCCTGTCCTGCCGTCAAAGTGGGGCTTGGACAAGAGGGCGGGCATCTCCACTGGTTGTAGCTGCCCAAATCAGCACCTCACAAGGCGAGAGCCTTTGAGGCTCACCGCCAAGTGTTGCTATTCCTGCCAGGGGGAGATGTGAAGCACCACCAGAGCAGGCTTGGTTTCGGACCTCTGAGAGCACAAATGCTCGCACCGCCTGAGGTCAGAAACCTGTCTGGTGGTGGCTGGTTGGCAGGGACCAGTCAGCCAATACACTAGAAGTTGGCAGTTTTTCAGACGGCATCTCTAAGATGCCATCTGAGTGCCTTTTATAATAAAACCAACACTGGCATCAGTGTGGATTTATTATACTGAGAGGTTTGGTAACACACTTCCCGCTTTTCAGTAAAGCAGCCATGGAGCTGTGAAGTTAGTGTTGACAAACTCCCAGCCCATGTATTCAAAAAGGCTTCAGTGCACAAACAATGCCCCCTCCCCCTCTAGCGCTCAGAGACCCTTACGGGCGAGTAGTCGCGCTTTACAAGTCACTTGATTGATTGGGGCATACTGCTCATGCAGCTATGCCCTCATTTGTGGTATGGTGCACCCTGGCTTAGGGCTGTGAGGCCTACTAGAGGGGTGGCTTATCCATGCCACATCAGTGGATTTGGCACACAGGGATGTGCGCCATGTCGACTCTACAGTTCGGTCTGCACCAAAATGCGCAGCTTGCAATGGCAGTGTGTGGGTGTTAAGGTGAGGGGTCTCAGAGGGTGGAATAATACATGCTGCAGCCCTCAGAGGTTCTCTCTGGTCACAAGGCCCTTGGTACCAGGGGCACCTTTTACAAGAAACTTACCTGTGGCTCAGAGGTGTGCCAATCGTGGAAACAAAGGTGTAGTTTGGGAAAGAGCACAGGTGCTGGGGCCTGGTTGGCAAGGTCCTAACACTCATTCACATTAGCATCAGGTATTTTGTCAAAGTTAGAGGGTAACCATGCAAAAAAAAAAAAAAAAAAAAAAGGCACTTTCCTACAGGCTCTACTAAGCATGTAGACTAGGATCGCAAATGATGGCTAGTGTTGGAGTAGAATGCTATACCAAAGACGTGATGGGGAGGAGCCTGGGTGTAAAATCAGGCATGTATGTTTTCAAGTAGTTGACTTGTGATTCAGAGGATGACCTGCTTTCAGCTTCATGCTTAATTGGTAAAAGGCGTCTTATGCAATATGCTTCACTACAGATATTTGGGTTCAGTTTTCAAGTTGCGGATCATACAGGTTGTGGTACATGTAAATCGCACAGCCCAATGCACGTCCAGAAGTGGCAGAGCCATGCTACACGTTCATGAAACACTGAATATGTAAATAAGTTCCCTCCTAATTTTATGTACATTTATTGTATGTACACATCCTAAAATATGAACTGAATAAGACAGTGGCAGTGTAAAGAACTGTGCAGAGCAAATACAGACTGTTGGACTAGGCCCTTTCGGGAGGGTCATCTTAGAACTTTTCCCCTTCCTCCTGGATTGTTTGACCCGTTTGTTGGTTTTAGGACTCTGGGCACTTTACCACTGCTGATCAGTGCTAAAGTGCATATGCTCTCAGTGTAAATTGTGTTGATGGATTGGTGATTCCATGATTGGCATATTTGATTTACTAGTCAGACCCTAGTACAGTGCAGTGTGTGTGCCCAGTGCCTGTAAATTAAATTCTGCTAGTGGGCTGCAGGGCTGATTGTGCCACCCACAGAAGCAGCCTCTAAAATGTAACTCTGGCCTGCAATTACAGAGCCTGTGTGCAGTCGGGGACTGCCATGTCGACTTTGCAAGTGCACACTTGCCAGTCCCCAACCTTCACTTTTCTTACATGTTAGTCACCCCTAGAGTAGGCCCAAGTTACCCCTATGGGCAGGGTGCAGTGTATGTGAAAGGTAGGACATGCCCTGGGGTGTGTGGCATGTCCGGATAGTGAATTACTGCCAATTTCGTTTTTCACTATTGCAAGGCTACCTGTTCCCATAGGACAGAATGGGGAGTTTGTTTATAACATCTTATAAACATAACTGGTCCTGGGAATAATGTAGAAAAATAAAGTTTAGTATGCCTGAACTCAGAATGTTAAGATGCATCTTTTAGTGAGGGTGATTTTTACATTCTGTGTTTGAAAATACCACTTTTAGAAAGTAGGTATTTTCTTGCCTAACCACCCAGTGTGCCTCTGCTAGGTTTGTGTATTGCATGTCTGGCTTTTTGGATGACAGGGGCTGGAGAGGGGCAGTGGCTCCAGAAGTCTGATGAGTCGGGGCTGGGCTGAATAGCCCTGGTCTGCATTTGGCGTGGTGGGAGGAGTAGCACCTGCACTTGAATTGGGCTGTGTCTGCCTTCCACAATGATGGCTACGCCCCCCTGTGGTGTGTCTGGAGCCAGGGCTCACGCTATGCATCTAAATGGCATCCAGGGGGTCCGAGCTATCTGCTGCATCCCACGAGCAGGGCTTCATCATGGCTGAGACCAACTACCGCTTCAACGCCTACACAGGGATCTACAGAGACCTGGACATGACGTGTCTGACCTTAAAATGGCGGCCGCCTCTGCCTTCGTTTCCTCGGCAGCCTAAATGGCAGCCCCCAGCTCCTTCTCAGATTTGTTTTATACTCCCCCCCCCCCCCTTCTTTTACCTCTTTCCTCTAGTGGGGACGTGTTCTTCCGCTACTTGACTATGCAACTGTAGCCATCTAACTATTCAAAACTGTTTTTCCTGAACGCTGAGACCTGAGCAACATGGCTGATGCCCGGTGGAGCTGCTAGACAGCTATAGAGGAGATTGGCCCTGGTTTCCCCCTGGACCGTCACCTACCCAGCCAAACATTGGGCACAGTTCTGCCTCGTCTCGCTGTATGGCTCCTTCCCCCCCTCCCTCCTACGAATTCTCGCAACATTGTTTTTGTTTACTGTACCTTACTATGCTCTTGTAACTGATGTAACTTGTAACGCAACGATCCTCTTGTAAAGAGCTCCGATACCTCCGGGTCTGGCCAGCGCTATATAAAACTCTTCAAATAAATAAAACACTGACAATAGAGGTTGTTGTGCCCTTGCAAAGTGCCCCACAGAACTGGTTTTGGCTGGGTACAGACTCTGCCTTCAGAGAACAAAGGATTTTGGTGTATAAAAAGAGGGGCCCAGACCCCAGACTTTTAGATCACTTCAGGGAAATCAAGAGGAACCTTTGCTAAGGAGAAGAGCCGGATAAGCTGAGGAGGAATACTGCCCCTGTGCTGTTTGCTGTCTGGGAATGGCCTGCAGTGGCTGCTTGCTGCAAAGGAAAGGAGAAAAAGGACTTTGCTGTTTGCTTTGTCACCTGCTTGAAACTGAGCTTGCCTCCTGTTCTGAAGTCTCAGGGACACAGACTTCATCTCTTTTGTCTCTCTGCATCTGGAACTGCTGTTTCAGCTGCTACAGAAGGAAATTGCAACACAGACACCGGCAAGCGACGCCATAACCTGCACCGAAGCCGTGGGCACCGCTCGTGAAGAGCACGACGCACCGCCCCGACTTGCACCGTAGGCCCGACACCTGCTGAAGCCATGCCGCATCGACTCCGAAGCAGTCAGAGGCCGCTGTCTGCACCGGAGCCGAGGACACCGCTCGTGACGTCCACAACGCACCGTCCAGACTCGCACCGCAGCCCCGACATTGACGCCAGTGCTTCATCAACGCAGAGCCGAACCTAGACGTGGGTGACTACCGAATCCAGCGACATCGCACTGTCGTAAGGAACTGACGCCTCGCCGCCATCCGTAACTTCACGGTAAGGTACCGACGTCTCACCTCCCCAGCGCTGCAGTAAGGAACAGAGGCATCACCTCCCCTGGGGTCACAAGGAACAGACGCCACAGGCGCCAACGAAGCATCACCTCCCCGACGCCGTGCACGGTCTTTGCTTTCATCAATTCCAAGGTACTGTTCTTTGTGGGTCTGCTTGACTCCGGGCCCGAAGCCACCCACCTCGTGGTCGGCGCCGTTCTTTGGGATTTTCATCTGTCACAACGTTGTAATAACTCCAGGTGGAGTTATTTGTTACTAGAACCTTTATTTGAGTGCATAACCTATTTTTAAGGATATTTTTGATACTGTATTGTGGATTTTTGTCGTTTGGTCTTGTTTTGGTTCAGATAAAGATTACTTATTTTTCTAAACTGGTGTGGTGTCCATTTGTAGTGTTTTCACTGTATTACTGTATGTGTTCACGAATGCTTTACACACTGCCTCTGAGATAAGCCTGTCTGCTCGTGCCAAGCTACCAAGGGGGTGAGCAGGGGTTATTTTAGAAGTGTATCCCCCTTACCCTGACTAGAAGCAAGGGTCCCCATTTGGACAAAGGTACCTACCTCTGCCAACTAGAGACCCCCCATTCCTAACATTGGTGATCTGTCACAGACGCTAGAGGAAAGGTACGTTTAAGGAGCTAGGCTAGGAGCAGTGAGTTATGTGGGCTTTGACAGTACAATGGAGTTCAGCTTTTCAATGATTCATGCAAGAGGAGTCCTAGTTTAGAGGGTTGATGATGGAGCAAGATTTTTCCTTTTCAAGTCCACCAATAATGGAGGAAATTGGGAGCGGCGAGTGAAGTCAGGCTGGCTACCACATGGATTTGAATAAGTATGCGTTTTCCCCACAACAAGGTGGCTTGGGCATAGCTTATTGTAAAGAACATGTTTTGCCAGATGACTGATGAGAACTACCTGATTAACAGTCTGTCAGGTGTTATCAATTCAAGCTTAATGAACGGCATGATATTACTCACTATGTGCAAGTGTTTCTGGACATTCTCCTCTTGGCAAATGGGAAGGGTAGGCAGGGTAAAGACCTATTGCCCTTAAAGCTTACATGTTTGCTTCAGGGTCAAAGTAAAGTGAACCTAATATTGGGAAATAATCCCAATAATTGAAAGGCCAGGCAAATTCCTTTGACAACCTGTAAACTAATTTTAGAACAGTGACTATATACAGAATAATGAAAACAGCTGACATCAGCATAAGGTGCAGAATTGGGAACGTAGTGGTTCATTTCTGGTGGTCTGGCCTACAAGCAATCTGGCAGTGCCAAAAGGGCTGGTCTGACAGGTCAGTGAACTGGCTGTTTTTGTGATGTTCATGGGCATGTTTTGTAGTCTGGTGGGTAAAACACTGTTACAGTTTATATTTACAAGTTCAAAACTGCCCTGATTAGCAAGTGTGGAACACTTTTGTTTTAGCTATCTCATTTGCTAATGGAGGCCTCTTAATTTGGTGTCGGAGCCCATTTACTGTCCCAGCCCAACCATGCTTGTAACAAAGTTTATGAAGGAATTTCACTTTTAATTTGGTATTTGCTGGGGGTAGATCCAAGTGTCAATGATGCAGTGCAGAAAACAGTATAGAAAGCTACAATTTAGGTTTGTGCATTCAGGAATGTGCAGAAATTAGAGATGGACAGAGGCAAGAGATACAGATTTTAGGGTTTACACAATGGAGCAAGAGGTAATTTTACTCCTGCTGCGTGAGAACTGGGGTGAGTATTTCAATAAGTAAGGTTTCTGGTTCTTTATTAAGGCAAGTGGGACGGGATTCAGAAAACAACTATACACCCACAAAGGAAAATCTCTAGTTTTCAGTTTTTTTTATACATTTTGACATCTTGCAGCGACAAATTATATCTTTGTATTTTGCAGTTCTCCCCCAAGAGGAAGAGAATTACAGAGAGCACTACGGAATTCATGTGAGTCAGTGCTCCTTCTCAAAGGATATCCTTCTTTTGGGTGTGTTTTCCCCCCAGGCAATTCTTTTTATTTGTTGATTGTAGATATTTGCTTTCAGTCCTTAGGCCAGTGATGAGCTGCTAAACAGTTTTCTACTTCAGGTGCAGTCTCCCTAAAAATTAGAAACCGCTTTTTCGCTATTTCAGTGCCAGTTAGACATTTCTAGAAGTCAGTTTCAAAAAAGGTACAAATGCCACAAACTGCTTGAATGTTACATTTCATCTTTGCACTGACTGGGGAAGCGTTTCCCACTCACATTTGGTGCACACTTACAAAATTAGCTTAAGGTCAACATTGTAATACTCAAGGCTGGCTCCAGATGTTAAAAGGAAAAACTAAAGTTGTTAAACTTAAACTGGCAGGCAAGAAATAAAAGGAATGGGGGGGGGTTTCTATGTTGACGATGGCAACGTTTTGATGCGACCAACAATTGTTGTATCGTTTATTGTAGGTCTTCAGCAACTTTCAAAAATAAAAAATAAAAATACATTTTAAAAAAAACGTAAACTGGCAGATATGTTTGTGTTCAGTTTTAACATGTCATTTCATCGTATTTCAGGACAGCCTACAGGTTCACAGTCTTCAATAAAGCAGTCATAGTAACCAAATTATTCTAATCTTATGCAGTCCTGTGGAGGCTCTTTGCACTCGATTCATTAGCTCTTTAACACTCAATTGTTCTACAACGTTGATTGAGAATGATTCATGGGGTAGGGATTGGTCTCCAAAAGTAGATTTCAATATTAGTGGTTCCCATGAAACATGATCAAGTGGAGGGTGATTTAGAGTAATAGAAAACAATATAACATCAGAACATGCGGGGGACGTCAAGGCAAATTATGCATATTTGGTGGTGTTACACCTGTAACAAGGGATACTTTTTTCTACATGGTGAATTTACCCACAAGCATTGAAGTGAAAAAAACTCAAAGTAAAGCACATTAGCTTCTTTTATCCGACCCTCTACTGAAAACAATTAGGCCATGAAATTAAATAGCAATTGAAAAATAAACTATAAATTATTTTATTCAGGAAAGCAGGTCCTAAACAAGACCTGTGTTGGGATTACCCCACCAATGAATATGCTGAAAACATTCTGCACGCGAATACATTGCCAAACTTAACTGGCAGCTGTTGGTGAAATTTTGATTCCCATATACACTGAAGGGAAACACTCAAACATGTAGATAATGCTATTTTCCATGCTAGAATATTAATGGTACCATATGCCTACCCTAAAAATACCATTTAAATTAGAAATAAGGACACAAACTTTACTAACAATTGAAAGCTTTTAAAAATCATTGTAGCATACCTTAAGGAAAGCATGGAATCTGGGCTTCTGCTTTTCACATTTGGCAATTGTTTCTTTGCTCATTTCAAAAAAGTTCACAAATGGAGGGTAGGTTTTCACCAAATCCTTCGACTAAGGGGAAAGAAATATGGAAAAAAAAAAAAAGACTATTTAATGGAGGACAAACATTTTTGCAAGGAACATCAGAAATGTTCTATATAGCAATGATCCCGGCACAGGTCAGTAAGGATGGATTAGTGAACACAGGATAATTAACAGCTGTTTCATGAGTTAATTGCACTGATAGTGTGATTGCACTAGACAAAAAAAAACAAAAAAAAAACACCTACATAAGGCTATGATGAGCATTTCTTCATGCAAAATTAACAAGTCTAGCATGATCAGAGCACAAGTACAGCCAAAAACATTAGGTTTGTAGGGCAAAAACTACTAATTACTAGTCTTGAACCAGTATATTTGTTATGAAGTTTTAACTTCCATAGCCAGGACCCCAGAACCACTTTCTAAAAATGTGCAAACTAAGAAACTGAAGGGCTGAAGCGCTCTGAGTCGCCACTATTAGAGACGGCAAGCCATATTCACCAACTACATTAAGTTTATTTACAAATATTTATACATTAATACAAGTACTTGATTGCAATGAAAATGCTATTTAAGCTGAAGTCTTTCTCCCCAAACAGATTCATACATCCTCTCTTTATTACCTCCTCCTCCTTCCAATATTACGCAGAGAAGAGTCTAAGAAGGGAAAGACGACAGGGGAGAAAGTAGGGTACACAAGAAGATTTATTCCACATCCATATTTTCATTAAACTCCAACCATTGACAGATGGTTCCAAGAGCAAGGGGCTGGAGTAGGGTGGGAGTATATTAAAGGAGTTACACTACAGACAATCGTGAAGCAATAGAGAGCTTACAGAGGATACTGATACCAATAAAAATGGTTACTTCGACTCCAAGACAATTTTGAGTAGTGTCATCCCCTATGCCCCGCCCCAAGACTGTTTGAGAGGTGCGTACATACATGAAAATCGACTCCAATGTCTAATATTT
Organism: Calotriton arnoldi; assembly: GCA_963921515.1. Classification (NCBI taxonomy): domain Eukaryota; kingdom Metazoa; phylum Chordata; class Amphibia; order Caudata; family Salamandridae; genus Calotriton; species Calotriton arnoldi. Next base: position 1,258,242 of record CAWUFW010003762.1, read on the forward strand.
ATGGACTCAAGACTACCGCTATATAAATTCAACACCTTCGAGGATGACCAATTCTGGGGAGACAGCTGTCAGACACAAATGATTATAAGGAAACAACCGCACATGACTAGTCATATCTGGCATAGAGATAAAATTAATTTAAAGACAGATAGGTTGCACCATTTTCTTTTCTTCAAATTTGGAACATTGACAGATTGAGCCACATAGGACAATATCTGGCATTCGCAGATAGTCTCCTGGTTTGGAAGTTAATGAAAACAAGATGATCAGCAAATCCTTTGAGTAACGTTAGCCCATTCAGTGTTGTCAATTGTCAACAAAAATGGCCACTAAAGCAAAGTGAGACTTCTATCAAAACTCCAAACGCCAGTTGAATGAAGCAACTTTAAAGAAGAAAGACCAATTATTTTTCCTATAATGCAGAAAGTGACATTGTGTTGCAGAAAAGGACTTTGTTCTAGCGTTCACACTACTGGCCTCATTGCCAAATATGTACACCAACATGCATATTGTTAACCGGACTAAAAGCAGCTTTTATTCAAAGTAATCTTTTAGTCAAGCCTTGAATACCGCAAAAAGTGCACTTTCACACAGCTTGGATCCACGATTTATCGAGATACCCCCAGATGACTAGTCACAAAGATACTGTTCTGAAACACCCGATGCTATAGCTCCAAGTAAAGCACCTTGCCCTAAGGATTTTACTTTGGCTGTAACTAGCATCTATATAAAATGTTCTCATAAATCTAACCTTAAAATATGGCCATAAGGCATTCCATCCTTAAATTCAGCTTACCCCGAAACAGAAAACAGACTAATAGGCTAAATCCAACTATTGTCTGTGGCCATGTCACAATTTTCATGAACTAATACTATAACCTTTGCAATGCTGTACCCTGAACAATTAAGGACACAGAGGTGCTGTAAGCCATTTTCATATTAGATGCAACAGAGCAAGTCCTTCGCTCAGATGGGATGCCCTTGCTTCCACCTTTAGATTTTAATTCATTTGCTTTTTATAGAATTATGGTGTACTAGATGGATAAATCACAAACATTTGTAACGAATACAAATAAGAGTAAAAAGATCTCCAATATGGTACAGTTGATGTTACAACTCTAAGCATCCACACAACGTGTATAACTGGAAAGAACTTACATAATTAAGAATAATTGCACCAATACTCTTGTTTTCTACCCAACTTCTCATCAGGTTTTCAAGATCATCCTGTGGAATCAAAGGTTTTGATTAGGAATGTGGCATTCATGGAATTCAGGTTTTCTACACACACAATCAAAGCACACCCCAGGATATTTACAACACAGCAAATCAAACGGCTTGTCCCAACAGTAAATGCTGAAGTTGGTTGTAGTCCATTAATTGCTCAAAGACTTCAGCTCTGGTGGTTGTACTCCGGTGTCACAAGACCTAGAAATGGGTGCCCAGACAACTCTAATGAAGCGGCGTATCAAAACATTTACGGAAAGGTAGAATGGAAAGAAATAGATGTGAGCAGCGGCCACAGTTGGTTCTCTAGTATTGTGAACTGGCAGCAAAAAAACAGCAGTAAAAGAAATAACAGCAAAGACAGCAGTACAGGGATTCGAACAGGTCATCTGTGGGTTGTACAGCGATTTAGTCAGCAGGTGCATTAACACACTGAGCAATCCAGAGATTCTAAATTAGAAAATCGGGAAGCCCATAGGGATGAACAGTAAAATATTGCAAGACTTAGCAGAGACTGTCCAGACCAACATTTCATTGTAGGTTTGAGTCCGGCCCGGAAAAACCCAACTCAAGACTGATATAAATAGAAGGATACAAATCAGAAAGCACTATACACCTTTGAATTAAATTTAAAAAAAAGCAGCCACCTAGGCCAAATTTGGAAAAGTGCAATATTGATTTAGATGGCCCACCTTTAACATTCATATTGCTCTAATAGTCATCTAGGTTTGTACATTTTTAAAATTGTTACTGCTCTTACCACGATAATTCAAATTAGTGACTTGAATTAAAATCTCTCAAAAATAAATCAAGAAGTTCAATGCAGACTGAGTTTTAGAATACAAGCCAACTCATGCAGGTGTTAAAACAGATATGGTAAAAGATGGAAGTCACCTTAATTTTAGTGTGAACATCAAGGATGTCTGGAATACTGCCAAAAATGGTTTTAATCTCTTCTTGTGCCAGAATCGGACCACCACACTGCTCCTCTTTCTCCAATGGTATCTGAAAAATCTAAAATAGAAATGTCTCAACTATGAATTTGCTTAATGTTTTTCAAGTTTGATAGATAATTACATGTATAACAATACTCAAAAGTTAATTTCAAAGTTTGTCTAATTCAACAGATATTAATGGAAAAAATGTATCATTAAAAATTAGCTTCAGTTAATTTTATATTAAGTGAAAGGTATGAAGTGGAACTTGATACAGCACAGCAGTAACCTCAACGAGGTGATCCAGGACTGGAAATTCAAAATTAATAGCATAGGTTGAACAATGCAGCTGGTTCATTTAAAGCTTCTTGAGAACTGGGGCCTGAGGAAAAATGTTAAAGAACATTTTGCAATAAAAGCAGTGTCTAAACTGGTGCAGATTCCATCAAGCTAATGTTCAGAAGATTGCAGTCCAATCATAACTGGGTTTCTAGGGAAATACATTTCCATGATGACGAATGTAAACCGAAATACTGCTATAGTATCAGCATGAATGCCATCTCAATCTCTTGAAGCACTGGCATTAATTTGAATGGTGAAGCATTGCTGTGCCCAACTCTGGATGTCAATCACAGTACAGTTTGATGAAGATGTCAAGAGTAGCCTATGAAACGGTCTTACAGATGAATGCACATATTCTGCCCTTGAAATTGGGCACTGCAGCTTCAACTGCCTCGGAGACTTCACAGTGCTCGACGGTCCATAGGCCAACTGTCTGGAGGTGATAATTGTAGGAAGGTGCCCCTTTTTAGGTCGAGCCTAGCGCAGCGCGCATGCGCTGCTCTAGGAGAGGGCCTCTTGGAATCACTCCAGACTTTCTTAAAGCTCGTGCGTGGGGTTGTCACATTCTATTGGCCTTTGCGTGTGGCTTTCAAAAATGAAAGCACGCAAATGGCCAAAGGCGGGTGCATGTCGCACCTTTTCTCTAAACGTTCAGTCCCATGGCCTTTGGGTCTCGGGAGCGAGCAGCAGCGCCGGGTGCCAGCTGCATTCCTGGATCATGTTACTCATTAACCCAGCGCGGTCGCTTTCACTTTCGCGACCGCGCTTGATTTCAGTGACAAACAAATGTGGGGCTATCTCGGCGCCTTTCTGATCTTGCTCCCCCCTCCCCAATAACACTGTACTTTACACACCGGGAGGGGCGCCGCGCGAACACCGGTACTTGTCAAGGGTGGCGCCTGGTACCACACAAGCTAACTTCCGAGAGGATTTTCCTCCACAGTGCACAACTTTTCCTACTGTTGCTGCCCTGCTAATAAAAGAAAAAAGACTCACGCCGAGTCCTAAGTGCCCGCTCGACTTTTATCATTCACTGAGCTAGTTTCTGTTTACAGTCTTTGGCGAGGCCCAGTAAACTATGGCATTGTGCATGCTGACTGCGCAGGAGAGATGTGTGTGGGAAACGGGTTTAAGTGAAATATAAACAGAACTATGTGAGATGACAAGAAATACTAAACCCATAGATAAGATCTGGGGTGGTGTCATTAAGGCGTGCGTTCCCGCAGGGCATTGATGTCTTCCGAGTTTACTGTATGCGCTTTAGAAAGTGCCTTGCATAAACAGGGTTGTTTTCAGGGTTAGAACATGTGCTGCAGAGAGCACCACTTGAAAACAGTGGGAGGTGACTGCCTGTAATTCTAGTTATGCTGCTTGCTGCACATCCGAAAAATTCTGAGTGAAGTGTTTGTACTTTTTTTTTTTTGCAGTTTATATACCGCGAACTCGACCGGAAGGTATCAGTGCACTTTACAGGAGCACCAGTTGCATTACAGACATTCATTTTTGTTCTTTTCTAGACACGGGGAGATTAAGTGATTTGCCCAGAATCACATGATGATTGAGCCTCCCGCCAGACTCCAACCTGGTCCCCAGTTTAAAAGTCGCAATAAATTCACCTAAAAACAAACGCACATCTGTGCCCTGCACGAACACGCACCCACGTCATAGGGCCCTGTATTTGTAGTTCAATGATTGCCCATTCAATAAAATAAAGTGCATTCCAGTTATTGTGGGTGAATTCGGGACACTATCGGGGCTGCGCATCCTGCTTATGCATAGAACCAGAGTGATGTTCCTTGGCACCCACGAGCCTGACCCGTCATGTTCATCGACTCGATGGTAGCCCTCGCGGCATTAATGACATTCTAGCCCCAACGCATATCTTAAATTTGAGGGAAACCAAACACGAAACAAAACAACTGGCAGCAAAACGAGTAATGCTTTACAGCCCAAAAATGTCGAGGATCACACCTACACTCCAAACAAAAATGATTTCACGCATATTTTAGAAAGGTTTAAAGGCTATGGTCTACCAATGTTTGAATCAAATGGTCAAAATAAGAGTGGGCAATGGGTTTACTAACTAAACAACTTATGCATACGTGGCTTAATTACAATAAAGAGACGTTCTGCGACTATACAAGACTTCATATGTTAGCACAGACTTAGCGGTTTTGTCAATACGTCAACAAGAGAATTAAAATGAAAAATATATTTGGCATTCAAATGATCTTTAGTATACGTAATTGTATGTTTTTTCATTATCTATTCTGGAATTGCTGTCTTTTGGCAGACATTAATGTTGTGCATATTTGTGATCAATTATTGTTAAGGTGACAGTATTGCTTTACATAATTCAATGGCAAAGCATGGAAAGAGGCAACAATGATTTTTCTGGTGTATCAATTCTTGGCGATTGGGCAGGGCTCAGCAAAGTTGCTTTATTGCAGACATTTAGTGCAGTATGCAGTATTACGCCAGTTGTATTGGAGTAACTTATGTGAATTGAGTCCAAGTTACACTTTTTTGCCGTCATTGCATTTGGATTGCCGTCCTTGTGTCAATCCTTGTTACACCCACTTTGGCAGCGATTGCTCTATTATAAGATCCCAAAGGCGAGACCTATTGGCTATGCCAATGCTTGTTGATATGGTCACCGCCACTTTTTGCCTGGTATCGGATTCAATTTTGACAGAAGTGCACTGGGATCCTGCTATCCAGGTCCACAGTGCCAGATCTTTCCCTAAAACTGTACAATTGTTCCCCCGATTGGCAAGACCCAAACATGCAAACTGCCATTGCAGGCTGCGTGCCATGGTGCAGAGAAAAGTTGAGACGACCTGGCACACCTCCTGTGTGCCATGCCTGCAAACACTGCATGCAGTATAAGTCACCCCTACAGCAGTTCTTACAGCCCTAAGGCAGGGTGCTGTATACTACATGTGTGGACATATCTGCACGAGCAGATATGCCCCTGTGATGTTCAAGTCAATTCTTAGATATTACAAGTGAACAGGGAAGCCATTTTGAGTAAACGTGCTGGACACAGGTGTTAACGAGTTCCCCAGCTACATGAGGGCTTCACTGAAACTAGATGTTTGACATCAAAAATCTCGAATTAATAAGCCCACACTGATTCCAGTGATGGATTTATTAATACATACACCCAGAGGGCACCTTAGAAGTGCCCCCTAAAAACATACCGAGTACCTGTGTACTGGCGGATTGGTACAAACCAGCCTGCCACCACAGACCGGTTTCTGACCACCTGCAGGTGAGAGCCAGCACTCTGACAGCAGAAACCATGCCTGCTCCGGCCAGAGGTGTTGTCATCTCCTCCAAGAAGGAGGGCTAAGTAATAAGCATATCAAGGCAGGGGGCTTCAAAGGCCTCTGCCGCCTTTGATATGTGACTCAATGCTTCTCCAGACAGGGGAAATGCTACCCCCTGCCCCATTTGGCACCAGGACAGGGGGGAAAATTAGCTAGTCAGGAGGCGTGTTCCCCTCTTAGGCTAGTACCACCCCTAAGGTGGGCTACTTGAAGTGGACACTACTATTAGAATTCCACCATCTCAGTTTTTGCAGAATTGGGCTCTCTGAGTCAGAGTTATGCCCACTTCCCACAGGAAGTGGTCATACAGAGGGTGTAGACACCCTAAAGGTAAGTAGCCCCTTAGCTACTACCAGTCACTCTCCATAACCCCCCGAAATGGTGTGTAGGCGGCACTACTGACTCCAGGAAACTGGATTTGATGGATCAAGAGAGGACAAAGAAGAGCAGATAGAAAAGCGAAAACTGAAGACTGCTGTGGACTTTTGAAGTCAAACCCTTCCTGCACCAAGTCTCAAATCATGAACAGCGTCTCGTCCTGCAGCTGAGCAGCTTCCAAGAACCCTGGAAGACTGCCAGCCCTTAGCAAATTGCCAAGCAATCTCCCTGGAGTACAGGAGCTACTCTCCTGCAGTACACAGGCACCAAAATAAAAAGTCTGGTCTAAAGAGTTGCAGCTCCCCAACCAGCCCAACCCAGCAGCCACCCAGGAAGAGGACCCCGTGCTCCTGAAGGCCACATCTGTGTCCCCACCAAGTGAGAGAATGCCAGGACTAATCGGAGCAGTACAGAACCAATACTCGGGCTACCGGACCCCTTGCAGCAAACCGCGCCCGTGTTAGTCCAATCCAGACTCCCCCTGCACCGAGACCAAGCAGCCGTCAAGGGATGTCAGAACCGCAGAGAACCACTTCCAGAGTGGCCCAACTGTCCTGAATTTGCATCCTCAACCGGCGAAGACCAACATCCACAAGGCCCTAGGATGCACAGAGCTCAGCCGACACGTCCACTCTGCACCCGAGCGCCCCAGCCCGGGTACCAACAAATCAGCTGTGCCCCCTTGTCCACAGGACCCTTGTGACCCCCCAAGCCCCCCGCTGGGAGCTCCCAGACTTGTCCTCAAGTTCCCCTCCACAGCATCTTTCTACGTGGCCCCCCCTTCTTTCCACCAGAGTAGCGCGCACAGCTACCAACCAGACCAGCACCTCTGCACACGGATGCCCCAAGGCAGGTTACTAGTAACTGCTTGTGGTACTTTGGACCTTCCCTCTACGACCCAAAGTCCCAGTGGAGAGCCCCAGAAACCGATCGTAAATAACTGTATGCAACATATGCTTTTTCTCCTATAGGGAATCATTGCTGCGTAAAGATGCATTGACTTGAACTATTTACTTGCCTGTAAAAATTCATATTTAAAAAAGTACTTACTTGATAGCGAAGTTCTTGGTATCAAAATGTACATTAAACAAAAGTTATTTTTCTAAATTGGTTTTGGATTTATTAGAGTGCGTCTCATTTATTGCCTCGGTGAGTACAACAAATGCTTAGCACCACCCTCTGATAAGCCTAACTGCTCGCCCACACTACCACGAAAGAAAGCATTTGTGCCTGTAATCAAATTGGGGTTTGCCTGGACTCTTTACCCAGTGTACCTCTTTTTGGTCCACTATATAAAGAGCCAGCTTCCTACAGTAATGTAATAGAAGTTCTGCTCATCAACAGTAGTATTTCTGTATAACCAGGTTCTTTGTTTACCACATGTTGAACAGATGTACAGGTGATTGCAAGAAAGATAAATTATAGTGGTCATGCTAGCTTTCCTTCTGATTCCGGAGGTTTCAATCTTAAGACCTATTGACTGATAAGTAACAATATAACCTGGTCTTTGACGGGCTGAGCTACGCCAGATACTCCCCTTCTTGATACGAGGCGAACTGGTATACTGCGGCCTACATTACACTTTGCTTCATTAAGTATCCTTCAGAGCAGCTGCAGTATTTTCTGCAACTTTTCTTGGTATATCCAATATAAGAAATACAATAACAAATGGTTTAAAAAAGAAAAAAGTCTATGGAGCAAGGACACAACGAGGTCCGTTCAGTTAACAGGTACCCTTCATAGACTAGCCAAAAGAATGGCAGCACTCCATGTCCAGTCAAATAACTGAACGTGATCACATGAAGGTACAGGGGGGCGTGTGTGATTGCTGAAGTGTAGTGCCTTGTTTCAGAAAGGGAGCAGGTGAGTGTGCCAGATGTCGAAGAAGAGAGAATGCTGCTATGAAGCAGCATCTCATGAATGTCAGAAAGCTGGATTGGATCATTTAGCGAGTGCTCAAGGAATTAAAGTGTTGTGGGCTTTGAAATAAGACACTTAAAGTGAGCTTCTACACTTCTATCTACTGTTTGAGCAGTTTGCAATCGATAACCTGAGGTTGTGCCAAGGGATATAAAGGGGTGCCACCTTGTGCCTTTCAGTAAAGTGCCTTTATGGAAGCATTATCTATTTCATCCTTTTCTATAAGGTGAACCAATGGATAATCTTGCAACCCTGGGTTGCTAAGGTACAACTTAATCAAGTTCTGTCACACTCCTTTAGTCTACATTAAAGGCACATCTTCAATTTTCCAGCAGGATGAATTAAACTTAATTAGTCCAGCACAGAGCCAAAAATAAAAAGAACATATGGTCTAATGGGTGTTTCAACATTGCTGGAACGTTTTTTGCTGGAGGGGTGGACTTCTAAAGATGAGATCCTCTCTCTCTCTAAGCCAGAGATCTACTCAAACCATTACATTAGAATTTTGACAAATCTAATTGTGTGGATGGTACGTGTAGCTGCTCTCCAAGTCCAGCTTGGTAAAATGTCAAAAGCAGGTTTTTACAGTCTGGAAAAGCTTACCCAGCCTATACAGTGAAATGCCATTTGGCATATCCCAACTCACCCACAATGCATCATATCCTTGTGGACTTGAAAGGGCTGCTTAGGGGAAAAATAGTCCAGGATGATGTACGCTTTTCCATAAGTGAAACTTGGTTGCTTTTTAAATGTGCTGGCTGCATTTTGATTCCAGACTTGTGTTTGCATTGGCAGTCTTAAAAATCATGCCTTTAAAGTCACTAATATAGGTGGTGCAAATCTATAATGCTGCCCACACGTGGCATCGGACCTTTATGCTATGTGGGAGTTTCAGGTGTCATTACTGTGGCCTTACATAGGAGTCAGGTATGCCAATAAAAATTAACCACTGTTGCAGCGACTAGGCATCAAGAGCGTACGCACTAGGACTTGTTAAGCAATCTCGCAGAGCCTAGAGTCCAAAATGCCTGCCATTACAAAGATACAAATGGAGGGGAAGATACAAAAAAGCAGGAAAGTCCAACATACGTTAAGAGCAGGCATGTTGTAGCGAGTTTCCAAAAGTGCAGAAGGGGGAATAACTGCAGACACCAGTTCTGTAGTCTAACTGCAGAAACAGAAAGCTCCATCACCAGAAGAAAAAAAAACTTTGAATGACAGGTTTGAGAAGACAGCCACTGTTAGATGACTAACGTTTTCAGAAAGGTGCCGGCCATCTAAATTTTGCTTTCCAAAAGTCAGGCTTTTGCTAGTCAACTTCTTACGGTATAGTGATCAGTGACTTAAATTTTAATCTTTTACACACTGGCAACCACAGCAGTGAGAACAGCATGGCAGAAATGCATTCACACTTCCTGTAGCCTATTTAGAGTCGCACAGCGAGCCATGTATCACATGGGAGGGGAAGGGGGGGGGGGGAGTCAAGAAAATTGGAGGATGCTGTGCAGAACTCTTAAGATGGTGAAAACACGAAAAAGGCAAAAAGGATGCTTGTGCTTTTAGAGACTGCCTTTGAACGAATTGCAGACATATCTTGTTGGGCATGGAAATAGGAGTCCTGTAAACAGACCAAGATGAGCTATCAACTATACTTTAGAAAGTAGTCTCTGGGCATGTGATGCGTCATGACTACCAAAAACGTTTTCTCGACGAAAATAAATAGTTATTAGAAATCCTGGTTAACTAGGTTGCGAATAATCTCCAAGACTCCTTCAAAAGGACTACATACATCAATTCTTAAGATCAGGGGTCAACTGTGGTTTTATTTCTTTGGATACGTTTTAGTGGGCATTTCAATAAGTCCAGAGAATTGCCAAAACTTGATATCAAGTTTCAAGTATCTGAAGTAATACCGATCAACCAACAAATGGTTTGAAATCCCACCCCAATTGGTGTGAAAATGTTGCAAAGGGAGATTGAGGCATGTCTCACTCCAGTTTTACATCCAAGATGGCAATACATTACCTTGTAATACACCTGGCGGATTGAAGTCTATTTTGGAAACCTGGGTATCTGCAGGCTGTTTGCATATTGACTGTTGAAAATGGATAGGTATGCTATCTGAAGTACCCTCCACATGTATGAATATCTAATTCTGGACCTACAATGGCTGATAGAAACTGCCTAGCACGCAGAGTACATCTGACATTTAAAAAAATGGCTGCAAATGTGTTACTCTTTCATTCCAAAGAAAATTGAGGCACCTGCATTCTTTGGACATAGGAGGATGTGGCCCAATTCCTTCAGGATCATTGGGCTATAGCGGATATGGCCTCTTCTGTTTGACCAAGTAACCTCATCCGGTATGCAGGGCTTGCAATTTACAACCCATGAGGATGGAAAGTTACTTGTAATTCTACTTCTTCACCATGGGTTCTCTGGAATCATAAAAGGCGAATATCCTTGTGCGCGACAGCTTTCCTCAAACACCTTTCGAAGTCCAATTTAAAATGTAAACCAAAGCTAGAAGAATGCCTCTAGGCAAAAGTGGGTTAAAAAAACCTAAATAATTTAAAAAAAAAAAAAACACTCCTATTTCACCTCTAAACATTAAACACAAATGCAGTAAAAGGTGAACTAATGCGGACCCCACAGGAAAAAAAAAAAAAAAAACTGCCCGTTTCAGGATCCAGGGACCAAGAGAAATAACTAATTCAAAAAAACACCATAAAACGTTCCTTTCCAGAAAGGTTTTCAACACAAATCCATGTTCTTAAGCCCAGACCCGACAAAAGCAAGTCCAGAGTTTTACGGTGCCACCCGTGTAGAAGTATTAACTTAAGGTAGTGTTTCATCCTACCTATTGTTGATCTAGTTATCTCGTATTAATTTCTGAAAATATTATATAGTTTTACCTTGAGTTCCCTTCACAGGAGCACTCTAAAGTGGATATTAGTCGGCATGTAAATACTTAACTCTTACATTACGTAAAGCCTTTCGAATACTCAGGGTAAGTAATGCTTTTTACCCCAGAGTTCTGGCATTAAGTTACCCTATGCAGAAAACAAGGGGGGACCATAACAGCTATTGGAGATACTATTGAGATTAAAAAACATGTATAGTTCATCTCTGCCAGAACTTGAAACTCACTCAAATAACCTTCCAAAATGTTGATTCAAAGGGTGACTCATCAAGTTAGAAAGCACAGTATTCAATTCCCACGCAGATGGTTCCCTAAATGGAGGCAATACATTCTTTAACCATGAAGGAAATTTTTATTCAAAGGAATTGTGAAAAAGGACGCCCAATAAGGAGACTGAAGATAAGCAGCAATAGGGTCACACACACTTTAATAGACGAGAACCAAGTCAGCTTCAGTCTGTGAAGAGGCAATGGTAGTACCATTTTTTCCTGACCTGCTCTGGCCCAGCCATTTGCTGAGATACTATATGAAGAATCTCTTCCACGAGAAGCAATGTGGTCTAGTGGAAAGCTGTTCCACTTCCTTCAAACCAGCCACTCACCTAGCAGTTCAAAGTGTGCATAGTGTACAAACCCAGGAGCCATGGGGTCAATTTCAGAGGTAAAGGAATGGGTTGGATGAACCGGCTCAAAATACTAAGCAAAGCTGGTCCATATGGAAGTCTGTTACATGGCCAAATTGACTTTTGAAGGACACTGATGGACCACCTTTGAAATGGCCAATTTGGTGCTACACATCAACAGGAAATTGTTGTGCTTATTTTGTGATGACTTTGAGAAACATAGGGATCTATGGGACAGGGTTATGCCCACTCCCCACAGGAAGTGGTCATATAGGGGGTGTAGGGACCCCAAGCGTAAGTAGCCCATTGCCTAGCCCGGGGTGGGAGGGATGGGGGACGTTAATAAAAGGCATGTATATTCAAGAGGAAGAGATAATAATCCGATGTTATTTGTGGAATGTATACAATGCTTTTACATCTTTGACATGCCAATAAAAACATTTTTAAAAAGTAGCCCATTGGCTACTACCTTTCACTCCCCTTAACACCCCTAAATTCAGTATTTAGGTGGCCCCCTGACACCAGGAACTGAGATTCACCTGACAAAAGAAGGACAAAGCCGAAGAAGCGAGAACTGTGGACTACCGGTGGACTTTGGCGCCAAGCTCTACCTGCCTGCTCCTGTCAAGACAATTGCGACAACCTGACTCGTACTGCAGTTGTGAAACCTCCATAAGACTGAGGGCCACTAGCGACTTTGCCAAGCTGTCAGCATCTCCCTTCACCTGCAGGCATCAACTGCAACGATCGGTTCACCGTTCTTCTGACCACCAGATCCACAGACGCAGCAGCCGCCCAGGAGGGCATGGCCAAGCTCCAAAGGGTTATATTGGTCTCTACAACAAGTTTAGAGACACCGGGATCCCCAGGAGCCGCCCTGCACCAATATCCGGGGTACTGGACCCCTTGCAGCAACCAACACTTATTTGAAGTCCAAACCGGGACTCCAGTACTACAAAGACCGACCAGCCGACGAGGGCCGCCAGCATCGCAGAGGCTAGCACTGAGAGTGGCCCAGCTGCCCTGTTTTGTTCCCCTCTGCAGGTCCGAACGAGAACCGCGAGTGCCATTGAAGCACAGGCTAGGCTGACCAAAACCCTCTGCACCCAAGCTCCCAGGACTGAGTTCACGAATAGCGACTGTGCCACCCCACCCCTCAAGACCCTCACGAACTGAGCCGCCCCCCGTTAGGAGCTCCCAGACTTTTCTCCATGCCCCCATCCCTTACTCGTCTACAGTGTAACGCGCAAGGCTACCAACCAGTCCAGCACATCTGCACCCAGACACTCCAGGGCAGGTAATCCTGAACTGCTGGTGGGTCTTGGGACCTTGACCACCCCACCCCCGCACCTTAAATCCTAAAGGGGACTCCCAAAATAAGATTGCATACCTGTATGCAGCATATGTTTCTCCATAAAGCATTCCTGCAACATATTTGCTTAACTGTAAAAATTGATAACTCAAAGTATTTACCCAACTTACAAAGTTCTTGGTCTTCATACCTGCTATTTTTCTAACATTGGTCTTGAGTTTTAGAGTGTTTCATTTATTGACTGTGTTGAAAAATGCTTAACACTACCTTCTAATATGCCTAAACTGCTCAGCCACACTACCACAAAAGATCATTTGTGATTATTAATGCAAGTACTGTAAACCAATCCGGGTTGCCTGGACTTTCTACATAGTGTACCTCATTTTGGTATACTCCATAAAAAGCCAGCTTACTACACCCAGGAAACTGGTTCATGGCACCAGGATCAAGACACCAGGATCAAGACACGCTCGCAGTTTGAAGATGCAGCAGGAGTAAGGCCTTTGGAGCACAAGCTGCACAACCTCTCTAGGCTCGCAGGAGGGGTCAAACACTGTTCGGAATTCTTAGGTTTTCCCCATGACTTGTCCCACAACTTAGTTTTAGACTTGCCTTACAATATCTGGAGAGAATCTGATCACAAGCGATGCCTTCAAGGGAGTATTTGTTGAACCACTTCAATTCATGATTGGTGCTAAGACACCAAAGACCGACATCATTCTTGTTCATGACCAGCATGTTTGCAGCAGTTGCAGCATAGCCTAAGGCTGTAGAACTTTTTTTTCTATATATCGAAGACACCTAGAAAAGTAAGGAGGAGAGCTCCAGATGTGCATTGCAGGATGCAGACAACTAAAAACAAACTTCAGTGCTCAGTGGTGGTGCCTATGTGTGGTTGCTTGTTCCATTCGGAGGCGTTGAGAAGTTGACGCAGAGTCCAATAGCGCAGGAGCTGTTGCAAATTTCTAGAACTGCTCATCAGAAATGCAAGTACAAATAGTAATTTCTGGGTGCAGCACTAACTACAGCAATGTGGTAAACATCTGAGAGCCATGGTGCTAATAAGCAAACCTATAGATATGCACTACAAAGTCAAAACTACATATTATATATACACACACACACAAACACACACACACACACACACACACACATACATACATGGCATCTTATTGATCACGTACCTGAACAACCGTGCTAAGGATGTCAACATAATTGCTCTCTGTTTGATACAGCTCCATTGCAACCTGCCATCTTGCGGTTTTGGTCTGTGGTATGGAAGTGGAATTCTTGGAAGTTTTTTTGTGATTCGTTGGAGTTTCTGATTAACCAAACGTTATTGAAAAAGAGGACAGGTTAGCTGTGGCTCTTAAACAAAGCCAGTAATAAATCTGATTGTTTCAACAAAGTACAGTTAAACTAATGTTAATTGTCCAGAAAACTAAAGAAAGGAGATTTTTTTTATAATTATCTTCAATTCTTACTGCTGCTACTATGTTAAATAAAGACACTTGAAAAAGTACAAAGTTGATTGACCTGGAGAAATCTGTGGACTATCACACCCCCATACACAATGGGGCACAGTTATGCGGCAATTTTCTATAAGGAGTTCAATTAGCTTTTGAAAATGTAAACCACAGTATAAGATACTGCACAAAAGATGTGGCTAATTCTGCTGATTGATAATTATAACAGCAAAGTCTGCACTTTGTGAATCAATACCAAATCAATGGTCCCTGAAGGATGCACACCTACATGACTGAGCAGGCAAAAAGACCCTCCCTGCTGACCTGAAAATCAATATTCGATTCCCTGTAGAAAGTATGGGTGGAGGCCTACGTGGCTAGCTGGCAGATGTCCAAAATAGGGACACCGCAAAGTATGGTTCTAGTTGCAGGCTTTGCACTGATGGAATTGGGTCCAATGCCCCAAGGAAGATCCTTCGTGCCAAGGCATATGTTTGATGCAAATGACAATCCATTGTGATGAGGCCCGTTTCCTTTCTTCACATTGCCATATCCAACAAAGTTCCGTCCATCTAGCACTCCTCAGTCGTTTCAGAGGAGAAGTCAACAACCTTCATGGACCTCTCCTCCTCTCTGAGGGACGAGGCAGAGAGAAGAATGCAAGTCAGTGTGCACTGCACCACTTGGGACACTTTCAGAGACAAATAGATGCACCAATCCTAAGTGCCAGTTAGTCAGAGGGTATTATGGAGTTTTTGCATAGCACATAGCTACCCGTAGGGTTTCCCAGTGCTCTGGGACAGGTTCCGCAGCCTCTAAAGTGACCTAAAATTGCCAGGTTTTAGCTCCTTGCGAAAAGAGGACAAAGAGGTACAGCCTCAGAGTCTGGTAGAGCATTCCACAGCTTAGGGCCCAGAAAAGAGAACAAACAGCCACCCATTCGGGTGCGTCTGACTTTGGGCACCTTGAAAAGGGAGCGGTTGCTGGAACGCACAGCGCGTGGGGGACGGTAGGGATTGCTTACAGAGGCTCACTGTATACTTGTAGCTCACTAGCACAACATGCAAAAGAGATTGCAATGAGAAACATTCTTCAGGAAAAGTAGTCTTGAGGAACTCCTCAAAACAGGTGATTTGATTACAGCTGGCTCAGCAAGCCTCACAAGAAATAAAAATAAAGAATAGTAAACTTAAACCATAATCGGTCAACCCGCTTTCCACGAATAAGGCAATGAACGTGGACCAATGGCCTGAGTAGACACTGTGGTACAGCTGCAAGCAGTCAAAATGACATACCTCCCTTCCTATGTAACACTGAAACCTCAGTTGTTTCTGCTTAATCTCCATGCCTGAAGATGTAGATTGTGGAGGAGGAGGTGCAGTGCTCTGCTTGGGCCAGCTGATCCTCTCTAAGAGGACACCAAAAATGAGGGCAGATGCTGAAGTTTGGCAGTGGAAGAACTGACGTCCTAGCCCTATCCAGACTCCAAGAATCAGCAGCTCTCATTCCTCACAGACTTCAGGACCCATGGGATCAGAGGCAGAAGTGAAAATATGTATAGAAGGCCGGAAACTAATTTTTATTTATTTATAAAGTTTTATATAGCGAGACATTGAGGCTTTTCAGAAGCAGCAAACATCAACTGAAGGCACCCTGTTGCAGACACCCATTGCCACGTCCAGGTTTAAACAACACCTATGATCGGCAAGATGACTCCTGCCAAGTTAGTTTTCCCAGATAAGGACTCCAACATCATGGACAGCCTAGGATTTCCCATGAAGGTTCAGACACTGCCAAAACCATAGAGCCTTCAAAAAGAAGCCATGGTACTGCACTGCATCTTGCTAGCTTGAGTACACCTAGTCGGTCATGTAGTCTGTCTACACCTGTGTCAAGTTGTTCTTTCTGAAAGAGGGCCAGGCAGATGGAGCACAGCTTCAAAAGATGGATATTATGGCTATGTTCCACATAAAACCAGAGGTCACTTATCTCGAAGACGTCAAGGTGGACTCCCAAATTCAAGAGTCCAGAGCTATGTCCACAAGTGCGGCTTGGACGGCTTCAGAAACAATAGAGGCCTGCATCCGAGAGTGGTGTCCAATGACACCACAGGAGTTGTAGCCTGGATAAAAGAATCAATTTTATTTAGACCAGACTGCAAAAAATATTTTGTTGCATCCTGGTCATGTTGTACAGCATGGAAGAATGATTTTGTAGGTCAGCAGGCAAACCTCACTCACCATGTTCTAAAGGGCAAGTGTATAGTGACTGGACAAAAATAAAAATCTAAGCACTAAGCTAGCTTATAAAGACTTAGCCATACCATAGTGACTATTGTTTTCGATTCTCTGTCTAGAGGAGAAGTAGAACAGTTTGGAATGACTTTGCTCACCAAAGCATGTATTATAAGCCTATCAGGAGTAGCCAACTGCATCAAGAAAGATGGATCATCTGAAGAGGATTGTGCTTTCTTGCAACAGGGAGACTCACTGGCTGGTTCGAGCAAGGCAAAGACCAGGTTGTTAACAGGAACGGTCAGGGCTCTGTTAAATGGTAGTACGGGGCTCCAAAGACAAGGGACCTTGCTGCAAAATTTCAGTTAGGAGTTCTGCCTAAGTATCCAATATAGGGAGCTGTAAATCTACAACATCTGCAGCTCTGCAAAAGAACTCATCTGTTGGCAGACTCACGGGCAAAATCAGTCTCTGGATAAGCCGCAAGAAATTCTTCAGAGTAGTGCTGTAGATCCACCTGCCAAAAGTAGTGTCTGATCCATTTAGCCAGTTGTAGGAGACTGTTTTTGTGGCAGTATCCTCCCCACTTTTTGCATGGTGTTTGATGCAGTTTTGAGTGCAGCATACTGGGTACCTGCTAACCAGAGCCCCAGTAACCGTGTTCTTTCCCAAAAAATGTACAATCGTTTTCCCTAAATGGCAATACCTTTAGCACAGTCTATAAGTCCCTAGTAAGTGGTACCCCTGGTACCTAGGGCTTGGGGTACTAAAGAGGGCCCCCCCCAGCCCCACCCCAAGGTCTGCAGCACACATTGTGCCACCCTAAGTGACCACTCAAACTCATGTAGGGCTGCTATTGCAAGCTGCATGTTTTGGTGCAAGCAATAGTGAAAACACAACCTGACATCCCTGTGAGCCAGGTCCCCTAACACTGCATGTATAACTTATAAGTCACCCCTACAGCAAGCCTTACAGCCCTAAGGCAGGGTGCTTGGTATTACATGCGAGGGCAAACCTACATGAGCAGATATGCCCCTGTGCTGGTCAGTTCCATTACGGCCAGTGCAAGTGGACAGGGAAGCCATTTTAAAACAAGTGCTGGACACTGGTAAAAAGAATTCCCCAGATACACGAAGTTTCACTGAAAATGGGGATGTTCGGTATCAAACCTCTTGTAATGATAAACCCATACTTATTCCAGTGTTGGATTTACCAATACTAACCCTGGGCGGAGAACTCCGCCAGCGGAGTTTACGGAGTTTTGCCTACTCCGCGCTCCATTGAGAACGCAGAGTTCAGGCAAAACTCTGACTCCGTGGTGGAGCAGAGTTAGCCAGCCCCTCCACCCTCCCTAATTTAATTAGAACTAAAAAGCAGGCACTTACCTGCTGTGGCGTCTCCGGGCTGCCTCCTCCTCGCCATGGTCTCCCTCTCCTACTCATCCTCGCCGTCCTTATCCACGGAAACCCCTATGTTGTACGTCTTGCCACCCGGAGACGCCACAGCAGGTAAATGGAGACTGGAGGGGAGCGGAGTTCTGCTGAGTTTTTTTTCCAACTCTGTGGAACTCCGCGTAGCAGCCAGCTCCGCCCGGGCTTAACCAATACATGCACTCAGAGGGCACCTTCGAGGTGCCCCCTGAAAACCTATTGGCCTGTGGTGTGCTCGCGGATTGGTTTCTGCCAGCCTGCCACCTGAGACTTTTCTGACCTAGGGTGAAAGCCTTTTGATCTCAGGAGACCCAGAACAAAAGCCTATCCTGGAAGAGGCCGTCTCACCCTCGCCCACAGGATGATCGGCTGATTAGCCTTCCTAGGTCGGCAAGCTCCAAAGAGCTGCCTCCTTTGAAATGCAAATCTGGCTCCCCTCACAGGAGAGGAAGCCGTCCCCTCTTTGTCCAGAGCCCCTTTGGAACCCGGACCGGTGTGAAAGTTAGCTAGTCAGGTGGGCATGCCACCCCTAGGCTAGTACCACCCCTAAGGTGGGCTAAACTGTGGTGGACACGGTTTTTCAGAAGTAGCCATCTTGGTGATGGCATACTTAGGAATTCTGGGACAGGGTTATGCCCACTTCCCACAGGAAGTGGTCATATAGGGGGAATAGTGATTCCAAGGGTCAGTAGCCCATTGGCTACTACCCTACACTCCCCTAAATTCAGTATTTAGGTGAGCCCCTGGCACGAGAACAGATTGTCAACCTGAAAGACTAAGGATGAGAAGAGTAGCATCCTGCAAGAACAGAAGATCCAGCAACTGACTTGGCGCCAATCCTGCCTGCTGCCGCCAATTGCACCAGAAGTTGGCTGTCCTACAGCGGTTGGGTCCCCAAAGCCTGAGAGACCTGCCAGCACTTCACCCAGGAACGAAGACATCCTGAGAAGCAGCGGACCTGCTTCCCGGCATACTGCAGGAATCCAAACACCCCTGCAAGGAATTTGTGACCACAGAAACCAGACACCTCAAGACACCATGGCACCCGTCGTGAAAAAGCCAGAGTGGAAGTGGGCCAACAGTGTCAGCATGGCCCCCCCCCCCCCAGCCTTCCAGAGACAAACCAGTGTGGTGACACCTCTCTGCGATGTCAGGGAGTCCACTGCAGCCTCTGCATGCAGGCCCCCTGTACCGAGACTGCTCCTGGTCAGAAAACCTGACGCCTAAAGGCACCTCTGCACCAGTCACCCCTGGGACATGGAGAAGAGGACCAAAATAGAAAGACTACTTAATGTGGATAAGGCATCAAAATTAATGGTTAATCTAAACAAATCTTTAAATTATGAAGAACACGGTCAGTTCTTCAGAACACACCACAATCCTACCTAACAGCATTAGAATCACCATCTGCTTTACAATAAATTGGGATTTGTACTTTACTCTGCTTTACCCTCTCTAAGTGGCTATCAGTTAATTATATTTTCGGTGACACAAAGTGACTTTAAATTCAGATTCGGTTGATTAGATAAACTTCAACATAGCTACTTCAGGGAAAAAGTTAACTAATTGCTATGGAGTCATTTTTATTAATGCAAACTTTCACATTCACACCTAAACTCTAACTTCCTGAGTTAGGAGGTAGCTGTGCTTTTCCACTTAACAGGAATACATTTCAAACTAGAGCACTCATACAGATTATATACAATATCATGTGTCTCGGATGCACATGCGTATGGATGTCAAAAAAAGCTACCCAGCAGTGGATTACGTTTTGCAGAATTAAATTCCATTTTCCTTGTGCTCCTCCTTGACTGACTACCTCTACGACTTTGATGGCAGATGGCCTCTCTATTACTGCGTGCATTCCTGGTTTCTAAGCTGCCTCCTGCACAATTCGAAAAAGAAAGTTAATTACTTATAACAAACTGAAGCAAGGTAAAATCATTGGGCTACTGTCATTGGGTTACGGTCACTATTCCAGCTTAAAGCACAGGACTACCCTCACTGTTCCAGGAAACCCAAGTTGCTTACTACATTCTAGGCATGTCAGACATCAAAATACCTGAAAACTTTCCAGCATCTGGCGTGTTGGAGATGTCCAATAAGGACCCATAGG
The DNA here is from genome assembly GCA_963921515.1 of Calotriton arnoldi. Classification (NCBI taxonomy): domain Eukaryota; kingdom Metazoa; phylum Chordata; class Amphibia; order Caudata; family Salamandridae; genus Calotriton; species Calotriton arnoldi. The sequence continues at coordinate 1,278,479 of CAWUFW010003762.1, forward strand.
AAAGCGAATGTTCAGCTGATGGCCGTTTAAGGGGTGGAAAGGCTTCAGTGTCTCTGCTCAGCTGGGCAATTGTATCTTTCAACCGACGTTTCTTGCGGTTGCTGTTGGGTGTACTCAGCGAAAGCAATGAGACAGACTTCTTAAGCGCTGGACTTTCAGCCTGCAATACAACATGAAACTTTACGACAAGACAAATTTCAGGTGATGAACTAAACGAACATGTGGCGCATAAATCTGTACACATTCAGTAAAATCACTGAGAAAAGAAAGCGCAGTGCACATCACGGTTTAAACAGTAGGCTTCGGGGGCATACCACAGCAAGAAGCACTCCTTTCACTGTCCTTCAGAGGAAACAAGTAAAACTAAACTTGGATCTCAAGTACATCATAAAATTACTGTTGCCAGGGAGAGCCAAGGTTGCATTTAGTAATACATTTAACTGGACTAGCAAGTTAAACTGAGACAGCAGAAATAAATGAGCCCAAAAACACTTTAGGCTTGGCGTTAGCCAAGTCCTTTTGGTTGTATTAAAATTATATGCATGATGTTCTTAATATGGATTTTCAGCTCTCTCTCTCCATCCATTACTCTTATTGTGTAATTCACAATTTACTACAGCATGAAGCACAGGGCAACGACACGAAGAATTAGTATGCAGTTTATACTAGTCTTTCTGATGTTGACTGACAACCCATCATCCATAGTTTTAAACCTGCTCAAAACCCTTCATTTTTACATTATTAGAATAGAGGATGACTCGACTAATAGCCCTACTATCACAAACTGCAGTCCCCCTATTGGCAAGGTGAACTTGGGCACCGAATGCATTGTACCAACTAGTTCCAATTCAGTGTCTTTAAATGGCAGTCCCCCTATTGGCAAGGAAAATGTGATCACCAAAACCATTGTTCCAACTGGTTCTAATTAAGTGTCTCCACTCCGGCCCCACAAAATCAGTTGGATGCCCCTGCTGAAACTTTTTAAAGTGTAGATGACTATGGGCTTCCTTAGCTGCACTGACTTTCCTGTTTTAGATCCTAACGGGCATAAAACACCACCAGCCCCTCATGAGTCCATTCCCAATACTACTGGTTTTCCTTCGGCCCTCTTAACCTTAGTTGTCACCTGGTCGATCTCATCCATGGTTATGTCATGGAATGTGGCTGGTCTTTGGATTAAGTTTTTATCCCCTATTGGGCATAACGTAGCTACAACAGCCCAAATAATCTACTTAAAAGAAACCTGGGCCCCGAATGATTTTACCGAACAAGTTACTTCCCTTCGGTAATGCCCTGTCTGGTAGAGACAGGATCTAGCCGCATATTCCTTACCTTTGAATTCTCCCCAGGCACCAAACTGGAACGGGTAAAAAATATTCAGCAGTACCTCTGCACGTCAGTAGGGGACGCCGTGCAACTCCATAGTGACATCGACCACCGGATGTGACATCGACGGAGTCCACATTTGCCCCTTCTTGACGTCAGTTTCTTCTGTGACCACAATCCACGCACAAAATGCAGAGGAAATTACAGAAACTGGCCCAGGAAAGTCTGCCAATAAAGAGATCGCTCCGACTGTCAATACAGACGTGTCTGCAAGGAGGCGTATTCCAATATCAAGCCATAGGAATATCCCAATGTCAGACAGGATATTAAAGGCAGGAATAAATCAGTTTGCAGAGCAGCGAAGATGTGAGGGTCGGTAAGGAATCTGCAGCTAGATCCTGTCTCTACCAGATAAGGCGTTACTGAAGGCAAGTAACTTGTTCATCTGATAGAGACAGACAGCCACAGATTCCTTACCTTTGAATTAGATCAAGCTAAAACAACCACAGAGGAGGGCCTGGAAACAGATTGGATAAAAATCCCAGGTTAGAATTAGCTGGTGTCCAGCTGGAGCATAAGACTGAAGCGATTGGCCGCCCTAAGGCAGGAAGGATAGATAAAAATGCTCTGCAGCCCAAGAACTGTGGTAGTAATCAGAGGTATCGAAAGCAGAAGAAAAAGCTTGTAGCTTTGCTTCCGTCAAGAGAAGAGAATTGTGTCCCAAGACAACATGGACCCAAAAACGAGTGCACTGGCATGGCAGAACCTGAGAGAGGGTTGGTTGTGATTAGAGGAACCCAGGACAGAAGGAGACCGAGCCATAGCTCCTCGCCACAGAAAAACATTCTCCGAGCCAAATTGTTTCGTAGACGCAGAAAGAAGGGAAACCAAGAACCCATGCACACGGGAGAGCATAGAGCAAGACCTGAACAATAAGTCAGCAAAGACAACGAAGTACAACAGTTGTCTTAATAAAGAAAATAGATAGAGGTAGCACCTCTGGAATCAGCCATAACATCTAGATATGAGAGGAAAAAAGAACACTGGTAGTTGTAAGAAAAAAGGATGTGTAATATATATATGTGTAACCAAAGTCTCAAAAGAACTAGGAGCACTGAACAGGTCAAAGAGTCCATTTATTCAATCATAAGACATTGACAACATACACACCCCCCGTACACACACATATATTCACTGGAAAACAAAACAAGCGTACAGGGACGTTATAGTTCGTCTCAGAATTCACTCATACAAAACTATTGAAATTCAGCAGTTATAGTTACCCGAGCTAACTATCTTAAGTCCCTGCAATGTACCGCTTATGATCTCACATATTACATCACTCATGACCTGGTCAGTGACATCACGGATGACATCAAGTGAGTGTTTAAGAGTTTATGGGTGTTAAACATATTTTAACCTACTACAAAAGTTACAGAAAGTATCAAATCAGTAGTACAACTAGATACCAATCTAACATGTGAGCTGAGTGGGTGACTATCAGTGTGTGAGTGGCTGTATGGGTGTGTGAGTGCACGCATGAGTGACTGAGTGAGTAGATTTCCGACTAGACTTGTAGATATGTGAGTGGTTGTGTCAGTGGCTGTATGGGTTTTGTTTATTTTTCCTTGTTTGGGGGGGGGCCTGGCAATAGTGCATCTGCACAGAATAATGAGGAGTTGCATGAAGTCTGGAAAGAAAGGCCCCTTTACCATAGGGATTGAAACCCACTCAGGGCCACAAAAATTATTATTATTTTTTTTTTAAATAAAAAAATAAAACTCAAATCAGTCGGGACTGTTAGGAAGAAAAAGTAACACCTACAAAAGGCAGAAACACGTCACCAGGTGCCACCTTAAGCTGGAATGTTTAAAAAAATAAAAGAAAGGATCCAGATGCCTGCCAATAGCTCAATAGAAGAAAAAAAAAAAGTGCATCCCGACTGAGTCCGGGGACAGCTAGGGAGGCAAGGGAGAGAGTGCAAAACCTCTTGAAACCACTGTAATGCAGTCGGCATGAGCGCCAAAGGGAATGTCAATCAAGGTGTTTTGAACAGCCTATGAAAACCCAGTGGTGCGCAACCAGACATGCCAACATACTGCCACGAAAGAGGCCATAGCCCGGACCTAGGGAGTAAGTGTTATCCATACGACATTGAATGATTCGTTTATCTACTTGTTGCCCATTCTTATTAACAGCGCAAGATCGTTCAGAGTCTCAAACAGAAGGGAAGGCAGCAGACCTGCCAATGAGTCCCACAATGTATGGGAAAAGCATTCAAGGACGCAAGTAGTATTAAGGGATTGTAGTGCAAAACTGGTAGAGGAGAAAATATGCCTGCCACAAGCGTTTAGCCATCTGGACTCTATCCAGAAGGACAGTAGGAAGAGGTTTGATACTTTGGGTGGCCGAAGCAGTCAGTACAACAAAACTGTGAATAGTAGGATCGCAGAGGAGACGGGCCGGATCACCAGGAGCTGGACGGTGTCTGTGAGAAAGACTGATCTACAGGGGCCCCGGTATCAGGTTTAGCCCAAGCCCCCAACAAAATGTCAAATACAGTTTCACTACAAGGAAGCACCGGCTCTACCCCAGTTTGACCTTGACGGAGGACGTCAAGTAAGGGATCACTCGTCATTTCCGCAGAAGCAAGTGTCCTATCCAAAATAAACTCATCTGAGCAGGTCAGCTTGAGAGGAGATCGCCTCTGTAGCAAGGCTAGGAGGGAAAAGGAGACCAGAGGCTGGGGAAGACTCCAAACCACTAGTGGCAACCAACTCAGTAAGCCAGCTGTCCCCCATAAGAGGATGGGTAGAGTCAGATGGGGTGGGGAAACTCCAAATCACCTCCATAATAGTGTTCCTCAGAAGGAAAAACAGCAGGAGGCTCCATAGAAAACCGAGTAAAAGTGCCTGAGATAGGCGGCTCCACCGGCACTGCATCAGACGTCCGGTGCTGAAGCAGCAACGCTTTGGTTTCAGAAAGGGGGGTGGCGTTGATCGGCACCGCCCGAGTCGGCTGATTGGACTCAGGCACCGAAGGTGGGAACCCCGAAGTGCTGTGCAACAGCATCAAAACGGATTTGAAATTAGAAGGCCTAACTGAGGCAGAAGGCAAACCTACCGGTGTGGACACAATCACTGCTCAGTGCACCTCTTTGGGGCCCGAGGGAGCTCCAGGGGAAGGTGAAGACCCAAAGATAAGTATTAAGAGATTTGTAATATTCAAGCGTTAGGGTCAGAGGCGCCACAGCTCCAGGATAGTTTAGGAGGCGCGGGATGGACTCATGGGCCGACTCTTCAACTGAAGATCAGGAACAGGCTTTGTGTGACAAAGTCGGGGGGTGCTGCGACTTCGACCGCCTGAATCATGACTTACCTCGGGACGTTGATGGATAGTGATGTCCATAGGGACGGCTCCTGGAGTGGGCCAGTCCGTGGAGCGCGAGGGGGACAGAGGTAGACGGGAAGTCTTGGAAGACTGCGACATCAGCACCGGTAGGAGCTTCATTCGACGTACCCTCAGCGCCGGTAGGAGCTTCATTCGACGTTCCCTCAGCACCTTTGGGCAAAGATGGTGACAGGAGTCTCACTCCGAGTCATGGTGCTCCCCCAGGCACCCCATACAGATAGTGTGAGGGTCTGTGGAAGACCTTTATCACCCACAGGACTCGAGGCTTGAACCCAGAGGACATGAGAAATTGTTTAAAAGCACACTGTTCTGTTTGACAAAAAGGCCGAAGTAGGCCTAAAAACGGCCTGAGGAACCGCTTACCAGATCCGCGTTGAAAGTGCGGAAAAGAAGAAATTGTCGGGAAGGGGCATATTTGGACTCAATCTACGTCACATCCAGTGGTCAGCAACAACATGGAGTCGCACAATGCCCTCTACCAACACACAGAGGTACTGCTGAAAACGATTTCCAGATCCAGACTGGCGCCTGTAGAGAATTCAAAAGGTAAGAAATCTGAATGCTAGATGTCTCTATCAGACATTGTAGGATTTTACTGAGTAGTTAATGCAGCTACACCTTCCAGTTCAGGCATAGCAAAAAGGGTGCTTAATTTTACTACTGTCAACTCTGTTCCTTGTAGACATGATTACACCTTTACAGGCTCTCATTGTTATCATATAAGCTCAGTGGTGTGGCATGCTTTCTGATACTAAGAATTTTAAGGAAAATCAAGCCCTATTTATCGGAAGGAGATCTCAGGACTGTGGTGACGATGCTGGTTATGGCACGTCTGGATTACTGCAATTGTCTTTATTTGAATGCCCAAAATCAGCATATCAATAGACTTCAGTTTGCCCAGAACGCTGCTGCAAGGCTGTCTGGGACCCCTAGATTTGTCTCGGTGAAAAAAAGAATTAATTCAGCTACACTGGCTTCCAGTGAAACAGAGGGTACGTTTTAAGGCCCTCTGCACAGCCTATAGCACAAGTTACTAACTTGTGTAACGATATATCTGTAAGAGACAGTAGTTAGTGACAGATTCCTTACCTTAGAATATCCCCAGGCGTCAGGCTGGATCCGGAAAGTTTTTGCGTAGCAGTACCCTTGCGCGTCGGTAGGCGGCGTCGTGCGGCTCCGCGTCAGTCGTCGGCATTGCCGGGATGACGTCGCGGGCAGTACTTAGACGCCGCCCCTGCGCGCTGACGTCAGTTCTGTACACGACTTTCCGCGCCAGGAACGCAGAGCCATGCAAGAAGCTGACATAGGTGTCTGAAAAATACTAGGGCCCTGAAAGGGATGTCCTTAACCCTAGAAATCAGTTCGCAGAACGGGGAGGTTGGGTGGGGCGGTAAGGAATCTGTCACTAACTACTGTCTCTTACAGATATATCGTTACACAAGTTAGTAACTTGTGCATCTGAAAGAGACACGTTAGTGACAGATTCCTTACCTTAGAATAGATACCCCAGCAATACCAACCCCGGTGGTGGGTCTGCGAACAAAGATCAGACAAGGAAGTCCCGGAGGACAGAATGGCCAAAGAAGCCGTCCATCCGGACCTGACTGTCAAGGCAGTAATGCTTTGTAAATGTGTGCAGCGAGGCCCACGTAGCTGCCTGACAGATATCCTGCAGCGGAACACCGCGGCCTAAAGCCGTGGTAGCAGCCGTTGCCCTGGTGGAATGGGCACGCAGCCCAACAGGAGGCTCCTTCTTAGCCAAAGAATAGCAGGCTTTGATACACAAGGTTACCCAGCGGGAGATGGTTCTCTTGTGCACCGCCCGACCTTTTTTGGCGCCCACAGAGCCAACAAAGAGCTGGTCATCCACCCGGAAGTGTTGTGTGCGGTTGATGTAAAAGGAAAGCGCACGTTTTGGGTCCAGACGGTGGAGCCTCTCTTCCTCTCTGGAAGGAGGCGGAAAGAAGGTGGGCAAAGTGATGGTCTGCCCAATGTGGAAGGCAGTAACCACCTTTGGCAAGAAGGACGGACGCGTCCTAAGAACAACCTTGTCTGGATGGACAGACAAAGGGAGGTTTGCATGAAAGAGCCTGGAGCTCACTCACCCGCCGAGCGGAGGTGATGGCCACCAGAAAGGCTGTCTTCAGAGTCAGAAGACGAAGAGGACAGTTATGTAGAGGCTCAAAGGGAGCGCACATAAGAAAGGTAAGAACCAAGTTAAAGTCCCACTGAGGCATCACAAACGGAACAGGAGGGAAGAGGTGTGTAATGCCTTTTAGAAACCTGTTAACAGGGGACTTGAAAAGGGAGGGCTGATCAGGAAGCCTGAGGAAGGCAGAGAGGGCACAAAGATAGCCCTTGATGGTACCCAGGGCAGAACCCTGTTGGGCCAGGGAAAGAAGGAACAGAAGAACCTCAGAAAGAGGGGCAGAAAGGGGATTCACAGCCTTTGCTGTGAACCATGCCACAAACTTGTTCCACCTGCAGGCGTATACCACCTTAGTGGAGGGACGCCTGGCTGCCAGAATCACATCACAAACTTCGGGAGGCAAGTCGAAAGGAATCAACTGCCGCCGCTCAATCTCCACGCAAGCAGGTGGAGGCTGGACAGGTTCGGGTGGAGGACCGTCCCCTGCTGCTGCGACAGAAGATCCTCTTGAAGAGGCAGACGGATCGGGGGATCGACGCTCATACTGAGTAGCTCGGGATACCAAACTCTTCGAGCCCAGTCCGGAGCCACAAGGATGACTTGGGCCCGGTCGCGCTGAATCTTCTTCAACACTCTGGGTGGAAGTGGTATAGGCGGAAAAGCGTAAACAGACCGCAACTCCACTCGCGACGAAAAGCGTCGCCGAGCGAGTGCTGCCTTGGAAATTCCAACGCGCAGAACTGATGACATTGCGCGTTCTCTTCGGTGGCGAATAGATCTAACCAAGGCTCTCCCCACTGTAGAAAGAGTCCTTGCGCCACTTCCGAGTGAAGACGCCATTCATGATCCATCATGCACCTGCGGCTGAGGTTCGTCCGCCCTGGCGTTCAGGGAACCTGCCAGGTGTTGAACCATCAGGAAAATGCCCTGATGTTCCAGCCATGTCCAGAGGCGCAGAGCCTCCTGACATAGGGTCCACGACCCCACCCCGCCTTGCTTGTTGCAGTACCACATGGCGGTGGTGTTGTCTGTGAACACCTGCACTACTTTCCCTTTGACAGAGGGAAGGAATGCCTTGAGTGCAAGTCGGATCGCCCGGAGCTCCAGAAGGTTGATATGGAGCCGGGACTCCGCCCGGAGACCAGAGGCCTCTGATCTCCGCCTCTCCCATGTGACCGCCCCATCCCAGAAGGGACGCGTTCGTCACAACTGTGTGCTCTGGCTGGGGAAGGGAGAGGGATCTGCCCATGACCCATTGCCGGTTCGAGAGCCACCACTGCAACTGTCTTGCAGTCCCCTCCGAGATCTGAACGTGATCGGACAGATTGCCCTGGTGCTGCGCCCACTGGAACTTCAGGTCCCACTGCAGAGCCCGCATATGCCATCTGGCATGATCGACCAGCAGGATGCAGGAGGCCATGAGGCCCAGCAGCCTCAGGGTCATCCGTACCGAAACCCAGGATAAAGGCTGAAAGATCGGAATCATAGCCTGAATATCCCAGACTCGCCGTTCGGGAGGATAGGCCCGAAACTGCGTCCTGTCCAGAACTGCTCCGATGAAAAGGAGCTGTGGAGAAGGAATCAGATGCGACTTCGGCACATTGATGGAGAACCCCAGCGAGTGCAGGAGTTCTGCCGTAGTCTGGAGGTGGGAGACGACTGCCTGGGATGAGCCCGCCTTCAGCAGCCAGTCGTCGAGGTAGGGGGAAGACTGGAACCCCTGCCCGGCGCAGATGAGCTGCGACCACCGCCATCACTTTCGTGAACACCCGAGGGGCACTGGTAAGGCCAAAGGGGAGCACGGTGAACTGAAAATGCTCGAGGCCTACCGTGAACCGAAGGTAACGCCGGTGGGCCAGCAGGACGGGGATGTGAAAATAAGCGTCCTGCAAGTCCAACGCTACCAACCAGTCTCCAGGGTCGAGGGCAGTCAAGACCTGAGCTAGGGTGAGCATCTTGAACTTCTCCTTCCGGAGGAAGCGATTGACGTTCCGGAGGTCCAAGATAGGACGCATGTCCTCGTCCTTTGGGCACCAGAAAGTAGTGGGAGTAGCAACCACGTCCTACTTCTGGGGTCGGAACATGCTCGATGGCCCTCTTGGCCAAGAGGGCCGTGACTTCCTTCTGCAGAAGCACCAAGTGATCCCCTGACATGCAGTGGAATTGAGGTGGCATGGCTGGGGGGGTGGTCTCGGAGGGGAGGGAGTAGCCCCTTCGGACAATGTCCAAGACCCACCTGTCCGAGGTGATGGCACGCCAGTGGTGAAGGTGATGGCGGACCCTGCCCCCTACTGGCGTGCTGTGCACCTGAAAGGAGGGACTAGGAGGGCTTGGAGGCCGCGGACGGGGCGGAGGTGGTGGCCTGACCCGCACGCTGGTTGCCCGAACCGCCACGGCGGTAGCCACATCCCCGGCCACGCGAAGACGCGTGCTGCGCGGGCCGGTGGCTGGGCTGCGGACGTGACTGTGCGCCCCTTCCGTGGCCACGGGGGCGAAAAGCAGAGGTTAGCGGAGGGCGCACAACAGAAAGGCCCAGGGACTTGGCAGTAGCCCGTGAGTCCTTAAAACGCTCCAGCGCATGGTCTGCTTTGGAACCAAAAAGACTGACTCCATCAAAGGGCATGTCCATGAGTGTATTCTGGACATCACCCGAGAAACCAGTTGTTCTCAGCCAGGCGTGGCGACGCAGCGCCACCGTGGTTGCAAGCGATCTGCCCAGCGAGTCGGCGGTATCAAGGCCACAACGTATGGTGTATTTAGCCGCATCTCTACCTTCCGCAATGGTGCGGGTAAGCAGTGTCTGGACCTCCTCAGAACACTGGGGCAAAACAGTCGCCACCGAATCCCACAGGGAGTGGGTATATCGGCCCAAAAGGCAAGCGGTGTTGACGGACCGCAAGCCAGCACTGGAGGAAGAAAAAGCCTTCTTCCCAAATTGGTCCAGGCGTTTGGATTCCCTATCCGGAGGGTCGGTAGGGAAGGCGGTTTGGGAGGCAGAGGCTTGGACAACCAAGCTCTCGGGGGTGGGATGTTGAGAGAGAAACAAGGGGTCGCCCGGAGCAGGGCGATGGTGTCGGGCCACGTTCCTATCCACAGGAGCCCCTGTGGTGGGCTTGGACCAGGTGCCCAAAAGAACGTCAGATAGTGCATCATTAAACGGCAGCACAGTCTCCGAAGAGGAAGCTGCCGGCTGAAGCACTTCGGTCAGGAGATTAGTCCTGACAGCCACAGTAGGCAATTGGAGGTGCAAGGCTCCAGCTGCTCTACGCAACACCGTTGCGAAATTTGCTCCCTCCTCCGTAGCCACGGGAGGAGACAGCATGCCAGTGTCAGGTGAAGTGTCTAGACCACTGGCATCCCCAAGTTCCTCTGCCCAGTCCTGATCATACTCACACTGCTGTGTGAGAGGGTCTTCAGACCCCTCCCAGCTCTCCTGGTCCTCCTCGGGTTCAAAATATGGAGGAGGAGAGACATCTGGGACCGAAGGTCTCATCGGCCCCGGAGCCGGCGTCTAGCGACGTCGGTCCGGCTCCATGTCCGGAACCGGAGAGAACTGGGGAACGACGCCGCCCGGAGCCCCGGGCGGCGTCGGGAACGGCACCGGGGAGATCGGCGCCGGCGGAGGCGTCGTTCGGTCAACCAGCGTCGATCGGGGTTGCGGCACCACCGGAGCCGGGATCGAGGCCAGGGCCGGGGCCAAGGCTGGCGGGACAGGCGATGCTGGGACCGGAGTCGTCGGCGACGCCGGAGCAACGCCATCAGGGACCACGGGGCCCGAAGGCGCACCGGAGGGACCTTGAGGCCCGAAGAGGCGGGCCATGGCCGACAGGAATTCCTGTATCTTGGCCGGAGTCGCCCCCGAACCCGGTAAGGACGGGTAATGCGGGAGCCGCGGGGACGGTGCCGACAGGGGCCTCAGCCGAGTCGCGAGACCGGCGAGGCGAAGTCTTAGAGCGATGGTGCTTCTTAGACTTCTTGTGCTTCGACTTACCCGAGGAGCGCGAAGACTTGGACTCCGACGACCGGCGGGGGCTCCGCGACCGGCCCCTCGACCTCTCACGGGACCGGGGCTTGGTGCGGCGTGGAGCCGACTGCCGGACCTCCAGGAGCTTTCGAGACCGCTCTCGCAAAGCCTTCGGGTGAAGTTTCCGGCAGTCAGGGCACGACTACGTGTCGTGGTCTCGGCCGAGACAGTAGAGACACTAAGTGCGGGTCTGTGATCGACATCATTCGACCACAGGCACCGCATGGCTTGAAGCCTGGCATCCCTACCGACACCTAGGAGTCGAGAAGACTCGAAAAGAAAGTGAAAAAATTCACCAAAAGTGTAGTCAAAAATTGACTAGGGCACTGCTCTTCCCGGATCTGCGCTTACTGGCGCGGAAAAAGAAGAACTGACGTCAGCGCGCAGGGGCGGCGTCTAAGTACTGCCCGCAACGTCATCCCGGCGATCACGACGCCGGACGCGGAGCCGCACGACGCCGCCTACCGACGCGCAAGGGTACTGCTACGCAAAAACTTTCCGGATCCAGCCTGACGCCTGGGGATATTCTAAGGTAAGGAATCGGTCACTAACGTGTCTCTTTCAGATAAGCCCTTAACGGAACAGGCCCAGACCATTTGAAACAAAGGCTTAAATGGTATGTTCCTGGCAGGACTCTTCGGTCCACAGGAGGAAAAAAATTTCAAGTTCCTTCCTTTAAAAAAGCTAGTTGGGGAGGCAGGAGCTTTATTACCTGCACTTCCAAGGCCTGGAATGACCTGCCGTTCCACCTGAGGAACTCCGCAGACGACCTTTCCTTTAGAAGGGGGCTGAAGACCTGGCTGTTCACTCAATAACCGCCCTCTCCGCTAACCCTCAGGCAGTACATAGCGCCAGGACACCTCAGGGTAACCGTTGCGCTCTACAAATCCAATTAACATAACATGGTCTGTTATTGGTTAGGACATTTATTTGAAAAGTTTTATAAAGCGCGAACATGACCTGTCTGGGTATCAGAGCAATGTACAATGGAGCGGATGCGAAAGGAGGTGGCGGCATGAATACAACACCATAAAGGACCGTAAACAAGCACAAATAGAAAAAAAAGCAAGAGCAACAACGCATCTTGTGGGACATGTAAAGTGTCAGGAGAGCAACATCTTATGGAGCACGTGGAGAGACAAAATGACAATGAACATAGATATCAAAGATTATCCACAGGAATTAAAAGTTAAGGTGGCCTCAGGACTATTGCTGTAGATGGCATTCAGGAGTAACCATTTAATTTGCTTTTTGAATGAGGCGGTAGAGGGGTTAGATCTGATCTTGGGAGGAAGAGGGTTCCATATTCTTGGTGCAAGACCAGAGAAGGCACGGTTGGAGGTTCTTTTCTTTTTGAATTCAGGAGGTTTCAACAGGAGGGTGTTAGAGCTTCTTAGGGTCCGATTCAAACCAGATAGTTCAAGTTTTTTTTCCAGGTAAACGGGGGTATTGTAGTGAATAGCTTTGTGCGTCAGGCAGGCTATCTTGAAACGAATCCTAGCTTCGATAGTTGAGCTGAATTCGGTCTGGTGTGATGTGGTCATGTTTTCTAGAACCAGTGAGGAGTCTGGCCGCAGAGTTCAGTGTGGCTCTTAGAGGTGCCAATCTAGCTTTGGGTCACCATTCCATACTCCAAGCGTGAGATAACGAGGAATTGGACTGCAGACTGAATGTCCTCAGAAGGCAAGAATGGCTCGATTTTCCTTAATGTGTTGAGCTGATTGGCTCCCCTTGTAGTTGCACTGATGTGATCTTGCATATTCAGGTATTTGTCCAGTGTTATGCCTAAAGATCTCGCAAAGTCAACAACATGAGGGGTGCACTTGAGAGCTGTAAGTTGTTTGGGCCAGTTTTGAGTGGGTGAAGAATGATTGTGGGGGGCAATCAGGAGGAATTCTGTCTTGAGAGTATTTAGCAAAAGATGATTATGAGTTAACCATTGTTGAGTTTTTAGCAGCGCACAGTTTAGAGTTTGGATGTCATATGGAGAAGATATTTTCAAATACAATTGTGTTATCGGCATACATATGGTATTGAATGTTAGAGCGGTTCAGAATTTCGGAGAGTGGTTCCATGAAGAGATTGAAAAGCGTGGGCGAGTGTGGAACCTTGAGGCACTCCAATTGAGACCAAGGTACTGGTTGCAAGGGTTTGGTTAACTGATTCATGCGTTCTGTTTCGTAGGAACGAGGCAAACCAATTTAAGACAGGGGCCAATAGCCCCATCCTTTTTTGTAGAACAACAATCAGGTTTTCATGTTTGACTGTGTCAAACGCTGAGGACAGATCAAGGATCAGTAGACCGGTTACATTCTGGTCAAGAGATCGCAAGGCATCATCAACTGTGTGTGTTAGGGCTGTTTCAGTACTATGACCCGCTCTGAAACCTGACTGGTAGAGGTCAAGGAGCTGAAACCTCTCAATGTGGTTGCAGAGCTAAGTGTGATCGCATTTTGCAAGCAGTTTGGCCAAAGTCACAATATTAGTAATTGGACGGAAATTGTTAGGATCCACTAAGTCTGCATTTGGCTTTTTTAGGATAGGTGTGACTTGACCCATCTTGAGGCAATACAGAATCCTGCCCTGAATGAGAGATTCATGGATGATCAAGGATCAGAGTGGAAGAATGGCCGATTTAGGTTTGTTGAAAAACTGGTCAGGAAGTGCATCGTTGAAGTGATTGGAGGGTTTTAAAGAAGGCATAGATTTGAGCAGCTCTGCATCGTCTGGAAGTAAAAAGGAGTTCCAGGATGCATTGGTTTTTTTGAAGGGTAATCTGTGGAGTAGAAGGTAGGTGCTCTCGCAGCAGTTGGCCACGAAGATGGTAAGGGAGAGGTCTGAAGCAGCAGATTTCGTGAAGCTCGTAGTTCAAGTTCAGTTTTTCTTGTCTTTTCAGTGAAGTGTGCCGAGAAGTCCTCCCCACTGGGGCAGGAGATCTTGGGTGCAGAGAGTTGGTTGTTTGAGTGGTTAGCTTGTTTGATGATTTCAAATAGTTTTTTGGGTCAGTTTTTGGCGTTGCCAAGCTGTGCCCGGAGGTGATCAGTTTTCGCACTACGGATATGCTTGTTATATGAACTTCTAGTCATCCTTAACGGATTGAGGTTTGGAATGGAGGGTGAGCTTCTCCATAGTCTCTCCGTGAGCCTGAGTTTGCGACGTTCCTCATTTAGTGAGCCATTAAACCAGGGTTTGAACTGTTTGATCGGTATCCTTCTGAGTTGCTTCGTGCAATTGTGTCGAAAATATTTGTCATGGTATGGATGTAATGATCCGTCAGGTCATCCAGGTTAGTCATGTTAGGGGGTAGAGGAAGTAGATTACTAAAGGATGTTAGATCATTAATGTGGATGTCTCTCAGATTTCGAGCCAGCTGTTTGGTTTTGTGCGGTTGACCTTGTCTGACCAGAACCTTTTCCAGGATGTGAAAAGAGATTTGGTAATGATCAGACCAGTCACAAGGTGATGTTATTAAGTTGTTTGATGTTATCTTTAGCTAGGATTAGATCAAGGGTGGAGCCCTTGTTGTGGGTAGGACCATTGCAGGCCTGGGTGAAGTTGAGGTCGGAGTGTAAAGCCTTGAAGGAGCACAATAAGGGGTCATTTGTGTCGTTCCAGTGTAGGTTCGAATCCCCGAGGAAGATATGGTTGGGGTGTTGGTCAGAGTTTGAGGCAATGGACTTAATGATTTGTTCGATGAAGAGCAGATTGTCACCAGGGGGATGATAGATCGTGTGGAGCAAACAGACCATCTTGCCATTGTTCCAGATTTCAATGTCTAAGTGTTCACAGGAGGACATAGGAGTTTGTACCTGTCTCAATGTGAGGATGGAGCGATAGATGCAAGCAATGCCAACACCACTTAATCAGGTCTATCGAGTCTGATAAGGTCATATTAGGTAGGGACTAAGATGTCCAGAATTGGAGAGGTGTCATTAAGCCAGGTTTCAGTTAGGATCAGGAGGTCCGAGTCTTGTGTGAGGATGAGGTCAGAAATATCCGCTGCATGTTTCACTGTTGACCTGCAGTTGGGAAGCATCGATTTGATGTGTGAGTTAGTTGCTACCGCTTCTAGGTGAGAAGTAGCAACCAGTAGTAGGTTATTCTTGTTCACAGACCTCAGGTTAACACTAGGTTCTCTAAACGGGTTGGAGGAAATAGTTTGGATGTTGAGTGTTGATTATGAAGACACTGCAAGAATCATTGTAAGATAGAAGTAGGGATAGTGTCATCATCAGCAGATGGGGAGTAGAGCTATGGGGCCTGGCGTGGTGATTAAGAGGCTGTGTTTTCCAGAGAGGACTGAGCAGGTTTTTGGAAGTAGAAATCTTTCTCCTGCGGTGTTCATCTCTTGCTGGAGGGCTGGGTTGATTAGTCTCAACGGTAGGATAGAAGTTCCAAAACTTCTCCATCAAGAAGTGTAAGAGGGTCTGCAGGCTATCCTTAACAGTTTGGAGATCCTGCTTGAGGTCAGCCAACTTATCTTCAATGTAGGGCAGGCTAACACCGTCAGAGGCAGATCTAGGAATAGATAGTGGATGAGACGCCACAGGGAAAGGGGTGTTGGAAGGCAGAATGTTTTCCTCACAAGTGCCAAGGTACATATTGAGGGAGGGGACTGGACCCAGCTTGAGGTCCACCATCTTATCCTCAGTGGAGGGAGGGTCGGCATTGTGGATGGCAGGTCTAGGGGTAACTAGTTGACACTCCTTGGAGAGGAGTGGTGGGGGGGGGGGGGGCGAAGTGGCTTTATCCTGGGTGAGGTAAATATTTGGGGGGGGATGTTGAGGGTTAGAGGGTGGAGTACTAGAGTGTGAGACTGGGTGAGGGGTAGGTAGAGCACTCATTTTGGCATTCAGGCAGACTTGAGTTGATATACCAGGGTTAGGTTTGTTGGCAGTGCATTCACCATCTGTGTCAGGAGATTTATCAAACCAACTCAGGGGGAGTAAGGGGGAGGCGGAGTAGGTGGAGATGGAGGAGGATGATGATACAAGAGGTTCCGCAGCCGAGGGGAAACTTTGATTAGGTAGACTAGCAGGGACTGTTATCCAAAGTATTTTTAATCCTCAAAGATGGTCAAAACGTTCAAGATTTTGGTCAGAAGCTTGTATAAGGAGGTTTCCATTAATGTAGTGGAATATGGCAAGATCAGCATTAAAGGCAGGTGAGGGTATTATGGTTATTCGGAAACCATGAGGGGTTTTACTCATTGGTTTGAAACGAAGCATTGATGTTAAGACTCTTCTCCTCTGGGCTCTTCTGGTAGTGTAGAAAATTAGGTCGGTAACCACAACACCCTTTGACGAGCAGAAATGGGTATCAGAGATGAGCATTTCAGGCAATCGTTTGAGCAAATTGTGTTTGAAGATCTTTGCCGATTTTTTAGAACGGTTAGGGGGGGTAGGCAATCTTAAAAGTATTAAGACCTACCTGTGCCAGGTTGTCAAAGGAGTTCATGATAGTTTGTGCCATGGTGGGGATAGCGACCAGCTATAATGGTTGTGAGAGGATCTTGGATCGATGTTGAGGTCTCACCAGAAAATAGTGGAATATCCCACCTTAGATTAAATGGTTTCAATAATTCGACTCAAGGAGAGTAGTTTTTCCAAAGTTTAAATGACCTGCCTGAAAAGGAAGGATATGATTCTTTCCACTGTCTTGGTGAACTGTCTAAGGGCAGGAGAATAGTTCTTCCAGAGTTTCAGGCCTAGTACCATGGGGGAGGGTGAAGCTTGATCTGCGAAGGATGGGGAGCAGAACTCCGGGTATACCCCACAGAGATTGCAAAGAAACCGACATGCTCACCCTGCATCTTGAACTAGTGCCGCAGTAGAGTCAGCGGGGTCAGCAGGGTGACGACTCATGAGCACCAAAGGCATCCATATGAAGGCAGGAGCGGGGCAACTCGAAATTCACCGATGTGAGGGTACAGCAAAACAGGAGCCCGTACGATTGTAGCGCCCAGTCTCGATCGGCGGGAATTAGTCAAGAATTCCAAAATGTAGACTTAATTTCAGTGATGTTTGGTGAAGAGGTGGAGGGCGGATGGCAGCGTTAAACCAGGGACATGCACAGAAGTGTGATCCCAAACCCGGGAGCTGCCGCAGAGAGCTCCTACTCGGTGGCCATCTTAGTTCCAAGAAGAAATGCCATTATCTGTTAATTATTAATTGTTACAACATTTTCGATTCCACACGTAGTGAGGTATTGACAAACTTTGAGGAAGAGCAGTCCAAATGTAATGCCCCCCACCCCCTGTGACCCAATACACGCTCCTTTGGGATGGCGATAAACATCTCAAAATGTACTCTACCTTATTAATAATGTCATTTATAAAGCTCACGGCTACCTCCAACGGAGATGTCCCGGCGCTAGGCGAACTAGGCAGCGAGGAAGAAGGGAGGAGGACTACGGGATGCTAAAAAGTCAGGTTTTCAGCGCTTTCCTAATAGCCAGCTCCGACTCCAGCTTGCGAAGATGGGGAGGCATAGAGTTCCAGAGAGAAGCAGTTCTCACTGAGAAAGCACGTCCGCCTAACCTAGCCTTTGAAAAGCAAGGAATCCTGAGCAGATTCTGATGATTAGATCTAAGAGCCCTGTCAAGGTGATAGTGCTGGAGTCTGTTTCAAATAACCTGGGCCCTGATTTCTGGTGGCTCTGAAGCCAATAGTCAGTGCCTTAAACTCAATTCTCCTCCTGACAGGCAGCCAGTGGAGGCTCCGCAGGTGGGGGGGAAATGTGGTGATGAAACGGAACATTCCTAATAAGTCTGACCGCCGAATTCTGGATAATTTGCAGTCTATGGATCAAGTATGCCGATAGTCCAATATAAAGACGGTTAGAGTAATCTAGCTGGGACGTAACCAGCGCGTGGACCACTGTCTTCCTGCAATCCATAGGCAGGAGATGAAGAAATCTCCGCAAGGCTCAACTTCCAGAAACATGCCGAGGAGACTTGACAGATCTGGGCCTTGCAATAGAGGGTCGTATCAAATTTGAAACCCAAGTTCCTGGCAGAATCTACTGGAATCGGCAGAGGGTTTAGCTCAGACGGCCACCATAGCTCAGAAGGCAGAGGAGCTGATGGATTGAAAAATACCTCAGTTTTGTCAGCATTTAATTTCAAGCAGCTATTTGTCATCCACGCCGAGATGTTGATCAGGCAGTGCTTAAATTTGACAAAAGCTGCCTCCGATTGTTCTCTTCCAAGGATGTGTGTGGCATGAGGCAGATCAGTCACATTCACACAATACATATGGCAACGCAATGAATAGTATGTTTAACAAAATAGGTATGCAGTTCCTAACAGGGCAAGGGGAGTAAGGTCAGCTAAGTGAGGGAATGTCCTCCCTTAATGGCGGGAGGAAAGGGGATTCCTCCTTTCGGAATTAGGGCCCTCACACACCCAGCCAGCGGGGTGTCATGCTTCATCATAGGGCTTGCTCCTAGTCAGGTTGGCGCTGCAATACCCGACGGGCTCCCTATGAGGGGCTATTTGGCGGAGATCTTTTATTCCATGCCGTTTGGTGCCGTGGGTGCGAGGGGCCTAAAGGTGTAGATGTGTGGAGTAAGGGTCAATGGACCGTGCAAAGGTTAAAACACGCTATGGAAGTCCAAACAGAATAATTTTAATGAAAATGGCTTCCAACCTGGTTAAAAAAAAATAGAAGTGACGCACTCCTGATATGATGCGTCAGGATACCGCGCTCTACTATGTGGTCAACCTGTTTCTTGCCTTAGTGTCTTAAAATCTGGCGGCAATTCATCAGGACCTATAAAAACAGTCTATCTACACTATTGTGGTTCTCTAGTCAATTAACCGTGATAGACCACAGGAAGCACCTCAAATGTGGTACCTGTAAGTATGATGGCCAACCCAAGTTAGATTGGTGACTCACACCATCGACTGGTTTGGATACCTGGTAATTCCAGTGTTGTGGCACCAACCGCGAGGTCGTCAGTGGACCTACCCATACACTGCCTGGGCTGTATCCCTAACCTAACTCAGTAGTGAGCATAATCCTCTGGTCCTCACACTACGATTTCGAGTTAGTAAGCAAATCATCCCTACCATTATAGGCAATATCAGCATATCAGGTTCAAAAGGGCCAAGCCTGCAATGGTCAGGCATCATTCTCCCAGTTTATAACGAGATAAATAACAAACAGGACTTTGAGTCCCGTTTATCCGAGTATCAAAATTATGTAGCTGCCCTTATAGCCTATGAAAATAAAACTGGTCTTAATGCCCTACTTTCTCAAGGATCTAGGGCTTGTAAGCAGGTCAAGTTAGCTTCATGTATTGGATGTTTTGGGCTGCTTCTGCTTGCACAGCCGCACATAAAACTTTTGTTTTTGTGACATTGTTTTGGAAATGCACTGTACATGTTTTGTTATTCAGTGACTTTTGTCTGCATATTTCCTACAAAGTCGTTTAAAATAGATATCATGTTGTACTGTTTTCTGCTCGGTCAGCAACAGTTCCTAATGTTCTAGACATAGAACAGTAACGCAGCTGCAGCTTTTCAACAAAACTGTTTTATCATGCAAACTGTGTTTTGTCCCTTTGTGGGCAGAAAGGAGAATTCCAGCAGAGAGACCTGTTCTGGAACAAACGCACAAAAGGTATGTGATCCGTTGCTAATCCCAGAGATCATTAAAATATCCCTTTGCTCACACAATAGGCCTAGAAAGACAGATAATTTGCCATGGTTGGGTTGTTCATTGTGCTATTAATATTGATTGCTTTGCTTAGTTGTATTGGTCTACTAATCGTAACACATCTGCTTCATAATAGACTACGATAGGTTCAATAAATGCATTGTAAACTTTTATCGTGTCTTCCCATTGTTTACTAAGGGCATGCATGAGTGAGATACAAAAGGTGACTATCTGTTTCCCCGGTTCCCTTGGGACTAGATGTTCATGTTCTAGGTTTGCCAAAATTACCTGCTACTCTGGGAAGGTTAGCAGCTCAGATCAGGAACTGTGAGCTAGCCTGGATTTGGGCTGCCAGGTACGGACTTGGTAGAAAAAGGAGCTACAGGAGGAGGCTTGGTCTAATTTGGAGGTAGCCGCTGCCACCAATAGCTGAATTATGTTTTGGAAGACAAACTCCTTTTTTGAGAGAAACGGCCCCTGATCTTGATTCACTTGTACGAATGCAGTCATGTGTCGATCCCTTTTTCTAGCATCTTTAGTTCTACATCTATATTAGGCCAGAACAGGATGGATCCTCAGCCGCTGGTTCTATCTAATATCGACTGTAAGCCTATAACGGTCTTGTTAGAGTTATAATGGGCATTGCGAAGAGCGCCAGTGGGAAAGTGGCAGGACCGGATGGTGCCTGTACTAACATGGGACTGACTTATGGGTACTAATCCTGACAAGTATTAAACGGGGCAGCCAATGGTCATATTCCTACAACCTAAGCAGAGACATTGGTAATCCAAATTATTAAAAAGGGTTCCAAGGGGACCCTGAATGCTACCGCCCAATTTCCCTCCTAGACTCCTCTGTCAAGAGGCTAGCCAGACTACATCTGGAAAGGCTAGAAAACTGGGCTGAGGCCAACAGTGTACTTATAGTGTCTCAATTTGGGTTCAGGGGGGTATTGGGGGTTGAACAATGTGGCAACCTTGACCTCTTCCTAGGGAAATACACGAGTGCCAAGCCTGGCAACCTGCATTTATATTTTGTTGATCTGTCAAGAACCTTTGACCTGGTCAATCACACAATCTTGTGGCAGACCTAGTCTTCCATGGGTGCACCTCCTGAAATTGTGTCTTTACTATCCCAGTTTTAAAGGAATTTAGCAGTGAAGGTGCGCTATGGGCCCAACGTTGAATGTTCCCCTCCGTTAAATATTCAGAGAGGAGTGAGGCAGGGGTGTGTGTTTGCATCCTTCCTGTAGTCTCTGTATATAAATTGAGTGGATAGATTGCTTCAGGGTGTGGCTGCTGTCGTTTCAGCCCACCAAGGCCCAGGGACTTCGGAGTCCTTGGACATCTGATTCTTCTTACCTGGGCTAGTCGCAGAGGGGATGGGGGGGGGAAGGGAGTGAAGCCTCTGGACTCAGTCTGCAGGCAACATGGAGGCCAGGAGGGGTCAGCCAACGCTGGACTTTAGGTCAGGATCGCTGGGGTCAGTAGGCATCTCCGTCGTCGTCCTTAGGTCGGAAGAAACTAGTTTCCAGCTCTGTGGGAGCCACCTAAATACTACATTTTGGGGCATTTTAGGGGAGTAGAAGGTAGGGTCAATGGGCACCTTACCTGGGGTGACTACACCCTCAATTATGCCACCCTCCTGTGACAGGGGGCATAGTCCTAGCCCTGATTGGAGGAGTCTCCCCATCTTCAAGATTGCGGGTACTGAAGGATATTCTTCCCTCACCTTAGGGGTGGAGGTGGGCACACCTATTCTAGGTTTTCCTGCCGGTTTTCCCCGTTTAAAGTGGGGGTGTAAAGTGGGGGTGTAAAGTGGGGGCTGCCATCTGCAGAGGGTCGCATTACAAAGGCAGCAGGCCTTTGAAGCTTCCCTCTCGAACACTGTACCCATCCTGGGCGAGAAGGTGAGACCTCTGCTCAGGATGTGCATGGTCTCTGGTCCCAGAGAGCAGCAGCTCTCGACCCAGTGGTCCAGAAATAGGTCTGGTGGTGGCAGGCTGCCTACAGCCTCTCTGTGACCAGATCAGGGTTAGCTGGTTTTCAGGGGGCACCGCTAAGGTGTCCTCTGGGTACATGGTTCAATAAATCCCACACTGGCATCAGTGTGGGTTTATTGAGAGGAGTAGTTTGGTACCAAACACTCCTGGTTTCAGAAAAGCCATCATGGTGCTGGGTAATTAGAGTTGTCGAGTTTCCAGCCCATGTACTCTATGGATTCCCTGGCACTTAAAATAGCTCAGAATGGCCTTAAATATTGTAGGGGCATATCTGCTCATGCAGATATGCCCACACCTGCGGTATAGTGCACCCTGCCTTAGGGCTGGGAGACATGCTAGAGGGAGGACTTACCTATACTTTAGGCAGTGCCAGTTGGCATGGCACACAGACAGGGTCCCATGTGCCTACGTCGTTTTGTCTGTACCAGGCCATGCATACTGCAGTGGCAGTCTGCATGGCCTACGTGAGGGGTCTCAGGGGGAACCTCTTCAGCCCAAATGCCCTAGGACTTACAGGGGGCCTAAAGGGCCAATTGTGGAATGTTTTTTTAGGAAAGAAGCACAGGCACAGAGGAACTGGTCGACAGGGACTCTGTGCACTGCAATCGAAACCACATCAAATACCAGGTAAAAAGTGGAGGCTAACCATGTCAAAAGAGGCACGTTCTCACACAGAGGGCTTAACACCAAAGGACCCACTATGATAAAGGCACTCTTGACCCAGTAGGGCTTTAAGATCCTCTACAGGTAGATTCTTGAAGGTACCTAGAATTCTCAAGGCCAGATGGGGTGGTAGATCCTTTCCATATCTCATCCCCTAACTTTGGAACACGCTCCCCATAGAATTAAGGTGCCTTAACAACGAATCACAGTTTAGAAAAAGGCTAAAAGCATGGTTATATCCACATTAATAGCCCCCCCCGTGTTTCTCCACTTGTCCCGAAGCAATGCTACGTCTTCACCAGAGCTGGGAAGCCTTCAGGTAGCCATGCGCCTTAGAAAGCCACATAGCATAGCATGAAACTGGCTGCAACAAACAACCCACTGAACAGCTTATCGCCACAACCTTATTGCCTCCCATCCCAAGTTCCAAGAGCCCACACAGTCTTTCTTGTTGATATAATGGAGGGTGATGCTTGTCAGAACCTAAATGGTGCTCCATAATATGGAAGAGCTGAAGGTCTTCAAAGCAAGGCAGACCACCTGCTCTTCCAGCACATTTATGTGTAGGCAGTACCGAGACCGGGCCCACAGACTCCTTGCCAGGATCGTGGCTGGAGGAATTACTCAACCAAATGTGGAGGTATCCATAACCACAGAAGCCGGTGATTCAAGAAGGTTGAAGGGATGAACCACCAAAAGACTGGGCCAAAAATCTAGTGTAAATCCAGTAGAATACAGCTGTAAATCTGCAAAGACAAGAGGTTGTCCTGACCCTAGAGCCAATATGTCCTTAAACACAAACGGAGGAGTTCATGCTGACCAGCTATGAGCAGTATCAACAGGATTCATAAGGTCATGGAGCTCAGACATAGAATTCGAACCGGTGTGAGCAAGAAACTGGATCATACTGTGAACGTCTCTAATCCTCTGCAAGGAAAAACCTTCATACACGGTGGGACACTCAATGTACCTATGAAGGTCAACCTCAGCAAAGGGAAGAGAGATGTCTTCAGAGTGATTGTAAAGACAAACTCTTGCAGGATAGTCATGGTGCACTTAAGGTGTACTGCAACTAGCGCAGAAGAATCTAGCATCAGGTATGGAGATACATGGACACCCAACCTCCTCAGTTAAGCTAGCACCACTTAGTAAAGACTTGAGGTGTGTTTGCAGATCAAATGATAGAACTGACCTAAAAAGGTGCTGCGAACCTGCAGTGAACCTCTGGTACCACCGGTGAGTATGCAGGATTGGTAAATGAAATATAGCGCCCAGGAGGTCCAGAGTCACCAGCTAATTCCACATTTTAATCCCACCTGCTCTAATATCGGTTCAGCACAACAGGTCCAAACCTCGTCTTGCCACTCAAAGGTGGAAGCAGCATCGAGGTCAAATTCTAGGACAACACCAGAGATGACTCAGCCTCTTGGATGGCATTTATTCTTCAGATGTGGTGCAGAGGCTGGGGACAGAGTTGGGTGGCATCCCAGTCAGAGCTGGTGGAATCTCCAAACCTGCATAAACAAGCCCATCCTTTAAAAGTGGTCCAGTGGGTAGCCAGGCAGTATTGACTATCTCAAGCATGGCATCACAATGGGCAAACGCAAGGAAAGCGGAACAAGTCAGGCATTCTAGTGTCACTTTTCTTAAAATGGGAATCTGCTTCAAGGAAGATAGGGGTGGCAAGTCTCCAAACAGCCTCAGGAGTTGGACCGCTTCTACAAGAAAGACCCCTCCCTAGGACACGGACATTCATGGGAAGATCGGGAGATCATTCGGTCTGTGACGTGCCTCAAGGAGACAAAAAACACTGAGGTATCCCTAGGAGCATTGACCAAAAATAGCCTGTCCTCCCATTCTCCGATATTCAGGTGCAGGGGTCGGATCCAGCACATCCTATGTACATGTTGTGCTGATCTGAAAAATACATCTTTTTGTGGTTCGAAACAATAGGGTGCACTGCATATTTCAATGATCATGGATGGAGATCCACTCCAAAGACTAAAGCAGGCTCTGAGATCATGAATAATGGAATTGACAGTGGCTTCTACACGTCAAAAAAAATGTTCCTTTGAACAGTAAAGTTTGAAGTTTCTCTGTGCTCTTTTTTGAAAAACTATTCAACAATGGTCATTTTTGACCCAACAAGCGCTTTGATAGTACATAAATCTAGATAAAAGGCCCACCAGTCAAGTGGCGTTTGCAGGATTTTCATTTTGTCTTCGTAGACTTCAGGCACCCCAGTCGAGGCATTCCTGCTCCATTAGCCGTGGTGAGGTAGCCAGCTTCATAAATGTCAGCCAACAAATGGACAGCCAGATTAGCAGTAATTTGTGCCGGCTAGGAAGACCATGTCATTCTCAGACTTCCTTCTAAAAAAAAAATAGGACAAACTTGACTTGTTGGTGATTCCACCACTAAATTATTGCAGCCCACTACCCCATCTGGTTGGAAATGGTGCACTTAAACAGGCCAAAAGGTGCAGTCACTTTTGGTCTTTCAGGGAGGGAGGGTCATTGAATGAGATTAGACTCTTCCATAAACAGCACCACCTACTTATGAGTCACAATCATCCCTGAGAGGTACCATGTGTTTTTCCGCCCGACATGGCTGCAGCTTGGCACAATTAATGGGATAATGGACGAGTAATATCGTGAAGGGAAACAGAACAGTGCTGCAGGTCCATGAAATTACGAGGTATTACTCTCGCCATCCGTTTAACTTGACAGGAACTGTAGTTCATTGTCCAAAAAAAAAAAAAAAAATCAAGTGTTGGGAGACTGCATATGCAAAACCAGTCTTCAGGCATGCTGAATGAAGACAATTTCTGGCTTAAAGAGGTTTACAACGAGTAATGCTTTGTACAAAGCATGCAGTGTTGCCCGAGAAATGAAGGGACAGAT
Source organism: Calotriton arnoldi (assembly GCA_963921515.1). Lineage (NCBI taxonomy): Eukaryota > Metazoa > Chordata > Amphibia > Caudata > Salamandridae > Calotriton > Calotriton arnoldi. Next base: position 1,303,616 of record CAWUFW010003762.1, read on the forward strand.
TTCTTTAATGGGGGTTTGTCTCGAATGCCACTGATGCTACCAAAGTTCTGGCCAAATGAGCATGAAGGAACCAAAGTGAACAACTCATGTCACACCTGTAAGAATTCACCAGACAATAGCAGTCCATGATACTCTGAGATCACCATAGGAGACGAAGAGATAAGACTTCAGAAAGTTTCTTTAAAAATAAAACTTTATGCCTCCAGAAATCTTGTTGTGAAGAGTTTATTGAGCAAAGGAAATGGATGCTATGGTGGAAGATGGAATTTTGCCAAAATCTTACTAAAAAGGAACAATTCCTTAAGCCTTTTTCTTTATGAAGAACCATGCCGGGATGCTTCTTAAAAGCACTCACCAATCCTACATGCAGAGGAAGGGGCACCTAGGAAGACATATTTCCATGTTAAATGGTCAGTGTCCACGGTACTGCAGGCTTGAATCGTTAAAACAATCGAAAAGCGGGGATCCACATGCGATCCCTGTGGGGCACACAATCATGGCAGACTGTGCTATAAAAACGCTAACAGTAACAACCTTCAAACAATGCACAAGACCATCAAAGCGCACCATAGGCAGTCATCGATGAGGGAAATCTTTAAAGGAATCAAACTTGATTCCTCCATCACATAGCGGTTACATGACAATTAAAATAGCAATGAAAGGGGCTTGCAAAGGGTTCAGGCAATTATCAATGACTTCAGCCAAAAAACAAAACCATTTTCTCATCCGAAAGCAAACTGTGCCTTTTCAGGCAGCACATGCCAGTGTCTGACAAGCCCAAGTGTATGAATGTTTGTATTTGAAGAACCAGATTTTCAAATTAAGCAATGACAGGAAGGGAATGGAGTAAGATTTCCTCCTCTCGAAAAGATCTGAGACTTGAGACAACTCCAGCAATTTATAGCTGTAAACCAGTGTGATATGCAAAAACAATTTGCCATAGACTGAAAACTGGCAGAAGCTTATAAAAATAGGGAAGCTTTGGCTTTCTGTTCTGTATTGTTAATCAAGGGAGATAGGAGAAAAGAGACCAATTTGACCAAACAGGATCAATACATTCTTTTCAGCTACAAATGAAAAATGCAGGCTGGAGCACAGGTAACAGACTTCTCTCAAACAGGTCCGTCACAGGACACCCAAAGTTTAAATGATTGGAATTTTATTTCCTGGGCTGTCCAATCAACAAGTGGGTGGGCTGGGTGGTTAGTTTGCATCCTCCCAACCATAAAGAGAAGACTTTTGTCACTGTTTGTTAAGCAATTAGCAATTATGCACTCAAGGCAGCAGTCATGAGTGACAACACAACTTTGCCTATATCATTTTCTTTGACTGCAGCGGTGATTGTGGGCCTCAGTAAGAGGTCAGATGGCTAGTGACAATTCAAATTGACACCCAAAAGGAACTATATGGATGGAGAAGGCGTAGGAGTGACCTCGAATCAAACATGCATATTTAGATCAAGCAGGTAATTGTCTTTATGTACCCATATTCCCTGGTTCAACAGAGACCATTACCTAAGCATTAGGTGCCAATAAAAAAATTAAAAAAAGTGCCTTTGCTTCGGGACCAGGGTGGCTAATTGGTTTTAATGGAGAATCCCAAGGTGTGTAGCTTGCTGCATACACAAAGATTCTCTGTAGTTTTTCAAAGGTAGTCATTGATTTGATGGTATAGTTTAATTTCCTACAGGAAACAGAGGTATTCAACACTGTAGAAAGTACCTTCATGATCAGAGGAGAGAATGCTGGTTTTTTTTTTTTAATGGAAACAAATAAGACTGTGGTTTAGAGATGCAAGAAAATTCCCCCCCCCGCTCCAGAGTGCATGGGATAATAAATCACACTGGAATCAGAGCAGGATTATTATTCTGAGAGGTTTGATACCAAACATCCCAGGATTCAGTAAAGCCATGTTGCTAGGAAACTCGTAATGACCAGTTTTTAGACCATATACCCAGTATGGCCTTACTGGACACCTATATTATCTATGAATGGCCTTCGATATTATAGGGGCCCGTCTGCTCATGCAGATAGGTCCTCACATGAGGGATAGTGCACCCTGTCTTAAGGGTGACTTACCTAGGCCTCTTGCAGTGCTGGGCAGGCATAGCACACAGGGATGTGTGCCATGTCGACTTCACTTTTAGCTACACCACAACACGCAGGCTGTACCGGCAGTGGGGCATGTTTGTGGCAAGAAGTCCCATGAGGGTGTCATGATTCAGGCTGCAGCACTCAGAGGCCTTGCCCTGGTACCATACTTATCCCTTACAAGGGACTTACAGGTAGGCCAGAGTGGTGCCAATTGTGGAAACAATGGTACAGGGAAAGAACACAGGCCCGGGTCCCTGATTGGCAGGAACCCAAGGCCCACTCAGTCAAATTGCATCAGACATCTGGCAAAAAGTGTGTGTGTGGGGTGTTATTGCAACAGAAACTCACTTTCTTACAGTATTATATTCAATATGCATTGATCTGGAGTGATTAAAGTATACATTACTTCAGAGGAAGGAAGAGACCAGATAGACGACCTTTATTGTTGGTGCTGATGGGAACTAAAGGCAACAAAAAAGGAGTCATGCTGACTTTACTAAATCGGTCTTTGTAGAAGTAGAATGAAAAATATACATGAATGGGGTGTAACCCATGTTTCCAGAAAACACATTCCAGAATTGTGCCTTAAAGCACTGTGGTTGACTAAGCCCTACTTGGGCGAAGCTTGTCGCCAACTCTAGCATTACAAGTGGAGCCCTCAATTAAAGGCTAAAACTTTAGTACCACTATACAAGTAGACTTCCAACAAACAAAAACAACTAAAATCGAATTTCTAATGTCCCTAGATTCAATTTGAGCTTTAAAGGAACTTCCAAGCTTGCAAGACTACATCAAATGATCATTAGAACTCTTGATGTTGGGTTGCACATTTATTAGCTGCTTTCAAGAAACAATTCAAACAAAGGCTCTTCGCTTGCTATGCAATTATGGAATGTCAGCTACTCAGAGGGTTGGCTGTGCAGCACGGCATCCGAAAATGTATCAGAAATCACACTAAGACCTCAAAACAAGACGCGCAGCTGGAATTAAATTCAGAACAAGCATTAGTACAAGAACTGTAGAGCATGAAGAATTCGGGTAAGAGCATTGCACGATCACCACATCTGAATGTGACAATCGTTGGAAATAAACATAGGTTGCACACACACTCCACTTGACTCCCATGGCTACCATTGGCTACATGAATGCTCCTTCTGGGATATCGATCCTTCAACAATCAAGAACAGTCTTATGTGAGCTTAAGAAAACGCTCCTGCATCCAACCAGCAACCAGGGACATGCATGCTTTAACATTCTCTTACTTAAAGTCACATGCTCCCTCCAGTCTAAGGATGATTTGTGTAGGGCAACAAACATTGAAAAAGGTAGGGTGTAGTGACCAAGTTCAGAGGAACTCCTCTAGCCAGGTCCTTAAACTGAGATGAAAAGTGGAGTTAGGACAGCATTCCTGTCTATAGGACAGGAGTTAGTGTGCTGTGCCCATCATGGCTGCACCTAAAAGACAGTAAGTCAGCAGGATATTCGATCCCCATGTGAATACAGCCTACAGATGCAACAGGATGAAGGTGGCGAAACCAACCCAGTGAGTGCGGGCGCACACACACACACAGCATCACTTAGCTCAATGAAGTCTCCTTACAGAGGTGGTAAAAGAAGCATGCATTAATGAAGCCAACATTGAAATGTTTGTTAAAAGGTCTGCTTCTAACAGCGGTGAGGTCTTTTCCCATCAGAAGCGAACCTAGATACACATCTTGTAACTTGCTTACAACTTCTTGTGGGCATTCTGAAATCTACCTGGGAATGCATTTCGCCTATTGCTTACTGTTGGCTTTGTGGTTTGCAAGTCAGTTGTTTGCTTCCTATATGCAGGCTTTATTTGCTGTCCAGCTTGAGTTTGTCCCTCCTGTGAGCATCCCATGTTAACTGTATCCTTCAGAGTGCTTTCTTTCTGTAAACAGGCCTTTAAATCATGTTCTTATCTGGTCACATTTGCTGTGCATTCAAAGGCAAATGTCGAAGCTCTGTCTTCCGAGGGAGCTTGTGTTAACTTTTCTTATTCCAACTTCAAAGTAAGAGAATTTATGTGACAATCCTGCTGGTTAATCATGAAAGGGGAGGGTGTAGGATGTTATTTTTTCTAGTACACAACAAAATGAACTGTGCTGATGTTTCACAATATATCAGAATTATGAAAAGTGCAAATTAAGCACATTTGATAATTCTGAAGTGTTGTAGAAACAAATGTAAATACGATCAAAACATCAATACACCAGGTGATGACATTTCCAAACTATCGTTTGTGCAAAGTAAAACTATGTTGGTGCAAATGTAATGGTAGTTTCAATTGAAAAATGTGTTGAGTCATGGCAGTGTGCTACCACACCATGCATACTCAACACTAAGCCACTGCACATTACTCCACGTCCTTCCTCTCTACACCACTCATTCCATGACTTTCCACGCCACTCACTCCATGACGCGAGACTACGCCCCTCCACGCCACCCCACCCCACCCCCAATCCACCCCACTAACTTTTAGTGATGCTGAGCAGCAGCCACACTGGAGTAAACAAGGCTGAAACACATTGCCAAAGCCAATAACTCTTGCATAGGTGAGACCTATTATCTTTACCAATGCTTCTTTAGATTGAATGCCGTTACGAGTAGGGCCACAGTAGTCACAGAAAACTCAGGGAATGATCAGATCAGCTCACTGGCATGTGCTTAAAGTGAGATGTAAAGTCATTCTTCACAAATAACTGGTTCAGGCAATAGCCTGCTCCCATGTGTGGAGAAGTCATTGCCGCAAGTTGATGGTACAACACAATCAACGAAGCTCTTAGTAACTAAGAATCCTTTTCATACATTTTAATTATAAAAACTGCTAATATAAATGCTTTAATTGCCAAGGATACCACCTGGTGAATAAATTCAAATCTAACATCTGCAGCAGAACAACGCATATGTAACTGATGAGGAAGGGGTAGGGCTAGTATTAAAAACCTCTGCCAAATTGCTATGAAAGGTCGATAAGAGATTTACATTCATCAAAAAAACCACCACTTCCCCCTCCTGTCTGCGCCTCCCTTTCAAAATGTTAAATTGTATATCCCTCAGAGTTATGAGAGTGGTTAACTCACTCAATGTGAGCATTAGTTTCTCTAAAGCAGTTTAACGGAAGAGAATGTCAAATAAAAAGTAGGCTTTAAAAAAAAAAAAATTTACACACACATGGCTTCCACACACCAATAATACCAATTAATATCCGGTGTCATAAGTGGCGGCCCTGGACAAAAATGCGAGCGCGCTAGGTCTAAAGAAAAATTACAGTTGAGAAGGAGGCGCCTAGTTTCCAAGGAAAGCAAAGTGACATACCAGAGATGCGCTAGCTTCATATGGTACGTTAGGGATATTTGTTTAGCAAAAGTATACCTAAGCTTTGGTCAGTTGTCAAAGGATTAAAAAAAAAAAAAAAAAAACAAAGTGAGACTGAACAGCAGAATAAAATACTAAGTTGCATTGGCTAAAAAGCCACCTTTTCAAATTCCTGTGATGGGCATAGTCTGAGAGCAGTAGGCCCCCACATTTCTAAAGTTGGGGAGGGTTGGTGCATTCTCCTGCAACAGAGAAAACATTACCCTAGAGTTAGCCAAGTGAGAGGTTGGGATTTTTAGCGGGTGTCGACATGCAGGTTGCACTAGGGAGAATATAGTTATTTTGTAGCCATAAAATAGGGGGTTGTGCTATGGCGTGTGCAATATTCTACTACAAAGAATCTAAATAGTATAATTTTCCTAATGGGAAGTCAAGGTAGGAATGTTGATACACGTGATATGATCACACCCTGTGGCAAATCTGGTACTGGCATATCAGGGCAGAAGCACAGAGGCATAATTAAGATGGTTTAAATGTTTACCAGAGCTATGGCTTTCAAATTACTTTTACCTCCTGTGACACAAATATTCTGCTTGTCTAGTAAGCAACTTGCACTCAGTAGAACAAAAAATAACTTCCCGGACAAATAATTCAACTATTACTTTATTTACGCATGCCCTATTCAGTTCCAACTGTTTACAGGAGGTGCGGAAAGAACATATAATATATATTTTTTTTTAAATCTTCATAGTCACTTTATCTGACCACAAAAGGTATCCACCTTATATCACAAACTGACTTCAATAATAGAACAGCACTATAAATTCTGGAGTCATTTCATTTTACTTCTTAAAAACACAATTCAAAAGAAATGTCACCACGCAAACACATGACTGTCGCATGGAACATGCACTAGCAAATGGAATGGGGCAACAAAGAAACAGCATATAAAGAAACAGATTGGATAGAAGTAGAAAAGGGGATTGCACAGGAGTTCAAGCTTTGCTAACCCAAGAAAGGTTAAGACCAAGGAGGGAAAAAATACAATAGCATGAAGAGCAGAACAAATGCAGACTAAACATTTGCAAGAATGATAAAAAGTAGAGGACAACAGAACTAAAGTGACAGAGGAGAAAAACCAAGAGGAAATGAAAAATAAGGGTAGAACGATAGTGGGAGCTTATACGGAGATTAAACAAATGATAACATTTTAAAATGATAAATCAATAAAGAATAAAATGTAGTGAAATATTGTAGAAATAAATTAAGGATATACAACCCAGCATTCCTGGACGGAAGAAACTAGGTTTCTAGCTTTTTCTAAAACCTTTCTATGGTCTTGGGTATCAGAGGTAGTACTTAAAAATTGTGGATCAATTGGCCTCTTGGAGGGATACCATAACAAATGACAAATACAAAAAAACCAAGGCAAAATTCTATATTCTAAATCATGCTTCATTTCTAGCTTCAGCAACAAAACCAAATATTCACTCCAAATCGTACAATACCTGCATTCACCAACTCACAAAATAACCAATTTATTGTTCATCAAATAATTCATCTCCCAGCATCGTATACAAAGCAAATTAATTAAATGCGGCCTCCACATGCACAACCTCAATATTGTCACATCTGTACACCACACACAACACCCCACATTTTATAATTACACATTCTGTACTGGTAAGAACAATCAATTCCCCTTCTTTAATGATTCCATTAAGGGCTCAGCATTATCTTCACAGATTTTCTTGATTCGTACATTGTCCAATGATAGTCTGAAGAATAGCCAGTTTGTTAAGTAAAAGACAAGTGTTTAGTCGACCAGGGGAAAAATACCGCTGTAACTCTGCCATGTATTAGCAGCAATGACAGAAACCAGTGTTTCTGCTTTTGTTAGGGGTGGTCAAAAGGAAAGAAAACGTTTGTTCATAAAGTCTAACCTTCTCAAACGCATACATAGTTTCTCCAGCTCTGGCATCCATCTGAATGCTTCCCCAGAACCACTAAGAAAAAGAAAAGCACACATCAAAATATGTTAGATTGACAAAGTATCCTCACCAACCTTCCCTGCTCACATTACCAAAATGTTGAAATACAAATCGGTCTTAATAAACATACCTCTTGCTTTACAACATAAAGCTTTTTTGAAGGCTCAAAAGGAAGTTGTTTCACTGTATTTTCTTCCACAACAAGATGAGAGCAATTTTCATCTCCAACTGGCAAACACTGGCCACCTAATGGGGAAAAACATCATAAATAAATCTATGTAAATCTGACTGCATTAATAGAAAAACAGGCATTTGCATGAATCTACAAGAACAGATGGTAGCAAAAGATTTCCAAAAGTGTTGGATAATTTAAAAGGAGTGAGAATTTACAGTAGAAGCCACACCCAGAGTTTAGTTGCCAAACTGATTGTACAACCAGCAAGAACAGATTACCCTACAGGGTGCCACGCTGAGGGTTTCAGCTATTAAGACTGCTGTGAAAAGTAATGTTAGTACTCCTTTCTAGTATTAACAATAGTGGATCGCTACCACCATATCAGGTAGGCACTGAGCACTTCTGTACTTCAACATGGGGAGTCCCCTAAGACCTACACAGGGTGTAAAGAAAATGGATAGTGGTAGTTAGAAAGTTTTGCCACTCATGCTGGCGATACCCTGTACTCACTTTACTAGCTATTGTTGGGTACATGTTGTGGACCTACTCTTGGTATAGGAAAGTTGGAAACGAGCAACACAAGCATTAATCAGATCCCCTTGTTCATCTGACAAGAACAGCAGAGCACAGCAACCGCCACAAACCGGTTGAAGGATTGTCTGGGAAAGATACAAGTTCAGTGGAAAATACTGCATGGCTTGCATCACCAGGAAAGAGTGGTAATTTTGGGATGCTGGTTTCCATAATCACACTGCACATATGTTGGGGTGTACATAGTACGGATTGGAGTTTGCCAAATATTTAAATGAAACTATAAAATACTAGCAGCAAGACGGCTCATAGCCAACTCCCACTTTATCAGCTGCCCTGTAAACCAGATATGCAAGTTCTCCTTTTGACTTCAAGGAGCGGTGCACCTTCATGGAGGAAAGAAATTAAATTAAAGCAGGAAGCTCGGTTTCCTACCCTGATGGGCATATTTGAAGTCTAAGAAAAAAAAAATCTTGCTAAGAGAAGTAGAGTGCCTGGCATGGTGAGACCAGCCTTGTGCGGCTAAGAGCAAGAGGGGCAGATCAATGTGCTGCTATGATGAACTTTGTATGCAAACCGTTTCAGAGATATGGCCCGTTGCTCTTACCCAGTCTAATTAATCAGCCATAAACTTTTATCCTTTGCACATACCACAGACTAAACTCGGTGTACGCCCACCGCCAGATGAGCAGGAGTGAAGAGAAAAACCTGTTGAAAGGACAGTGGTGTTCTGGGTGTTGCCACTACACCAAGTGGCAACACCCAAGAGTTGTGCCAAGAGCACGATTCACAGAGACATACTCAGTCATAGCCCACTTATCACACGGTTTCACCAGATCACTACAACTCAATGGGTGCCCATATAATGTCACCTCCCCTCTTCAAAGACAATAGAAAGAAAAAAAAAACATCCACTGATCATACCCAACTTGCAGGGAGTAAGTCGTCAACTTCCAAAAACAAAGAAAAGATAAATGCCAAAATATTGCCAGGGATCGGGCCATTGGAGTTGAAATATAGATATACTTCGTCACAAAAAAGCCTCATTTTGCTGTTCAGGAGCAAAAAGAATTTCTATAAGGCATGAGAGGATGAAATCTAATGCATTAGTATCCCTAGAGAGTGGGATTAAAAAGACAGAACTTTTTGATTTCAGCTTTGTGGAAAGGATTATATTTTTTATACAGATTGTTCCAGACAATATTTGCAGTTAGCCTGGCACATAACAGGAGTAACAAGTATCCAAACTTAAAATTATTTTATTATCCTGTGAATACTCTAATCGACCCACCCTTCAGAAACTGAATCTGTGACACGTCGGTATGATAAAAAGCTGTAACTTTACAAGTTAACTTTCAGGAAACTGCATTTTAAGAGTTGAGGCTCTCAATTCTTTACTAAAATTGATAACATCTCAATTGTCAATTCACTCAAGAAGAAAAGGGAAGGGTGTAGAAGAATTGGGGAAGATGGGAAAAGTGTGCAGACAAACGTTTCAAACAGTAGGCACAAAAATAAAGTAGGAATTTTGAAACCAAGAACAAAGTTTTTCAGAAAATAAAAAGGAGTGGGAGAACACTGGCTAGATGAAACATTCACAAAAAACATGGGGAAAAAGAAAAGGCATTCTGAAGACCAAAGAAAATGGAGAGCTCAGAAACACCATAAGTAGCAGAGCAGTAAGGACATAAGGACACAGAGTTATGGTATAGAGGCAAACATTCATCTAGGCCTCCGCCTCCCCACCTCCACTCACCCCCCAAAAAATGAGTCTACACACAAAAGCCAGACATCATTTCAAAATAACGTCCCCCACTTACAAGAAAAAAAACAGATCAAATGTTCGGCCAGGACCACTATATCTTGGCCATTCCTTCCTGGACCACTATATCCCTTAATCATTCCTTTCTGGTCACCGATGTTTAGTGGTAGCAACAAGGACGTCATTCTTCATGGAGCAGCCCGAGTTTTGATAATGGCGCAAATTTATAGCCACTCGCTCCTCTGAGCCATGAAACAATAAATGATCATTGCTCCCAGGCCAGCTCATTCTAAAGTCTGGGTTGAGGTCAGCTGTATGGAGGAACAATGGGTACTGTAGGAAACGAATAGTTTACCTGTCGGTGTAGTTTTGCAGCTTGAAGACTTTCTGGATTCACTATGCTGTGCATTATTCCGCCATCTCGTGGTTGGGTCCGGATTCGTAGTCTTTTTTCTTTCTTTTTTTTTTTTGTTGTTGGCCCAGGTGGGTGGCGACGCCCCCACCATTTGGTGTCCTCGGTGACGTCGTCGCGCTTCCTGCGGAAGCTCCCACCTTTGGTCGCCATCTTCGGATTCTTTTTCCTTTTTTTTTTTGGTTGTCTATGGCTTTTCCTTTTATCCTTCTATTTTTCTTTTGATCCTCTAAACCTTTTATGTAGTCTAGTTTTACCCTTAACCTCATATGTTATCTTCATGGCGGAGGCGGGTGGGATCGCTAGTGAATCCAGAAAGTCTTCAAGCTGCAAAACTACACCGACAGGTAAGAAACTATTCGTTTTGCAGCGTGAATCTTTCTGGATTCACTATGCTGTGCATAGACTTTGTAGCGGTATTGTTATTGCGGTGGTTGGGTGGAAGATGAGCATTGGTTGCTGAAAATGTGCTGTAAGACCTTCTGTCCTACTTGTGCCTCTTTGTTCATCTGGATATCCACACAGTAGTGTTTGGTGAACGTGTGCACGGAAGACCATGTTGCCGCTTGGCAAATGTCTTGGATAGGTGTGTTCGCTAGGAACGCAACCGTTGCTCCTTTCTTTCTTGTTGAGTGAGCCTGGGCGGCTCCCTCTAATTCTTGTCCTGCCTGCTTGTGGCAGAGTTGTATTGCCTGTGCAATCCATCGTGCTATGGTATTTTTTGTTACTGGTCATCCCAGGAAACTGCTTGCGAAGGAAACGAAGAGTTTTGTTTTCCTGCATTCCTTTGTCCTTTCTATGTAGTGCATCACTGCCCTTCTGGCGTCCAGCGTGTGTAGCGCCTTTTCTGTGGGCGTTGATGGTTTATGGAAGGAACTTGGTATCTGTATTGTCTGGTTAATATGGAACCGCGACACCACCTTTGGCAGGAAGCGTGGGTCCGTTCTCATGACAATTCTGTCCTTGTGTATTTGCAAGTAGGGCTCTTGCAGTGTAAGAGTCTGCAGTTCACTGACCCTTCGCAGTGACGTGATAGCCACCAAGAATGCCGTTTTTAGTGTGAGCATGTGCAGTGTGGTCTTGTGTATGGGCTCAAATGGTGATCATCAACTGTGTTAGCACAGTGTTGAGGTTCCAGCTTGGGGCTGGCATCCTTTTTGGGGGGGCTATTCTTTTAGCCCCCTCCAGGAATCTTTTGACCACCTGGGAGGTGAAGAAACTTTTCCCCGCTTCTCCCCTGGTGTAGGCCACTATGGCTGCCAAGTGAACCCTTAGTGACTAGTAGCTCAGCCCGCTGTGTAGTAGGTGCGTTAAGTATTGTAGTACCGTTGATTCTTTTGTGACCTTTCGTTGCAGTCCCTCTGTAAGGCACCATAGTGAGAACCTTTTCCACTTTGCAATGTAGCACTTCCTTGTAGTGGGTCTCCTTGCTTCTCTGAGTACTGCCATAGTGCTTGGTGGTAGCTTGAGGTGTGCGAATTCTAGGTCCTCAGGAGCCATGCTGCTAGGCTGAGGCTCTCTGGTTCTGGGTGGAGCACTTTTCCGTCTAGCATTGTCAGGAGGTCTTTCCTTCTGCTGAACCTGTGCGTTGGTTCCTGTGCCATTTCCATTATTTGTGAGAACCATGACTGTCTGGCCCACTGAGGTGCCACCAGTATGAGTCATGCTGCTGCTCCTGCATTTGCTGAGTACCTTGTGTAACAATGGTATCTGGGGGAAAGCGTATGCAAATTCGTTCGACCAACTTATCCATAGCGCATTCCCTAGGGACCTTTGGTCCGGTTGTCTGGATGCGTAATGTTGGCATTTTGCATTCTGGGGTGTTGCAAACAGGTCTATCCGTGGTGTACCCCATTTTTGGAACAGCCGCTGCACTTCCTGTTGGTTGAGCTCCCATTCGTGGGATGCCGACGTCTGCCTGCTGAGTCGGTCTGCTTCTACATTGTCTATTCCTGGAAGGTGTATCGCCAGTAGGTCTATCCTTAGAGGGATGGCCCATCTCCAAATATCTTGTGCCAGGCTTGATAGTGGTGCTGACTGTGTTCCACCTTGTTTGTTGATGTAGAACATGGTGGTTGTGTTGTCTGTTTGTATCAGCACTCTGTGGCCGTAAAGCTGCTTCTGAAAGGCTCTTAAGGCTAGGAACACAGTTTTTAGTTCTAGGTAGTTGATGTGTTTCACTGCATCTTGTTGTGACCACAGCCCCCTGACGCGCAGTCTGTCCATGTGCGCGCCCCAGCCCTCCTGTGAGCGTCTGTTGAGATGGTCACTGTTGGAGTTGGCTGTGTGAATGGCTTCCCCTGTAATATGTTCTCTTCCTTCCACCACGCTATTTCTTGCTGCACTGCGTGTGTGACAACCACTAGATCTTCCCAACTCCCTGTTGCTTGTGACCACTGTTGCTGTATCCATTCCTGGAACGGTCTCATGTGCAGTTTGATATTTGGGACTAGGTGGATGCATGATGCCATCATCCCCATTAGTCTGCTCACCGTCCTCGCTGTCAGAACTTGCCCCTTGCGGTAATGACGTGTTTCCCTCAGGAGCGCTATAGTTCTTTTGTCGCTGGGGAACACTTTGGACTGTGTGCTGTCGATTTTTGCCCCTAAGAATATTTTGATCTGTTGCGGTTCTGTTGACGATTTCTCCCAATGTATTGAGAAACCTAGTCTGGACAGTGTTTGTATGACTTGTTTGATGTGATCTTTGCAGTGTCTGTATGATCCTGCTTTTACCAGCCAATCGTCGAGGTAGGGGTATACATGTATGCCCCTTCTCCGTAGGTGCGCTGCCACTGCTGCTAGGCATTTTGTGAACACCCTTGGTGCGGACTTGAGCCCGAAGGCTAGCACTGTGAACTGGTAGTGATTCTGGCCTATCACGAATTTTAGTAGACGTTTGTGTTTGTGGTTGACGGGTATGTGCAGATATGAGTCTTTCATGTCTATGGTCGCCATGTAGTCCCCTTTTGGATTTGGGGTATTACTTCCTGAAGTGACGTCATTTTGAATTTTTGAGTTCTTACGAACTTGTTCAGGAATCTGAGGTCCAGTATTGGCCTTAGTGTTTCGTCTACCTTTGGCACTAGGAAGTACGTTGAGTATACTCCCCTGTTCCTTTCGTTGATTGGAACTGGTTCTATTGCTTTTTTTTTTTTAGCAGCTCCTCTGCTTCTAGACGTAGGAGTGCGAGCTCCCTTGCGGGCAGTGGCCGGTGTCTTGGTTTTCTGCCCGGGGGGTGTTTTTGGAGTTCTATGCAGTATCCGTGCTGTATGATGTTCAGTATCCACTTGTCCGTGGTAATCTCTCTCCATTGTGTGAGGAAGTTTCCTATTCGGCTCCCCACCGGGGTTGTATGCTCGGTGGTTATTTGTTTGCTGTGTGTGTTTCTTATTTCCTTTTGTAGACTTCTCCTCTCCCTTGGTGTTGATAGGGGAGGGTTTGGTTTCTTTGCGGAGTCACTTTGAGGTGGGCTGCTGACCCCCTCTTCGGGACTGTCCCCGTCCGTACCCACGTCCTCGAAAGGACCGTCCTCTGGGTTGATACTGCCAATTTTGCTGTTGTTGTCCCTGTTGGCTTTGGCCCTGGTTGTTCCCCTGGTATCCTTGTTGGGGAGATTGGTGGGAAGTGGCAGGCGCATTGCCTCCTCTACCATTGGGCCGCCTTGAGGGGGTTCCTCTTCTCATCCCTCTGAACTGCAGTGCTCCCATGGACCTCGCAGTTTCGTTGTCTTTTTTAAGCTGCGTCAGCTTTTCGTCGACTGGGGCTCCAAACTGTTTCTGGCCGTCGAATGGCGTGTTCAGGATATTGCATTGTACCTCAGGTTTGAAACCAGAGATCCTGAGCCATGCGTGTCTCCTTTCAGTCACCCCTATCATCATCTGCCTGCTGGAGTTTTCTGCTGCGTCCAAGGCTGATTTTAGGCAAGTGTTTGCGATAGCCTTGCCCTCTTCCACTAGGTGATTAGCCCTTTGTTGGTGTTGTTGTGGCAGGTGTGTTACGAGCTGGCTCATTTCATCCCAATGCTGGTATGCATGCCTGCTGATGAGGGCGTTGGAGTTGGAGATGGCGATGCGCCAGTGTATGGCTGCGTTCCTCTCCACCTTTCGTCCTGTGAGGTCTATTCGTTTGCTCTCCTTGTCTGGAGGTGGACCTGTGTTAGTGGGTACATTGGCCCTTTTCCTGGCCGTTGCCGTGATAATGGAGTCTGCTGGCACTGACCCCTGGATGTACGCAGGGTCTTTTGAGGAGTGTTTGTACTTTTTTTCGCTCCTTGGTGTAACAGCCTTGCAGACTGACGGTTCTTTGAAGGCCTCCCTTCCCTGGTCCAGGACGCTTGGAAGCATGGGTAGGAACTGGGACCTGGTTTGTTGAGGAAGTAGGGTTTCCAAAAGGAAACATGCCTTCGCCTTCTCCTCTTGCATTTCGACGCCATACGTTGCTGCAGCCTTTTGGACGACCACTTTGTAGGCTCCAATGTCATCTGGCGGCGAAGGCCTCGAGGGATAAGGGTTTACCCCTTCTTCTGGTGAATCTGCGTCGAGGTCTTGCCAGTCTAAGTCTTGTGCTTCCGAGGGCGTCGAGTCCCGGTAAGACTGGAACTCTTCGGCTTCGAAGTAGTCGTCCTCTTCGCCCTGTTCGTCGAGCGGTTCGGGTGTTTTCAGGGGTTCGATGTCTTCGGTGTCGCCCTCCCCGAGTGCTTCGCTCGATGGCTTCGACGGAATGGCGTATAGCTTCATTTTTTCGTCGAAGTCTTTTTTCCGTTGCAGGATGCTCGCCATCTCTGCTTCGAGCCTTCTCCTTTTCTTCTCCATCTCGTGGGCCTTTTCGGCATCGATGGCTGAAGCGCTCCTCTTCGCGGTCTCGGACGTCGAGGATGACGCCGGGCCTTCTTTTCTGGGCGTCGAGGCTTCCTTTTCGGAGGTTACCTTCGACGCCCTTGGTTTTTCGGAGGCTTTCACCGATTGAGAGTCCTTCCCGAAGGATCCGCTCGGCTGTTTGTCCTTGGTTGCTGTTGCTTTCGTCGAGTGTTTCGGCGGCAACGCTCCCTTTGAGGACTTGGCTTCACTTCTGAGAGTGTCGCTCGGGGCCTTAGCGAGCATCGCTTGGGTGCTTCGGGGTCGACGTCTCCCTTACCTCCTTCGAAGTTTTCTTGTGGACCTCGACGACTGAGCAGTCCTCCGGTCCCTCTGCGATGTTGTCTTCCTCTCCACTCGAGAGGCCCAGGTCTCGGAGCGATGGAGGTGCTCCCTGGCCCTGCATGTTGTAGTTAGCCCTTCTTTGCCTCTCTCACCCGGAGGGTTTTCGGGGTGAAGGCCGAACACGCGTTGCAGTTTTCACTGATGTGGTCGAGCGGCAAGCAGAGGTTGCAGACTGGGTGCTGGTCCTTCTGGGCGTACTTGTGGTGACAGTTTTGGCAAAACTTAAACGGTGTCTTGTCCATACCCGCGCTCAGGGGCCCCCTGTGAGCGCATTCTCTGTAGGCGTCGAGATTTTGGTCGTGGACCTTCTACCTAGTCGTCCTTCTCGTCGCCTCCTGTACTCTTCTCCTCGTCCGGTGTCTTCAGGAAACTATCTTTTGGTGATTATTTCAAATTTTCGAGATTCTTCGTCCAACTTTCTGGTAACTTCTCGTCGACGATCCAGACCCCACGGCGGAAAAAAGAATCTGAAGATGGCGACCAAAGGTGGGAGCTTCCGCAGGAAGCGCGACGACGTCACCGAGGACACCAAATGGTGGGGGCGTCGCCGCCCACCTGGGCCAACAAAAAAAAAAAAAAAAAAAGAAAGGACTACGAATCTGGACCCAACCACGAGATGGCGGAATAATGCACAGCATAGTGAATCCAGAAAGATTCACGCTGCAAAACTGGCTCTGTATATGTTATGGCCAATAGGTCCAGGGGTTCCCCAAAAGTGTACATGGCTCAGTGTAAAATCCAAAGTGTTCTATTAGTGGTAGTGTGGGCGAGCAGCCTTATCCCCAACACAGAGGAGTGCAAGACATTTATTGCACAACAGAGATCAATAATGGACACTACAAGGAGATAAAGTATATTTTTCTAAAATTGGTCTGCAAGACCAAGATCTTCGTAATGCACAAGTTACTAACTTGTGTAACGATATATCTGTAAGAGACAGTAGTTAGTGACAGATTCCTTACCTTAGAATATCCCCAGGCGTCAGGCTGGATCCGGAAAGTTTTTGCGTAGCAGTACCCTTGCGAGTCGGTAGGCGGCGTCGTGCGGCTCCGCGTCCGTCGTCGGCGTCGTGATCGCCGGGATGACGTCGCGGGCAGTACTTAGACGCCACCCCTGTGCGCTGACGTCAGTTCTGTACACGACTTTCCGCGCCAGGAACACAGAGCCATGCAAGAAGCTGACATAGGTGTCTGAAAAATACTAGGGCCCTGAAAGGGAGGTCCTTAACCCTAGAAATCAGTTCGCAGAACGGGGAGGATGGTGGGCGGTAGGAATCTGTCACTAACTACTGTCTCTTACAGATATATCGTTACACAAGTTAGTAACTTGTGCATCTGAAAGAGACACGTTAGTGACAGATTCCTTACCTTAGAATAGATACCCCAGCAATACCAACCCCGGTGGTGGGTCTGCGAACAAAGATCAGACAAGGAAGTCCTGGAGGACAGAACGGCCAAAGAAGCCGTCCCTCCGGACCTGACTGTCAAGGCAGTAATGCTTTGTAAACGTGTGCAGCGAGGCCCACGTAGCTGCCTGACAAATAACCGGCAGCGGAACACCGCGGCCCAAGGCAGTGGTAGCAGCCGTTGCCCTGGTGGAATGGGCACGCAGCCCAACAGGAGGCTCCTTCTTAGCCAAAGAATAGCAGGTCTTGATGCACAAGGTAACCCAGCGGGAGATGGTTCGTTTGTGCACCGCCCGACCTTTTTTGGCGCCCACGTAGCCAACAAAGAGCTGGTCATCCACCCGGAAGTGTTTTGTGCGGTCGATATAGAAGGAGAGCGCACGTTTTGGGTCCAGACGGTGGAGCCTCTCTTCCTCTCTGGAAGGATGTGGAAAGAAGGTAGGCAAAGTGATGGTCTGCCCAATGTGGAAGGCAGTAACCACCTTTGGCAAGAAGGACGGACGCGTCCGAAGAACAACCTTGTCTGGATGAACAGACAGAAAGGGAGGTTTGCAAGATTGAGCTCCAGGCTCTCTCACCCGCCGAGCGGAGGTGATGGCCACCAGAAAGGCTGTCTTCAGAGTTAGAAGACGAAGAGGACAGTTATGTAGAGGCTCAAAGGGAGCGCACATTAAAAAGGTAAGAACCAAGTTCAAGTCCCACTGAGGCATTACAAACGGAACAGGAGGGAAGAGGTGTGTAATGCCTTTTAAGAACCTGTTAACAGGGGACTTGAAAAGGGAGGGCTGATCAGGGAGCCTGAGGAAGGCCGAGATAGCACAAAGATAACCCTTGATGGTACCCAGGGCAGAACCCTGTTGGGCCAGAGAAAGAAGGAACAGAAGGACCTCTGAAAGAGGGGCAGAAAGGGGATTCACAGCCTTTGCTGTGCACCATGCCACAAATTTGTTCCACCTGCAGGCGTATACCACCTTAGTGGAGGGACGCCTGGCTGCCAGAATCACATCACAAACTTCGGGAGGCAAGTCGAAAGGAATCAACTGCCGCCGCTCAATCTCCACGCAAGCAGGTGTAGACTGGACAGGTTCGGGTGGAGGACCGTCCCCTGCTGCTGCGACAGAAGATCCTCCCGAAGAGGCAGACTGATTGGGGGATCTACGCTCATACTGAGTAGCTCGGGATACCAAACTCTTCGAGCCCAGTCCGGAGCCACAATGACTTGGGCCCGGTCGTGCCGAATCTTCTTCAACACTCTGGGTAGAAGTGGTATAGGCGGAAAGGCGTACAATAGACCGCAACTCCACTCGTGACAAAAAGCGTCGCCGAGCGAGTGCCGCCTTGGAAATTCCAACGCGCAGAACTGATGACATTGCGCGTTCTCTTCGGTGGCGAATAGATCTAACCAAGGCTCTCCCCACTGTAGAAAGAGTCCTTGCACCACTTCCGAGTGAAGACGCCATTCGTGATCCATCATGCACCTGCGGCTGAGTTCGTCCGCCCTGGCGTTCAGGGAACCTGCCAGGTGTTGAACTATCAGGAACATGCCCTGATGTTCCAGCCATGTCCAGAGGCGCAGAGCCTCCTGACAAAGGGTCCACGACCCCACCCCGCCTTGTTTGTTGCAGTACCACATGGCGGTGGTGTTGTCTGAACACCTGCACTACCTTCCCTTTGACAGAGGGAAGGAATGCCTTGAGTGCAAGTCGGATCGCCCGGAGCTCCAGAAAGTTGATATGGAGCTGGGACTCCGCCGGAGACCAGAGGCCTCTGATCTCCGCCTCTCCCATGTGACCGCCCCATCCCAGAAGGGACGCGTCCGTCACAACTGTGTGCTCTGGCTGGGGAAGGGATCTGCCCATGACCCATTGCCGGTTCGAGAGCCACCACTGCAACTGTTTTGCAGTCCCCTCCGAGATCTGGACGTGATCGGACAGGTTGCCCCGGTGCTGCGCCCACTGGAACTTCAGGTCCCACTGCAGAGCCTGCATATGCCATCTGGCATGATTGACCAGCAGGATGCAGGAGGCCATGAGGCCCAGCAGCCTCAGGGTCATCCGTACCGAAACCCAGGATAAAGGCTGAAAGATCGGAATCATAGCCTGAATATCCCGGACTCGCCGTTCGGGAGGATAGGCCCGAAACTGCGTCGTGTCCAGGACTGCTCCGATGAAAAGGAGCTCTGGAGAAGGAATCAGATGAGACTTCGGCACATTGATGGAGAACCCCAGCGAGTGCAGGAGTTCGGCCGTAGTCTGGAGGTGGGAGACGACTGCCTGGGACGAGCCCGCCTTCAGCAGCCAGTCGTCGAGGTAGGGGAAGACTGAAACCCCTGCCCGGCGCAGATGAGCTGCGACCACCGCCATCATTTTCGTGAACACCCGAGGGGCACTGGTAAGGCCAAAGGGGAGCACGGTGAACTGAAAATGCTCGAGGCCTACCGTGAACCGAAGGTAACGCCGGTGGGCCGGCAGGACGGGGATGTGGAAATAGGCGTCCTGCAAGTCCAACGCTACCAACCAGTCTCCAGGGTCGAGGGCAGTCAAGACCTGAGCTAGGGTGAGCATCTTGAACTTCTCCTTCCGGAGGAAGCGATTGACGTTCCGGAGGTCCAAGATAGGACGCATGTCCTCCTTGTCCTTTTTGGGCACCAGGAAGTAGTGGGAGTAGCAACCACGTCCTACTTCTGGGGTCGGAACATGCTCGATGGCCCTCTTGGCCAAGAGGGCCGTGACTTCCTTCTGCAGAAGTACCAAGTGATCCCCTGACATGCGGTGGAATTGAGGTGGCATGGCTGGGGGGTGGTCTCGAAGGGGAGGGAGTAGCCCCTTCGGACAATGTCCAAGACCCACCTGTCCGAGGTGATGGGACGCCAGTGGTGAAGGTGATGGCGGACCCTGCCCCCTACTGGCGTGCTGTGCACCTGAAAGGAGGGACTAGGAGGGCTTGGAGGCCGCGGACGGGTTGGAGGTGGTGGCCTGACCCGCACGCTGGTTGCCCGAACCGCCACGGCGGTATCCACGTCCTCGGCCACGCGAAGACGCCTGCTGCGCGGGCCGGTGGCTGGGCTGCTGACGTGACTGGGCGCCCCTTCCGTGGCCACGATAGGGGCGAAAAGCAGAAGGTAGCGGAGGGCGTGTAGCAGAAAGGCCCAGGGACTTGGCAGTAGCCCGTGAATCCTTAAAACGCTCCAACGCATGGTCTGCTTTGGAACCAAAAAGACCGACTCCAAAGGGCATGTCCATGAGGGTATTCTGGACATCACCCGAAAAACCAGTGGTTCTCAGCCAGGCGTGGCGACGCAGCGCCACCGTCGTTGCAATAGATCTGCCCAGCAAGTCGGCGGTATCAATGCCACAACGTATGGTGTATTTGGCCGCATCCCTTCCTTCCGCAATGGCGCGGGTAAGCAGTGTCTGGACCTCCTCAGAACACTGGGGCAAAACAGTCGCCACCGAATCCCACAAGGAGTGGGTATATCGGACCCAAAAGACAAGCGGTGTTGATGGACCGCAAGCCAGCACTGGAGGAAGAAAAACCCTTCTTCCCAAATTGATCCAGGCGTTTGGATTCCCTATCCGGAGGGGCGGTAGGGAAGGCGGTTTGGGAAGCCGAGGCTTGGACAACCAAGCTCTCAGGAGTGGGGTGGACAGAGAGAAACAAGGGGTCGCCCGGAGCTGGGCGATGGCGTCGAGACACGTTCCTATCCACAGGAGCCCCTGTGTTGGGCTTGGACCAGGCGCCCAAAAGAACGTCAGTGAGTGCATCGTTGAACGGCAGCACAGTCTCCAAGGAGGAGGCTGCCGGCTGAAGCACTTCGGTCAAGAGATTAGTCTTGACCGTCACCGTAGGGAGTCGGAGATGTAAGGCTCCAGCTGCCCTACGCAACACCGTTGCAAAATTGGCTCCCTCCTCCGTAGCCACGGGAGGAGACAGCATGCCAGTGTCAGGGGAAGTATCTAGACCACTGGCATCCCCTAGTTCCTCTGCCCAGTCCTCATCATACTGACTGTTGTGCCAGAGGGTCCTCAGACCCCTGCCAGTCCTCCTGGTCCTCCACCGGTTCAAAATAAGGAGGAGGAGGGACATTTGGGACCCAAGGTCTCATTGGCGCCGGAACCGGCGTCGGTCCGGCTCCATGTCCGGAGCCGGAGAGTACATGGGTACGACGCCGCCCGGAGTCCCGGGCGGCGTCAGGAACGGCACCGGAGACATCGGCGCCGGCGGAGGCGTCAGGTCGACCGGCGTCGATGGGGGTTGCGGTACCACCGGAGCCGGGATCGAGGCCGGGGCCGAAGCCGTGACCGAGGCTGGAGGCACGAGCGACGCCGGGACCGGAGTAGTCGTCGACGCCGGGGCAACCCCATCAGGGCCTGCGGGGCCCGAAGGCGCACCGGAGGGACCTTGAGGCCCGAAGAGGCGGGCCATGGCCGACAGGAATTCCTGTACTTGGGCCGGATCCGCCCCCGGGAAGGACGGGTATTGCGGAGGCGGCTCCACGGGCATGTCCGGGGCCGCGGGGACGGTGCCGGGAGGGGCCTCAGCCGAGTCGCGAGACCGGCGAGGCGAAGTCCTAGAGCGATGATGCTTTTTGGACTTCTTGTGTTTAGACTTACCGGACGACGAAGACTTGGATCCCGACGACCGGCGAGGACTCCGCGACCGACCCCTCGACCTCTCACGCGACCGGGGCTTGGTGCGGCGCGGAGCCGACTGCCGGGCCTCGAGGAGCTTTCGAGACCGCTCTCGCAAAGCTTTCGGGTTGAGGGACCGGCAGTCGGAACACGACTTCGTGTCCTGGTCTCGCCCGAGGCAGAAGAGACACTCCAGATGCGGGTCTGTGATGGACATCATCCGAGCACAGGCGTCGCAACGTTTAAAGCCGGGCATCCCTACGACACCTTGGAGTCGATATGAAAGAAACAGTGAAAAAATTCACCAAAAAAAGTTAGTCAAAAAAATGATTAGGGCACTGCTCTACCCGGATCTGCGCTTGCTGGCGCGGAAAAAGAAGAACTGACGTCAGCACGCAGGGGCGGCGTCTAAGTACTGCCCGCGACATCATCCCGGCGATCACGACGCCGACGACGGACGCGGAGCCGCACTACGCCGCCTACCGACGCGCAAGGGTACTGCTACGCAAAAACTTTCCGGATCCAGCCTGACGCCTGGGGATATTCTAAGGTAAGGAATCGGTCACTAACGTGTCTCTTTCAGATAAGGTAAGTGCGTTTATAATTAAAAATACTTTTCACTTTGAAAAAATGACACTTAGAATCTTTTCAGCACAATCCAATGTTCTCCTAGGAGGAAAACAATATGGTGGTTAAACATTTCAGTACTGCACTTACAATCCCAGTCTTCGGAGCCAAGAGTCAGTAAGGGCCAGGTCAGGTGAGTACCAAAACTGCACCATCGGTACAAGGGCAGCCGGGTGCAGAGATCAAAATCGGAGTTCGGCCCTATGCTTTCCAATGGAGACAGCGGGTACCGTGAGCCACACTGCTTGCAGGTAAGTAGATCGGTTGCAGCGGCCAAGCTTTGGGGATTAGGTTAAGCACGGGGGGCACAAAGAAGCACCAAGCATACACCACCACCAGCACAGGGGCAGCCGGGTGCAGAGTGCAATTTCAACGTCAGGCGCCCCATGCTTTTCAAAGGAGATTCATCTTTCAGCAGAGGCTGCAGGCATGGCACCGGAGGTTGTAGGAGGAAGACAAACAGCAGAGGTAAGTAGAGGTGTAGGGGGTCATAGGTGTACAGTCGGTTCAGCTCACCAAGGCTCAGGAGCTTCGGGTTCAGGGGTGCCTTTCGACGTCAGTCTTCTTACTGGAGCAGTTGGGGGGGGGGGGGGCCTCTGGATTCACAGTGCAGGTGCCGTGGTGGAGGTCAGGAGCGGTGAGTCAACACTGGACACAAGGTCATGATCGCTGGGGAGCCTTCACTGCACAGGTGAGCCACTCAGACTCTGGCTGTGTGTGTCGGGTGCAGAGTGAGCAGGAGACGGGGATCCTCCTAGATCCAGAGTCCTTGGAGTAGGTTTCTTCTGGACAGGTCTGCTGTCCAGGGAGATTGGAGCCTTTTTCGAAGGCAGCCGTCCTCCCAGGGTTTCAGAGGAACGCTGACTGCATGACTGGTCGCAGGTTCGCAGAAACTGGAGACAGGCCGGCAGGGCTGGGGCCAAGGCAGTCGGCCTCAGTCTTCTCTGCAGGATCATCTTTCTTTGTAGGTCGTCACAAATCTAACTTCCAGGTCTGGGGGAGTCACCTAAATGCTAGATTTATGGGTATTTTAGGGAAGTAGTAGGTAGGGCCAATGGGCACCTTACCTGGGGTGACTACACCCTCTTATGCCACCCTCCTGTGGAAGAGAGGCATAGACCTAGCTCTGATTGGAGGGGTCTCCCATCTTCAAGATGCCGAGAACTGGAAGATGTGCTTCACCTCTCCTCCCCCACCTTAGGGGTGGAGTTGGCAGAGGTGGGCACATAACCTATTCTTCTTAAGTTTCCCCATGCAAAGTGGGGGTGTAAACCGAGGGCTGCCATCTGCTGCTTGCAGCAAAGGCTGGGGCGCATTACAAAGGCACAGAGGCCTTTGAAGCTCCCCTCTACCCAGGGGTCCAGAAATATGTCTGGTGGTGGCTGGCTGCCTACAGCCAGTCCGAGACCACACCAGGGTTGGCAGGTTCAGGGGGCACCTTTGAGGAGCCCTTTGGGTACATAGTACAATACATCCCACACTGGCATCAGTGTGGATTTATTGTAAGGAGTAATTTGGTACCAAACATTCCTGTGTTCATTGAAGCTTTTATGGTGTTGTGGAACTAGAGTGGTCGAGTTTCCAGCCCATGTACTCTCTATGGCTTCACTGGCACTTACAATATTAGGATATGGTACCCAATATTGTAGCTGCACATCTGCTCATGCAGATATGCCCTCACCTGGAGCTTAGTGCACCCTGCCTTAGGGCTGCGAGGCCTGCTATATGGGTGACTTACCTATGCCTTCAGGCAGTGTTATCTGGCATGGCACCCAGGCAGGGTGCCATGTCGACTTTGTAGTTTTCTCCCTCACAGGGACCTGCAAGCTGCAAGGGTAGGGGCATGGTCCTAGTGAGGAGGGGTCCCAAGGGACCCTCATCAGCTCTCAGGCCCTAGGTACCCAGGGTACCATTTACTAGGGACTTACAGGGGGTAAAAGTACCAATTGAAGATTTGTTTTTAGGGAAGAAGCACTGGCACAGGGGACCTTGTTGGCACGTACCCTGTGAACTACAATTGAAACCACATCAAAACCAGGCAAAAAGTGAGGGGCTAACCATGTAAAAGAGGCACTCACAGGTACCAATGCCATTTTGTGCAGGATTCTGACGGAAACCGGGCTTCCTCAAGTCCTGGTCATAGTGTAAAAGTAGGGTCACCCGGTTCACCTCCGAATATGCAGCAAAAAGATAGTTCTGACAAGAGCGATTCATTCAGCCGGTCAAAGAGTTCACTCGAATGAGAGAGTGAACACCTCTGCGACGGCGCCAAGCCTTGAAAAAGCCTCACAAATCAGAAAGGTAGAGACTAAGGGGGGGGTGGGCATAGACTAGCTTGAAGATAATAGGAGTTGCATAATTTTTCACTCCTGCACTGGGGGCTGGCAGGGGGTCCTGTAATATTGTATTGCAATTGCATTTATATAGCGCTTACTACCCCTGACGAGGCGTCGAATCACTTTTTCAGCAAGAAGCATGCTACTCCGGAAGCAATATAGGATTAGTGGTGAATTAGTATAGTGAAATATGAAAGTAATTTGTGTGATGGATATGTTAGTCAGTAATTTGGATTGAGAAGGATAGTGACGGGATAGAAGAGGGGAAAAAGGTTTGCATTTATATAGCACTTGCTACCCTTCATGGGTAATATGTTTCTTAAACTTCAAGCTAGCAGGAGAAACCCACATCTTTCAAACACTCCACTCTGTTAGCACATCAAAGTGACAAAACAGGCCGTTTGAGCATCCCAGTTGTATTCTCAAATCATGAAAGCCTTAATAAAAAAAAAGAATTTACAAAAAAAGTAGTTTTTTTAAATCCTCACGAAAGAAAAATGAAATTTGCATTCTACTTACATACAATGGATGTAACTGCATTTCACATTTCTATTGAAAGTAACATACTACAAATTTTTAATTGGACAAAATTGCAGTAAAGCCACTTGAAATTTGTAGGACAGTACTCCTTGACATGGTCACCTCAACCTTTTGCATGCTACATGCGATTTAAACTGAAAGTGCACTGGGTTCCTGCCAACCAGGTCCCCAGTGGCAGACCTTTCCTAAAACTGTAAAATTGTTTCCCCAATTGGCAATACTTCCAAGTCCCCAGTAAATGGTACCCAAAGGTTGAGGTACTTAAGAGGGTCCCCCAAGGGCTACAGCATGAATAGTGCCACCCTAAGGGACCCTTCACCAAACTCATGCAAGGCTGCTATCGCAGGCTGCATGTTTTGGTGCAGACAAAACTGAAAACAACCTGAAATACATCCCTGTGTGCCAGGCCCCCCAACAATGCATGTGGTGCTTGTAAGTCACCTCCTACAGCAGGCCTTACAGCCTTAAGGTAGGGTGCTTGGTAACATGCGAGGGCATACCTGCATGAGTAGATATGCCCCTGCGCTTGTCAGTTCCATTACTGCCAGTCCAAGTGGACAGGGAAGCCATTTTTGAACATGTGCTGGACACTGGTGAAAACAAATTACCCGGCTACACGATGGCTTGACTGAAAATAGGGATGTTTGGTAGCAAACATTTCATATTGATAAAGTCACACTGATTCCAGTGATGTAGTTACTAATACATGAACCCAGATGGCACCTTGGAGGAGACCCCAGAAAACCTACCGGCCTTTGGCGTGCTCACTGACTGGTTTCTGGCAGCCTTCCACCTGAGAGACTGTTCTGACCGCCTAGGTGAGAGCCTGTTGCTCTCAGGAGACCAAGAACAAAAGCCTGTCCGGGAAGAGTGTGTCACATTCTTGCCCACAGGATGACCCGATTAGTCTTCCCAGTCCAAGTTGACTGTCCTTCAGCCAGCACCTCACCCAGGAACCAAGACCTCTCACGAAGTAGCAGACCTGCTTCCTTGCAAGCAACCAAAGAACTCTGGTAAGACTAAGTGATCACAGAAACCAGACTTCGACACATTTGCACCGGACGCTCCAAGCCAGAGTTGAAGTGGGCCAACAGTGTCAGCGTAGTTTCTCCCCCCCCCTTCCCCAGCTCTCCAGAGACTGAGTCCAGGGTGTTGACACCTCTGGTGGACTCTGCGACGTAGCCTGCAGCCTCTGCATGCAGGCCCCTCCACCACGACTGCTCTCAGTAAGAAAATCAGATGCCTAAGGACAACTCTGCCAGTCTCCCCTGGGCCGCGGAGAAGAGGACCAAAGGTGTCCCTACATCCCTGAATATCATGAGGCCAGAGCCCCCCTCAGTTCAGCCAAACTGCCCCCCCACACACAGTGAAAGCCTGCACCCTCTTTCTACCGCAACCATTCTCTATAGATTAACATTGGGCGCAGTGTCTGTTTTGCACCACTGCACCCAGCCGCCCTAGTGCCGTTGGTGGGGGTTCTGCTGGGGTTGCCTTGGATCTTGCCCACCACTCACCTTAATTCCTGGAGAAGGGTCCCGTAAGTCACTGTACTCTACCGGAATGCCACATTGACTTTTCCTCCCATAGGATAATATTGCAGCCTCAACAAACTGCACTAAGTGTCAACTTTTCGAACTAAAGAATTCATATTCAAAAACATACTTACCTGAACAATTTTCTACTGATGCCGAAAGATATATAAAGATACTTGCAATTTTTATAAATTGGTGTGGATCTCTTCCTCGAGTTGTGCGTCTCATTCGTTGACCATGATGTGAATTTTCAGATGTCTAGCACTCCTCTGTGATAAGTCTAAGGCTGATCGACCACACAACCCCCCCTAGCAAAGCACTTTGGTATTGGCAGAGAAAGAACTCTGTCCACCGATAAGGGAGCCCTTGGATTCTTTATACTATATCTCTCATTTTGCTATATCATATAAAGAGCCAGTTTCTACAAAATGTATATGTATACCATTAGCATACATGCTTTTGAAAGTGAATATGCGCCTCAGAACACAGCTACACCTTCAAACAATGGCTTCTTAAAAATAGACTATTCCATACCATGCGATACCGCCATTTCTTCCATGCTGGCCTTCTCCTCGTCGGAAAAACCAAGAAAACTTAAAATGCAGTCCTGGAAAGGTGGAACTTTGAACTCGTTCCTGAATTCCTCATTGGCTGCAGAAAATCCTCTGAAAATGAAGTGAAACAAGAATAGTCAAATAAAATATATTTTTTTAAACTGAAATGAGGCAAATAAAAAAATGTAATTTTTAATATAGAAGCTGAAAGAAGTTCCTATCAACAAACTAAGCATGCAATTTGTTCAGAAACGTGAATGGAAAAATGAGAAATGGGTAAAGTGGATGGAGGTATTCAAGAATATTGGGTTGGAGGACCACACAAGCAAAGCAAAAAGGTAGTGTATACAAACCGTACAATATTAACTTCAGAAAATATTTATTCTAATCAATAGAAAATGCTTGAGAACACAAAGGTATTTCACAAAATTAATAATTTAAACATTTACTGAAAAGTAATGATCTCACTTTTTCCATTTCTAAATTGTACAAAATTATAATGTGCACGTCATGGAAGTGAAGAGAGAAAAGCATGTCCAGTAATGTTTAGAATGCTTTTGAAACTAAAGCTGCCAATGAAGGGTGGGTGGTACCATACATACACTTCATTTCTTTTCTCCCAGGCTTTCAGAATCCAATCAGTTTTCATGATGGGAGTACCTAGACTCACAGCGACCTAAACACAAAGGCACAATAGGCAATTTTAAACATTACCACAGAAAACTACTTACATCGCAATCACTACAGGATAGACAAAGTAGACTGGTCGAAGCACGTGCTGGCAATTTGAATTACGAAATACAAGGATGTCAGAGCTACATGGCAGTTGCATCAGGAGCTGGGAATAGTAAGGGGGGGGCACGATTTGTTCAGACTGAAATTTTCATTTGCACAGGTAGAGCTGGAAAGGATTACCTGAAACAAATGCAATTATGTATTCTCCTTTAAAAGTAAAAGTGCAAGCTGTACTTCTAAAAGAGGGAGTAAGACTTTCTTATGGATGTTTGGGAAGATACCATTAATGGAAAAAAAAAAAAAAAAAAAAAAAAAAACTTTCATTCTTCCACAATAGACCTTTGGGACATAAGCTTCAGAACAGATGCTGTAGATATGACAACAGAAGTAGTTTGCCCAAAACATGGTGATGTGTGGCCAGCTTAACTATTCAAGAATGAAAATGTAGGAAACTGGGCTTTTGTTGCAGTTGTGCCCACACTTTTTGCCCCCTTTTTAGCTGCTGGATGCAGATTTTCGACTAACAGTGCACTGAGGCCTGCTAAGCAGACCTAAGTGCCAGTGCTCCTTCCTTAAAACAAATGGATGGCTTATTGTTTCACTATTGGCTAAGGACTTTAGCATTCCTGTAAGTCACTAGTAAATGGTACCCCAGGAACCTAGGGTATGGGTACTAAAGAGGGTCCCTAAGGGCTGAAACATCTTATGCAACCCTCAGGGAGCCACACAGACTGCCATTGCTGGCTGCATGACATGGTGCAAACCAGGTTTGAAAACATGACATGGCACACTCCTGTGCGCCAAGCCAAAGACATTGCATGGGCTATATGCAAGTCACCCCTACAGCAGCCCGTAGAGCCCTAAGGAACGATGCATTAAAGCACATGTGAGGATATATCTGCATGAGCAGATGCGCTCCTGTAATGTCTAGTCAATTACTAGATATTGCAAGTGAATGGGGAACCCGTCTCAATGTATGCACTGGGCAAAACCAGTTTTCCAGCTACATAATGGATTCACTGAAACCTATGGTGTTTGGTATCAAACAACTTAGATTATTAAACCCACACCGATTCCAGTGTTGAATTTATTAATACATGCACCCAGAGGATACCTTAGAGGTACCCGCTGAACCCTACTAGTCGTCTAGTGTGCTGGCTGACTGGTCCGTTCCAGCCTGCCACCACAGACTAGTTTCTGACCCCCTAGGATGTGAGAGCCCCACTCGGAGGTCAGAAACAATGCCTGCTCTGGCCAGACGTTCATAGAGCCCATCGACTTTGATATGAGAGCGTGGCTTCAGACCTGGGAAATGCCACCACCCCCCAGGCCTTCGTGCTCCAGGAGGTCAGATCCATCTCCTTACCAAGTTTGGAGACACCATGACCTCCAGGAGACGCCCAGCACCAATACCTTGGGTACCGGAGCAGTTGCTGCAACAAGGCATGTCAGTGGTTTAGTCCAGACTCCAACAGCCACAAATCAAGACCGGATCCACCAGGCCAGCACCAAGAGTGGCCCTGCTGTCCTGTTTCCCCTCTTCTCCAGGTCCCCAAGATCCACAATGAGCATCTGACTGCGAACCAATGCCTCAAAGCACCCCTGCACCTGTGCCCCCACAACCAGAGTCTGAGGGAGGCGACAGTGCAAACGTGGTCCTGAGACCCCCCCACGAGCTGAGCCGGCTTTGGCCAGACTAGTCCCCCAGTCCCCACCCACAGCCTTTCTGCAGGGAACGAGAACCACGAGAGTCTAACAGCGTAACTTCATTGGACAAAGCCCCACTGCACACGAGCGCCCCAGCCCGAGTTACAGTAGTCCGACTGTGTCCCTGTGTGTTCAAGCCCCTCAAGACTTGAGCTCCCTGTGGGGTCTACCAGACTGGCCCCCCCCAGTCCCCTCTTGACAGGTACCGTTCCCCATTGACTTAAAAGGGGCACCCAATGCCAAAAAGCACCTTTGTACCCAGATGCGCCTGAGCAGACAGGTGACCTGTTGGTGCTGCCTTGGACCTTGCAACACACTTACCTTAAGTCCAGAAGAACAGTCCTCCTCCGTAGCCACGGTGGTGGTGGGGGAGGGGGGGTAAAACATGCCCATGGGAGGTATCCACTGGCATCACCCAGTTCCTCTCGCCAGTCTGGCTCTTCAAGCTGGTCAGCTAAAGGGTCTACAGACCCCTTCCAGTCCTCCTCACCCTCCGCTGACTGCCACTCAGGGCGGTAGGGAACGACCGGGATGAAAAGTGGTACAAACGTACCCTACGGCGCCGGTACCGACGTCTGTCCGGCACTGTGTCCAAGTCGGGGGTGAGGTTGGGGTCAACGCCAGTTGGGGGCACAACCGCCGTCGGTGGTGTAGTCACTGGAATCGGTGCCGGGGAAGGTACCGTCAGGTCAACCGGCACCGATCCGGATCCAGGCCTGCATCCTCTGGGGGGCACTCTGGAGCCGGAGCCGCCGGCATCGAAGGCCCAGGCCCCCCCCAGCCGAGCCCGTGGGGCCCGAATGCACGCCAGCAGAAATCGGGCTGCCCAAAGATGCTATGGAGCGCTTCGTAAATTGCTCGAAGCTGGGCAGGGGACGCTCCAGCTCCGGGAAAGGGAGGGAAGCGCGGAGCCGTCCCAGAAGCGGGCTCCGAAGACTGAGCTGGGGAGCAACGACGCTCCGGGTCCCACGCCAGCTGACGGACGGGGAGAAGGCGAAGAGCGACGATTCTTCTACACCTTCTTGTGCTTCGACTTACCCGAGGAGTGCAAAGACTTCGTTGACGAGTGGTGGACCTCAACGACATGGAGCAGACTGCCGGGCCTCCAAGAGTTTTCGGGACCACTCCAGCAAAGATTTCGGATTCATGGCCCGACACTCTGAGCACGACTTCGGGTTGTGGTCGCGCTCCAGGAACCAGAGGCACATGAGGTGTGGATCCGTGACGGATATCAATTTGTGACAGGAGTCACAAGGCTTGAAGCCAGTCCGACGATGGGACATCCCTCCTACCAGGAGTCGAAGACTCAAAAAAATGCATTGAGGGGCAGAGCCAAGAGGCTCATCATGGCAGACGCGCTCGGAGAGAGCTCCACAGGCCCGCACAATATCCTGAAGAAATTGGGTGCAACGGCGGACGCTGGAAAACAGGCGGGGACCGCAGCCCGCGATGTATTGACGCCGCGGCCGAGCAGTGTATTCAGAGGCAGCCATCTTCCAGAATTGTGAGGTGCCCAATAGGTGTGGGGGGTGCTCCCGGTTGCGGAGCCGGCCATATTAGGCTCCGGTGCGGCTTGCAATCGGGGGAGGCTCCCCCCAGCCTCCCTCTCGTTCCTGGATATAGAGCTGCAATACTTCCCCGGGGCCCTGCTGTATTGGCTGGGTGCAGTGCCGGTATCTAAAATATAGACAGTCTCTCGCACTGGAAAGGCGATCCACAGACCAAATACACGGCTGATATTTCTGGTGGGGGCAGGAGAGAGTGCCTTGTGTGGACTGTATGGCCTGTATGTAGAGGGGCCGGTTATTGTGGAACTGCGGGCGATCCTGGCCTGGCCCACTGGACATAAGGGTTGAGAGGGCCCAGTCCCCTGCTTATTGACCATTGGGATAGAAGCGGTCAGTGGAAGGGGCTAAGCCGGTGGCGATATTGGAATTACGTGGCTGAATATAGACCGCGGCATAAGCTCCCCAACTAGGTAGAACCATACTATGTCCAAAGAAAAGGCCTCGGGGGTAGGCCCGAAACAGAGCACCATGGACCGCTTTACGGCCGTGGCTTCGCAGTCCACCGAGGCCGGGGACGCCGCGACCAGCCTACCAGATAATGCAGCCCTCCTGGCGGCCATCACTCAGTCCAGACAGGCGCTGGAGACCCAGATTGGTGCAGTTGGGACAGAGGTTACTCTCCTGCGACAAGACCTCCGTAACGCGGTTGACCGCAACAGCCGAGACGAAAATTGTGGGGGTAGAAGATGCTGTAACCACACTACAACACAAAGTTACATCCCTTGAACAACTGACCAGGGGACTGGCTCTCCGAGTGGAAGATGCAGAAGGGCGCGCAAAGAGAAATAACTTGCGCTTGGTGGGTTTCCCGGAAAATTGTGAGGGTAACGACGCAGGAAAGTTTTACGCAGTGGCTTCACTCTTGGATTCCAGCCAACACCCTCTCACCGGGCTTTGCGGTGGAGCGCACGCATAGGGCCCTGCAGCAGAGGCCTCCACCGGGGGCCAGACCGCGATCCAGGATTGCACGCTTCCTAAACTTCCAGGACTGGGATGTCATCCTACAACGGGCGAGGACGCAAGCTGATCTTATGTTGGAGTCCCAGCGGATCATGATATTTCCGGATTACACAAAAATGGTGCAACATCGTCAATCCTTCACTGCGGCCAAGGCGCGCCTTCGCAACCTTAAGATCCCTTACATGCTTCTGTACCCGGCCCGTCTCAGTGTGGTATTTAACTCTTGCCCCATCTTTTTTGACTCTCTGGAGGAAGTGTTAACATGGATGGACGAACGGTCTCTGAAGCCACATACCCCACCATGCAGAAACTCGACGCCTTGACCGGAGATTCGAGCAGACCCGCGCCGAAGCCAAAAGACAAACGACGCCATAGGTCCCGATTCATGTGGCGCTCTAAGAATAATAAAGTGGATGTCGAACACATGCCGACTAAACAAACACAAGACTGGGTATTGCTAGGTACTCTTCTCCCCTAGGGGCTGTGCACTGATGTTCTGTAATTGAACGAGCGTTGGTGTGCAAGTTGAAAAATGGGCCCTCCAAATGGGCTAGCTCACGTCCCCCCAGTAAAATTCGGGGTACTATAAGTACTCGGGGGAATCCATTGGGGAGCCACTGTTCCGCCTATCCGATGGGGGTGCGACGGGGTGCTTCCTGCGACAGATACTTCAGTTGTTGCGAGGTATTGGGGTGGGTATGTTGGCAAGTTAATGATTATGTATTCTTGTTTTATATATGCTGCGGTGCACAAATGTCACTGGGATCACATGTACTCTGTTTCGCTAACATTTCACATTCTCACGTACAACAATAGCAACAGATCTAACTAGCTTCTCTCCAGGCGAGATACAAGTTGTGGGTTGGAATACGAGGGGTATGTGGTCAAGATTAAACGGGGTGCGGTACTCCGCCATGCTAAACACATAGGAGCAGATGTCCTTTTGCAAGAGACACATGCTTGGTACGAAGGCACCATGTCTTGCCAGATATGGCTATTTACATGCCTTCAATGCGGGATTCGTGAGGGGCTCCAGAGGGGTGGCCATTCTGATTCATCGCCGGCTCTCATTTACACAGATACAAAAATGGGTTGACCCACATGATAGATTTATTTTCGTGCATGGGGAGGTTGCCAGGGAGCAGATGGTGCTTGGTAGTGTCTATGCCCCTCTGCCACTAGGTCAGAGTTTTCTGGATCACTTGGCTGGGATATGGGGTGGTATGCCAGAGGCTCTGGTTGGCGGGGACTGGAACAATGTAATGTTTGCAGAGATAGATAGGTGGCGCCGTGCGGGAACCAGGACAAATCCGTCCAACACCAAGCTGCATACGTGGATAGACATGGTGGGTTGGATGGACACATGGCGATCACACCACCCTACGGAGGCCAGCTATACTTACTTTTCTCACACCCATACCTCCTATTCCAGGCTAGACTATATATTTGTGCCCCGTATGTATGCCCATAGAGTTCCGAAGGCAACGATTCTACCTAGAGGTTTGTCAGATCACTCGCCCGTAGCTATCCATGTTCAGGCTGGCCAGAGCAACATCCCCCCCCCCCCCTTCGGTGGCAGCTCTCAGCGTGGCATCTAGAAAACCCGATGTATAGAGCTCATATACATAGCGCACTCTCCGAATATATATCACAGCACACAGGGACAGTCTCATCGGCTTGCACCTTTTGTGAGGCCATGAAGCCCACAATAGTAGATATTAGTTTCTGTACGGCGGAGCATCGCAGGCGTCGGCAAGCACTCATTCAACTCGAACCTCAGATTATGCTAATGGAACGGTGGGCCCGAGAAACGTATGGGGCAGCTACGCGTTGGCAACTGCGGGTCTTACAACAACAACATCAGAACATGGAGATGGATGCAGCGCGGAATGCGTGGCTTGCTACGCAAAGCAGAATCTATCAGTGGGGAGATAAGTCTGGTAGACTTCTCGTTCGACTATGCCAACAAACACGTACACAGACTCCCTGCCAGGCCGCCAGGACTCAGACAATGCACGGATTACTGACCCGGTGGTGGTGGCAGACAGCTTTGCTGGCTATTATCGAGCACTAAACACTGCCAATGAGGTCCTAGATCGAACCGAAATAGAGCAATTGTTCATTGATATCCCTCCAAAGGCTCTCCCTGATGAGGCCCGCGAATCGCTGGAGACCCCCCTATCACTGAAGGAAATGACCACCGCAATAGCCGCTCTGCACACGGCCCAAATGGCCTGCCTAGCGAATTTTATAAAGCTCACGTAGCCTTGTTGGGTCTTCACTATCTGGAGGTCGTACAGGAGGCCGTCCAGACCGCATGCCTGCCACCTGATTGGGGGCATGAAGAAATTGTAGTGTTCCACAAACTAGGACCCCCCCCCACCCCTCCCAGAGCCAGAGCTTCATTCATCCTATCGGCCCATCTCTCTTAAAATGTTGAGGCGAAGCTTCTGGCAAAAGCACTCGCCACCAGGCTGTTGGCCCACCTACCTGAATTGATCCACCCGGATCAAGCCGGTTTTATGCCACAACGGGCCACGCGACATAATATACGTAGGGTACATAATGCAATCGCGGCAGTAGATCGCCTTTAGCGTCCGGCCGCCCTCTTTGGCCGATATCGATAGAGCATTTGATTCGGTCACCTGGACCTACTTATTCATTCTTTTAAAGCGCCTAAATTTTGGCCCAAAGTTCATACCATATATCCGTCTGTTATACCATGGTCTGACTGCTTCTGTGCGCGTTGCCGGTAGGGTATCTGCACCATTTCCGATCAGCCGAGGTACTAGACAAGGATGCGCACTCTCCCCCTTGCTGTTCGCCCGGACCATTGTACCGCTGGCAGCCTAGATCCGATTGGACGCCCAGGTCAGGGGATTTGAATGGACGGCTGGAATCTGACCGGATCGCATTATACACCGATGACGTCCTCTTCTTTATGACAGACCCGCATAGGTCCGGCCCCCGAATTCTTCTAATCATGCGAATATTTAGTGAGACCGCGGGGCTCTTCATGAATGTCAACAAATCTACATTATGGCCCTTGCGCGGGATGGCTCATGATTACGGATGGGCTTCCGATCTCTCAGACTCTAGATGGGTTGAAATATCTGGGGGTCTTCGTCACAGATAAACAGGATTTGGCATGGGACAGTAATCTAGACAAAGTCCTCATTAAGGTGAAGGCAGAATTGAAATCATGGACAGGCCTACCCCTTTCCCAATATGGACTGTCGGCTATATTTAAGATGATCTCTCTCCACAGGCTCCAATATCAGCTTCAGAATCATCCCTATCCCATTTCTCAAACATGGTTCGGGCAGATGAATTCCATGTTAAATGGGTTTGGGGGGGGGGACGGTTAAACTGGCGCTTCGCACAAGTTCTCTCCACATACTGTGGTGGTATAGCAACGGCCGATATTCAATCATATTACACGGCTGCCCAGCTCCAGGTGCTTAATGATTGGTGGTATTGCTCAAGGAAGGAACCGGCATATAATTTTGGGAGATGGCTTCTGGGAGACCCATCGGTATATAAATTCCTTTACGGACGGGCTAATACCAGAGCCCTCCCTCCGGCCACAAGGGTGGTACTCGCAGTGTGGAGACAGTCTCTTCGCTGTAAAGGCTGGCTTGATAGGCTCACAGGTAAGGCCCCTCTATGGTGTAACCGCCTCCTTCCACAACTACAGGGGTTTCAGGGATGGGACCGAATTGGGATCTCTACACTAGGTGATGTCCTACGGGGCACTACCCTTAAGTCCTTCGTATCTGCAGATGGAATTCTCCATGCCACGCACCCAATTTTATAAGTATTTAGAGTTTCGCCACTCCCTGTCCCCGTGTCTTAAGAATCTCCCAGACCTGCCCGAATTCAGTGCACTGGAGGGCAAACTTCTTATGGGTGATCTACAAGAACAGAAAATTCTTAAAATATATCAAACACTGGTTACTCGTAGCGCATCATCATTAGACTCTTCGGGAGACCTGGCAGGCCGACATTGGCCCGATTGACAATGATGATTGGAGGGAGGCCCTGGAGTCCACCAGAGTAGCGGCCATCTCCTCGACATTGCGGCTGATACAACTGAAATATTTGCACAGAATATATTATACACGAGTACCGCTGTATCGAGCCGGGCTCATTGCGTCCCCTGCAGGTCTACGTGGTGGAGCGGAAAAGGCCACTTTCTTACATACGGTAGGGACATGCCCTGGACTAGACAGGTTCTGGAAGGTGATCCATAGATGCCTAAATGAGGTGCTGGGATGGACCATGGGTAACACAACACTACTAGCTTTACTCCATATTGCAGAAGATATTGGGGGTAATCGATATAAGCCCCACCTGTTCTTCGGATTAAACTTGGCTAAACGTGACATCGCTTGCTCCTGGAAAACACCCTCTGCACCAATGTTCGGTGTCTGGAAAAAAGGTATGGAATTTTGAATGGGATTAGAAGAGCCCATCTTCAGGGCCCGGGGTTGCCCTCAGAAACATACACGTATATGACAGCGATGGGCGGACCATAGAGGAAGAGTACTGAACCCCCCCCCCCCCCCACCATACGGGACAGAGAGGTTACCCCATTCATAACATTGTTTTCATACATACTGTTGTCAATTCATGGATTGCGCAGATAAACCGGGACAATACCCAGGGACTGGATTACTATGCAAGGATATATTTTCACTTTGCCGGGATCGCAGCGGGTTGGGAGTTTTGTTTGAATTAAGTTGTTTTGCTAAATTAATTGTTTTGCCTATGCATGTCAACTTTAATTCTGGTCAATGATGTGTATTTTGATGCACCTGGTGCGTGATGTTGACAAACAACTCAATAAAATGTGTGTGTATATATAAAAAAAAAAACTAGAAGTCAACAAGAGTCGAAAAAAGTTTAGGCAGAAAATGACTAAGGGGCAAGCTCTCTCTGGATCTGTGCTGCCTGGCGCGGAAAAAGAAAGAACTGACATCAGCGCGCAGGGGCGGCGTCTAAGTAGACACCGCGACGTCATCCCGGCGACCACCACGACAGACGCGGAGTCGACCGACGCGCAGGGGTACTGCTACAAAAAACATTCTCCTGACCCAGTCTGAAGATTGGGGGTAATTCTAAGGTAAGGAATCTATAACTAATGGTCTCTTTTAGAAAGGACAGCTGGGTCACTCACGATGGAAGTCTCACTGTCCCTGAAGTCCCTCGACGTGCAGGTCGGTTTTCCTCAGCGTTTGTGTCTGGACTCGACACAACAAGCCTTGGTTGCTGCAAGGGGCCCGGAACCCCAGGAATTGGTGCTGTGCGGCTCTGGTCAATGCTGGCGTTCCCACACTTCGAGGGAGGACGGATTTGACCTGTAGGAGCACGGTGACCTCTTCCCGGGCAGCGGCGTCAGAAGTTCTGGTAGATGGCCGGACAACAAACCGGACCTTGCTTCTTTGGTGCCTACGGCTGCAGGGGAGTAGCTCTTCTACTCCAAGGGAGTGTCTGTGGCGATTGGTGAAGAATTGACAGCCCTTCAGGTTTCTTGGAGCCCGCAATGCAGCAGGCAAGTCTGTTTCTCCAGGAGGGTCAGGTGCAGCAGGCAGGCTAGCAGGGTTGGCACCAAGTCAGTTGTGCTCCTCGGTTCTCAGGACAGCAAACTTCAGTCCACATCTTTTTGCCCGTTGAATCTTAAGTCCTGGTATCAGAGGTGTAGGAAAGTGCCCATTTTTGACATGGGCGTCCCCTTTATTTTGCCTCGTATTCGATGCAATTTTGACAGAAAGTGCACTAGGTTCCTGCTATCCAGGTTCCCAGAACTTTCCCTAAAACTGTACAATAGTTACCCCAACTGGCAATACCTTTGGCACCCCTGTAAGCCCCTTTTAAAATGTACTCCAGGTACCTAGGGCATGGGTACTGAAAAGGGTCCCTTGGAGCTGCAGCATGTATAGTGCCACCCCAAGGAACCACTAACCTAACTCATGTAGACTGCCGTTGTAGACTACTTTCATTCCTACAATGGGCTAACTGATGTGGACACGAAAAATAAGTCTGCCATCTTTGTGATAGCAGAATTAGGAACTCTGGGGCAGGGTTATGCCCACTTCCCACAGAAAGTTGTCATATCAGGGGCATAGTGACCCTAGGGGTATGTTGCCTCTTGGCTACTAACCACTCACCTAACACCTCATTCTAGTATTTAGGAGAGCCCCTGGCACCAGGAAATCAGATCCTGCAAACGTGAAAGGAGGACACTGAAGAACTGCAAAAGCAAGAACAGAGGACCAGCGACTGACTTGGTGCCAACCTACCGGCCTGACTGCTGTCCACGACAATTATGCCAAAGACGACTTGTTCTGCAGCTTCTGTGCCTCTAAGAGCCTGGGAGCACTACCTGCATTTCACCCAAGACCCAGGAACTCCTGTGGAGTAGCGGAGCTGCTCCCCTGCATCCTGCAGGCACTTCAAAAGAACAGAGTACTCCTGAAAGCTGCAAACCGGAAAGAACCACTGCACCCGTGCCCCCTAGCATGAGTTGAAGTGGGCCAGCAATGCCAACATGGTCCCCCGACCCTCCAGAAACAAAGCCCACCTTGGGTTTGCCCACTATTGACTCACCAACGCCACCTGCAGCCTCTGTGTGCAGGCCCCCTTATTACAAGCGCCTCCGGTGACAAAACCCAGACACCTCTGCACCAGACTGCCCCGGCGTGAGAAGAGGACCAAAGGTGTCACCATGTCCTCAAGCATCATAAGAATTGAGCCCCCTTGTCGGTTCAGCCGGACTGGCCTCCCAGTCCAGCCTCTTTTTGACCAGAACGACCCCCACAGACTTAAACGCTGAATTGCACCTCTACACCTGGCCGCCCCAGTGCTGTCCGAGGCGACCTGTTGGTGGTGCCTTGGACCCTCCCCCATACTCACCTTAAGTCCGGAAGATTGGTTCTGTAAGTCGCTGTAAAGTACCTGTATGCAGTACATGTCTTTCCCCCATAGGAAAACATTACCGCTCCAGAAACTGTTGACTTTAAAAAAACTGTAAAAATTTCCAACTCTAAATGTACTTACCTGATTTTCATGATCTTAGTGTCTAAAATTATATAAAGAGAAGTGTTATTTTTATACATTGGTGTGGATCTCCTTATTGAGTCGTGTTTATCATTTGACTGTGTACATGTAGCAGATGTCTAACACTCCCCTCTGATAAGCCTAATGCTGCTCGACCAAACTACACCCCCCCACCCCTCCCAAGAGAGCACCTTGGGATTGCTAGAGCATGACCATGTCAACTTATAAGGAATACCTAGGCTCTTTACCAAAAAGAGGTATACTGTGCATACTATATAAAGAGGCAGCTTCCTACAAGGCGATCTTCTAAATGTTCAAGTCAGGGGCGTTAAGGGGAGGTGAGGGGGTAGTAGCCAATGGGCTACTTACGCCTGGGGTCACTACACCCCCTAGATGACCACTTCCTTTGGGGAGTGAGTAACACCCTGTACCAGAATTCCCAATTCCTCCAAAAAACCAAGATGGTGGAATTTAACCACTTGTGTTCACTGCAGGGATCACACCTTGGGGGTGGTACTAGCCTGAGGGTGAACAAGCCTCCTCACCATCTAATTTTCCCTTCTATCCTGATGCCAAATAGGCTCTGGAAAGGGGGTGCCATGTCCCCTGTCTGGGGGAAGCTATGGTCACATATCAAAGGCAGTGGAGGCCTTTGAAGCTTCCATCCTGGATATGCCGATTACTAGTCATCCTGCCTGGAGGATGCGATAACACCCCTGCCAGCGCAGGCTTGATTTCTAACCTCAGAGTATGGGGTCTCACTTCCAGGGGGTCAGAAACAAATTTGTAGTGGCAGGCTTGGAGGGGATCAGTCAGCCAATACACTAGAGGTTGTTAGGTTTTCAGGGGGTACCTCCAAGGTACCTTCTGGGTGTATGTATTAATAAATCCTCCATCTCATATCTTACCAAACATCATAGGTTTCAGTGAAGCCATTATGTAGCTGGGAAACAAAGTTTGTACTGAGCACTGGTCACAACTAAAGAGGACAGTAATTTAACTGGCCAGCACAGGGGCATATCTGTTCATGCAGATATGCCCTCACTTGTATTATGCACCCCGCCTTAGGGCCGCAAAGCCTGCTGTAAGGGCGATTTACAAATATTACATGCAGTGTTCGGGGACATGGCACACAGGGTGCGCTCCATGTCAGGTTTTAAGGGCACCTCGTCACGCAGCCTGCAGTAGCAGTCTGCATGGTTTTGGGGCTGGGTCCCTAAGAGTGGCACAATATATTCTGCATCTATTTGAGAACCTCTTTAGTACGTATGCCCTAGGTACCACTTACTAGGGACTTACAGAGGTGCTAAAGGCCTGGTCAATTGGGGATCAATTGACCAGTGAACTTGTTTTAGGGAAAGAACATGGAGGACCTGGTTAGCTGGAACCCAGTGCACTTCAGTCAAAGTTGCATCAAATACCACACAAAAAGTGGGGGAAGGGGGGGTGTGGGGGGGTGTTCACTACTGAAAGAAAAACAGTTTCCTTTAAACGATTTCTAGAATAGGAAACAAAAGGCACATGGAACAAGTCTTCACCCATTAATAATTCCTCCCAGTACAGAAAGAAACGCAAACTGAAGGAGCTGAACAGCCATCAGTCTTTCTTGAACCAGTCATACAATACAAGGATGGTCAGATGAAACGACATTTTTGTTTCAATTAGACATCTGCTAAAGTTCGATATTTAGGGAATAATAATGCTGCTGCTGAGTATAGGTCAGCACAAGAAGGACCTATTTAGTAGCTTTTTCTGCCTCCTATGACAAACCTACAAAATGTTAGCACTCGTGGCGATTTAGAACGGTTGTCCATAGTGAAATGTTTCTCTTGCTGCACATATTTCCATATTGAGTGGTGTCAAAAGAGCGACCATCACCCCCAAATCCCCTTTAAACCCTAGATTCAAAAATGGGTATTGCCATAAGCAGGCCAACTAATACAAGCACATATGCTGGCCTCTCAAAATTAAGGAACTTTCAGGGAATAGAGTCATCTGAGGAGATGAAATTGGGTTTGAAAACGAAAATAAAAAAAGGGTAAGGGAGCCATTTATTAATCTGCCACTCAAGACTATGCCTCGATAGAGCTTCCAAATATCCATAATTTTATAAGCTAGCCTTAGATTCAAGGACCTCAGTGTCCTAAAGGGATTGTAGGATGGAACCAAGTGTCAAATATGGGGCTGTATTAATGACGACGTGAAAAGCGAAACAAGGAGCCTTAAATTTAATACACTTCTCCACAGGCAGCCAAAAAAGATAGGTGAGAAAAGATGGATTGAGAACGTGCAGAAGCACCACTGTGTTTTGTATTTATCTGGAGCAATTTTAATAAAGTGTGAGATGCCCTGATACATTACGTTCCCATACTCCAGGTGTGACAATAGCCTGGACCACTGTTTTATTTTTTAGTTTAAGATGGTAGGGCCCTTAAAAGATCAAAATAGGTTGACAAATTCTTTATTTAGTGTTCTACAGAGGTTATAATTGAGCTATGCAACCAGATTTCTTACTACTGGTTAGGGGGTTGGGAAGGAGCCTAGGACATCTGGCCACCAAACCAGGGTCAAGAGATGGGCCGATTTCTCATTACCATTACTTCGGTCTTTCAGCTGCACAATTTCAAACAGTTTAGGCCCATCCAATTGGCCTCAGCCGATGGACCATTTTAGTTGCAAGTGCACTTTGATAAAATCTGGAGTTAGACAAGAACATACATTAAGACATTAACATACTTGACCAATCTTGGTACTGAAATTGCTACTGCCTAAAATTGCTACCCACAAGTTGGGCAGGCATTAAACTATGCTGAACTTAGTTAGGATCCAGATTAGCAAGTCTTTTAAAAATAGTAAATAGAGTATGTCAAAAACTTGGGTGAGATGAGGCATATAGGCAACACAAGCATTCTGCTAGATAAATATCTAGATTTGCAACTCAAAGCTATAAGAAAATGGGACTGCTGCTTGACTACAAAGGGCTGTGCTTGGAGTACAACAGAACTTTGGAAATTGAAATAAGTAGGCTATCACTGCTTCCACTGATAAAAGCCTCACAACAAAGGCTAGGTTTAGTTTGACAAAAGATTCAAATAATTGCTCCCGAAGTTTCCCTAGCTAGTCAACAAAATAGATTCCAGGACATAGTGCCCTTACTTCAATTAAGGCCACTGACACCCATAGAAATTGTCAGATTGGAGCTCATTTAAGCGGTTTGGTAACATTAATCACCACTCTATGTTGAGCCTGTAAACTGAGCAGCTGCCGCAGGTTTATTAATTGATCTGGCTTCAACTCCAAGCTATCTCAGCTAATGCTTATAGTAATTGTGGACATTAGTTCAAGCAACTGATAAGGTTTACTTTACTTCAACGATAACAATACCCTGCAAAGTCTAATATACAACTAAGAAAGCGGTAATATAGATTAAGGGCAGCCAATTTTGCTACAGTCCTTGAACGCAAATCCTTCGGTGTGAACACATTTTATTATGCTGCCAACCATTTTTTGACCAACTGTGATTACTTAATTTTGATCAAGAGGGTGCTGCAACAAAAGCATGGACAAATATTGATTTGACCACTTGAGCCTGGACAAAAGTTCTAGGAGGCAGCAGTTTCGTGCCACTAGAACAGCCAATTTTTCTCCACTAAATGAGGAAGCTGTTTAACATATGCTATTCTTTCGACTGCTAAGAATCAAACGTTAATTAGGTTTATGGGCTTTGGCTTGAATGTTATTTTGTTAAAATTGAGAAGGTTTATTTCATGTTGCGAGTTAATATTTTATGATCTTGATTTTTTTTTTTTTAACATACACTGAAAACGCTAAACAGAAAATAAACAACTTAAAATGTGGCCCCGTTTGGCTTGGACTTTTTTTTTTTCTTCTTCAAAAGTGACTGGATGAGGGATATAGAACAACGAACTAGCACCATGCCAGCAGATACCAAGTGCAGAGGTTAAAGAAAGGACAATTATTTTTGGGAAATCTGTTGGAAAAGAGAAAAATCACAAATATATTGTTTGGAGATTTGGAGATCTACATCATTGATCAGTAATTAAGTCAGATGAAGAGACGGCACATACTGTGAAACTTTGAATTATCTGGGGCTTGGTGATATGTAAAAAAATAAAACAAGCATTGGCATAGCCAATAGGTCTCGCCTTTGGGACCTTATAAGTGTTTAGCCATGCAACAGTTGATGTTGTTGCACCAAGGATATTGTGCTGCATAACTAAAAACGTATAAGTTCCCAAAAGCGAGACCTATTGGCTATGCCAATGCTCTCTGCCCCCCAACACACATTTTTTCTTTTTAACTTTAATAAGCGCGGCGCCGTCTTCATAGATACTGCGCTATGCAATGCAATAGGTGTTGATTTTGATATTGTAAACAATGCCTTAATTTTTTTAAAGGCATTGCCATTTACAATGTCAATAGCTCAAAATAATGTCATTGCGAGACTGTGCAGAAAGTACAGCACAAGGTATGCTCCCTGTGCAGAAAGTACAGCACAAGTTATGCTCCCTGTGCAGAAAGTACAGCACAAGTTATGCTCCCTGTGCAGAAAGTACAGCACAAGTTATGCTCCCTGTGCAGAATGTACAGTACAAGGTGTGCAGAATGTACAGCACAAGGTGTTCTCCCTGTGCAGAAAGTACAGCACAAGTTATGCTCCCTGTGCAGAATGTACAGTACAAGGTGTGCAGAATGTACAGCACAAGGTGTTCTCCCTGTGCAGAATGTACAGCACAAGGTGTTCTCCCTGTGCAGAATGTACAGCGCAAGGTATGCTCCCTGTGCAGAATGTACAGCGCAAGGTGTGCAGAATGTACAGCGCAAGGTGTGCAGAATGTACAGCGCAAGGTGTGCAGAATGTACAGCGCAAGGTGTGCAGAATGTACAGCGCAAGGTGTGCAGAATGTACAGCGCAAGGTGTGCAGAATGTACAGCGCAAGGTGTTCTCCCTGTGCAGAATGTACAGCACAAGGTGTGCAGAATGTACAGCACAAGGTGTACTTCCTGTGCAGAATGTACAGCACAAGGTGTACTTCCTGTGCAGAATGTACAGCACAAGGTATGCTCCCTGTGCAGAATGTACAGCGCAAGGTGTGCAGAATGTACAGCGCAAGGTGTGCAGAATGTACAGCGCAAGGTGTGCAGAATGTACAGCGCAAGGTGTGCAGAATGTACAGCGCAAGGTGTACTTCCTGTGCAGAATGTACAGCACAAGGTATGCTCCCTGTGCAGAATGTACAGCACAAGGTGTGCAGAATGTACAGCACAAGGTATGCTCCCTGTGCAGAATGTACAGCACAAGGTACAGCGCAAGGTGTGCAGAATGTACAGCGCAAGGTGTGCAGAATGTACAGCGCAAGGTGTGCAGAATGTACAGCGCAAGG
Source organism: Calotriton arnoldi (assembly GCA_963921515.1). Classification (NCBI taxonomy): domain Eukaryota; kingdom Metazoa; phylum Chordata; class Amphibia; order Caudata; family Salamandridae; genus Calotriton; species Calotriton arnoldi. Next base: position 1,348,178 of record CAWUFW010003762.1, read on the forward strand.
TGTGCAGAATGTACAGCGCAAGGTGTGCAGAATGTACAGCGCAAGGTGTGCAGAATGTACAGCGCAAGGTGTGCAGAATGTACAGCGCAAGGTGTGCAGAATGTACAGCGCAAGGTGTGCAGAATGTACAGCGCAAGGTGTGCAGAATGTACAGCACAAGGTGTGCTCCCTGTGCAGAATCTACAGCACAAGGTATGCTCCCTGTGCAGAATGTACAGCACAAGGTATGCTCCCTGTGCAGAATGTACAGCACAAGGTGTGCTCCCTGTGCAGAATGTACAGCACAAGGTGTGCTCCCTGTGCAGAATGTACAGCACAAGGTGTGCTCCCTGTGCAGAATGTACAGCGCAAGGTGTGCTCCCTGTGCAGAATGTACAGCGCAAGGTGTGCAGAATGTACAGCGCAAGGTGTGCAGAATGTACAGCGCAAGGTGTGCAGAATGTACAGCGCAAGGTGTGCAGAATGTACAGCGCAAGGTGTGCAGAATGTACAGCGCAAGGTGTGCAGAATGTACAGCGCAAGGTGTGCAGAATGTACAGCGCAAGGTGTGCAGAATGTACAGCGCAAGGTGTGCAGAATGAACAGCGCAAGGTGTGCAGAATGAACAGCGCAAGGTGTGCAGAATGAACAGCGCAAGGTGTGCAGAATGAACAGCGCAAGGTGTGCAGAATGTACAGCGCAAGGTATGCTCCCTGTGCAGAATGTACAGCACAAGGTGTACATTCTGTGCAGAATGTACAGCACAAGGTGTGCTCCCTGTGCAGAATCTACAGCACAAGGTATGCTCCCTGTGCAGAATGTACAGCACAAGGTATGCTCCCTGTGCAGAATGTACAGCACAAGGTGTGCTCCCTGTGTAGAATGTACAGCACAAGGTGTGCAGAATGTACAGCACAAGGTGTGCAGAATGTACAGCACAAGGTGTGCTCCCTGTGCAGAATGTACAGCAGAAGGTATGCTCCCTGTGCAGAATGTACAGCACAAGGTATGCTCCCTGTGCAGAATGTACAGCACAAGGTATGCTCCCTGTGCAGAATGTACAGCACAAGGTATGCAGAATGTACAGCACAAGGTGTGCAGAATGTACAGCACAAGGTGTGCAGAATGTACAGCACAAGGTGTGCAGAATGTACAGCACAAGGTGTGCAGAATGTACAGCACAAGGTGTGCAGAATGTACAGCACAAGGTGTGCAGAATGTACAGCACAAGGTGTGCAGAATGTACAGCACAAGGTGTGCTCACTGTGCAGAATATACATCACAAGGTGTGCTCCCTGTGCAGAATATACAGCACAAGGGGGCTCCCTCTGGACAAGCCACAGCTCCATAATCTGCCAGGGTGCAGAATCCATAGCCCTGCGAGTTGCTCGCGGTCGACAGCCCTCAAGGTCTGTCACTGTTCGGAAACCGAAGCTGTGCGCAGTGTGCAGATAGCGCATCTCCGAGATCTGTGGAAGCGCCATAATAACCAGGGCAAACACTGTATAAAAACTACAAGGTGAGTGAGACGTGCTCACTGAATGTTGCGCAGAAACTACAGCCCAAATCGGGCTCACTGTACTGAAGCAGCAGTCCTTCGTCCTGTCACTTTGCAGGGAGTACACCCAAGGTATTCTCACTGAGATGAAACGACCCCCCTAACATGTGCCTTCGGTGCAGAAACCACAGCAAGGTCTTTCACTGCGGAGAAACTCCGCCCTCAGGCTCCTTGGGGTGCCAATGAGACTTCCTCAGTATGCAGAGAACAGAACCCCCTGAACGGCGTAGTATGTAGAAACGGGCCCAACATGTGCTCACTGCATAGAAACCAAGGCGCTACGGTCAGCTCTGTCTGCGTAAACCACCGCTCTGAGATGCGTCACTGCGCAAAAACCACAGCGCCAGCACTGTCAGTGTGCAGAAACCACAGACCCCGGGCATGTCATTATGTAGAAACCAACGTCCTATGATCTGTTCACTGGGTAGAAACCACAGCGCTCAGATGGGGCACTGCGGAGACCACAGCACCAGGGTCTGTTAGTTTTGAAAACCACAGACCTAAGATACGTCACTGTGCAGAAACCACAGCGCCAACGTCTGGTTTCTACACTATGACATGCTTTGGTCTCTGGTTCTGCGCACCGACAAAGTCCTATGATGTACTCATTGGGTAGCAATCTCAGCCCCCGGGTGGGGCGCTGCACACTATCGCACCCACTGACTGTTGTGATGCGGCACTATTAATCCCCACACGCACGGCCCTGCTCCAGTCTGACCTTTCACCTTTGCTTCTCCCTAGCACCACCCCCTCCCCCAGATATTGTCTCTCAGAAGGATTCCTCCTGGCAGCAGAGATTGCTTCATTAAACGGTTCCGCTTCATTTGCCAGCTTCGAAGCCACGCTAGTTCTGCAGCCGGGGACTGCGGGCAGGAGACCCACAACTCCCCGCAGTCCTGTAATATTTCTTTAAAAACGAGGGGGAGGGCTATTCCCGAATGTCCCAGTACACGAGGACAAATTGGGCATCACGAAAATGGAATCGAGGCTAGCACGAGGGAGAGTTAGGAGTAATTCTTCTTGGGCCTGGGGGTGGCCAAGAGAGGGGCTCTGGTTTGTATAAATAAGTAACCAGACAGTAGAATGTTTGCCCGTGCTGAGTGCTTGATCCTTCAGATATGACCATGGTCTAACTGTATTTTGAGAGCACCTTTCACCAGAGTACGGCTTCCCCACCAGACAGCCTATGTGACCTTTCTCCACCCACTGTTTGCCCCCAGCCCTCGTCAGAAACACCCATTTAACGTTTCTTTCAAATGTACTTGTTCGTGTTTGCAGCAAGCTCATTACTCGTTGCTCTCAATTTTGGAAAACAGCGCAAATTTGGCGAGAGGTTAGAGATTGGACCAGGAACACACAATGTGGTCGTGTGAGCAATGTGATTTTAGAGCTCCGATTTCCTGTCCTGACTACCCAGTTGGCAACTGTAGCACAAAGGCATGCATCACACGCACGTTCAAAACATGTATGTAAATGTGTCACGTGCTGTCTCACAGTATACCCGCAGCTGAGGCAGTGAAATATCACCACCCAGCTTCTTGTGAAATGTTTACTCCGAGTGTTTTGCTCTCGGGAGACAAGCGCAGGCACGCAAATTAAAAACACATGGCCCTGCGCGCCGCTGCTGGCTCCCGAGAGCAAAACGCTCTGGGAGTAAACATTTCACAAGAAGCTGGGCCTCCACACGCCTTTGGCCAATTGCGTGCTGAAGCCAGACGCAAAGTCCAATCGTGTGAGGACCACAGGCACGAGCTTCTACTGAAGCCGAAGTGATTCCAAGAGGTCGATTTCCTATGCAGCGCATGGGCGCGGCCATAGGCTCGACCTAAAAAAAGAAAAAACGCACAATGTTGTCGCATTATTTCAATGTGTGTGTATAAATTTGTTATGATCAGTCTGCCCTGGACAGGGACACAAAACAAAGATAATACAGGTGAGTTAGAAAGATGGGGAAGAGCAAGGAGTAATTGACCTTTGTATAAAACATCTGCCTATTTGGAAAATGGAGTCATGTTTTGAAAAGTATCTGGCATCACAGGCCTTGAATTTGCTAGAAGGAAGGCAACGTACCGATTCAGAAGGGGGTAGAAAAGGTAAGCACTTGACATCCGTAGTTTGTAGAAAACAATGTTTACCATTGAAAGATAAATCCAACAATACATTAATTCAATTATGAAAGACTGGAAATTGCAACCAGGCATCCTCGTTATACACCCTGCCATTCAAGGTGAAAGAGTCAGTCAGTTCTTCATTAACTTGCTGTAAGCAATCATTGCCTTCCAGGAGGCACAATATAAACTCAACAGCTGCGTCATAACTCAACAGCTCCATCATAACAAAGTAGCTCAAACATTCTGTCAATGAAAGATGCAAACATGACTTTCACAGGAAAAGTGGCATCAGTGATGTAATCAGAAAATAAAATTCTGAAAATGTGGTTATCATTTGTTCCAGGAAGGTAAGAGTTAGCAATCAATGGGGATTCTATCTTGTAAGCAAATTAGAAGAGATAGTGACAGCAGGGGGAAATGATCTTGTAGACCTACACTACACTTATTGCTGCAAATGACAGTTTTGTGGGATCAAACAGTTCAGTAGTATCTTATTCTGAGTTAGTAGCAATATTCCCTTCTCCACTTTCTGGGACGGACCTTTTCCTGTGGTTCGGAAAATCAAGAAGCTACCTGCGCCGGGGTAATCAGTAGTAGTCAGAGAGGCCTGGCCTTCAAATTGCACTTATGGATGGAAGTAGTAAGGATACAGAAAAAGAACGGCGTACCAGGTATTCTGTAAACTGTCAGGACGACGTCTCTAGCAAACTGAATGCTCGCTAGGGACAGAAGATGAAGTCCAAAAGGTTTTATAGAGAAGGGGATTGAATAAGTAGAATCATAGAATTGTAAAATTCAACTTACCCAACTGAGTTAAAAAAAAAAGCTCTTAAATTTAATTCCTGATCAGCATCTAAAAGACTTAGCAACTTAAATAGATGGACTCATTTTAATTGTTCTGCTTTGGAAAGGGACTTACACATCTGGAAACAGTATGCTTTTCTCCAATTTGTTCAGATTATGAAGAAAACAAGGCTGCTATTAAAGTACATTCTGGAGCATATAGCAATTAAAAAGTCCTGGTCTCTCACTATTGATTATGTCCTTTGAAAGGCACATAGTTTGAAACGTATTTCCGGGTACACTGGTACAAATGCAGAGGACCCAGTTACACAAATACCAAGGTTTTATTTTTGGGATCCGAAACGCAGATTGGTTCAACCTCTGACCAAAGGGAAATTCTGTGAAATTTGGCAAACGCAAGATAGAAACCAGATAAATGACCAGATAAATGACCGAGCCATTACACTGGCTTCTGCAGAGCAGCAACCCTGTCAAAATGTCATCCAAGGCAAATAGTCTCCAGGTCGAGGATCTGATCATACAGCTATTCAGACTGGTTTACTCCTCAAGCACTCTTCCAGATACGGCATAGTACACAGTAATTTTAAAATAATACAACAGGAGTTAAAAATAGCATTTCAGATAAAATAAGTTAGTAAAATTTAGAAGCATTTGCTATAGAAACAGGTTCGCAATTAAAGAAAGTGTAGTGCACGAATGGAGAGCAGATAACAGTAGTGTAATGGGGAAGTCAAACTAACCAATTTATTGTACAATAAAATGAACCCGGGAAAATGGTTACCAAAAAGAAAGGAAAAAAAAACTTTGAATTAAAAATATTAACATACCCTGAATTTGTCTCCGTGTGTAGAACTGGCAACAAGGTGAGTAACTTTAGAACTGAAATCTCTTTTAATAGTTCCTCCCATGTGATGCACCAAATTAACAAGTTTAACCTGAACAGAAATTGAAATTGTTTCATGTAGAATTTGAAAAACATTTTACCATTTGCAACAAACGTTATATTGTACTGTGCTTTAACATATATTTCATGTGGTCAACTTGGGCTTGAAAAGTACAACAAAGAGGCCAATAGGTCATTGGCAAGGCTTCAAGTTCAAAACTTAACTTTATTTCACAATGAATAGCACTGAAATACATTAAAAAAAAAATGGCCGAATTAATCAGCATTGCAAATGACCCAGCCACCTGTCCCAGTTACTCTAACGTTAAACACAGATAAAGGTCAAGTCTGTGTTGCAAGGTGCATCATCACAGAAGTAAATGGCCATTGGCAGATTAGAATATGCTGTGAATATCTTGCCGAAAGATTAGGACCAAACCATAGACCTGTAACAATAGTCCTGAAACACAGGCATGCGTAAGAGGACGAGACAAAGTCCATAGTAAAAACAAATTAAAAAAATAAATATCAAAAACGAATCAACATTAAATGGCACAGTTATTCATTGCCATTATATGGAGAGAAAAAATTGGTTTTTTAAGCGCTAGGGATTGGCAATATTTCACGCAAACATTACATCCTATAAAAGCACATGCACCCAAAATGCATCAATATATACATTTAGAAACACGTGGATTCTGAAGAGAGATCATCACTCAGAGCTTGTGAACCTATAATTTATCTATCCTACATGGTTTCTATTCTACTCCACTGCACAAGGTTCTATATAGTAAACTGACCACTTATTTAGGTGGTTACAACAAATGCACTCCATCAGGACAAAAAACATTTAAACTATGGTACACAAATTGCATTGAATCTGGTAGAAATGCAGAGGATGTCTCCAACCTTTACATCGTGCCAGAGTATCACAGCACAAAATTTAGTGCTGCTTCCTAAGGAAATTTGTTCTCCAAGTACCATTTGTCACTCTGCATGAATTGTACCTATATCTTCCTTTGACCGAACAAAAATGAGCCACAAGCCATTCTGCTCACTCAAAACAAAAGGGGTAGAGACCTTCCAGTAGAGAGATTTTTTCAAGATCATTTCATGTGTAGCCTGTATGGTGCAATAAAGCATACTGCAAGCTAGACATGCCCGATTGTATGTAAACAAAAAAATATGACTGCATTTTGACAGAATGCACGCAATTGTTGTGGTGTCTAATAAAAGCTGTATGATTAAAACAGTAGGGCTATTAAATGCGGGCTCAACCCCCAAAGTTTCCACTTAAAAACTCCATGTTTTCCAACTGGGTTTAAACTAACAGGACAGAGGAGGAAACTTCCCACTTCTCTGGTGCATGCCTTGCCACCATGGCTGCAAGGGAAGGTGAACCTGTAGCGATACAACTTGGCAGCTAAAGAAACTAAATCAGCTTTTTCCTTCCATGTGCTTAGGCAAAGGGGCATAATCACATTTTTCTATCAAGCCAGCAGCCGAGCACAAGTGACCATTCCTTGCTCCTTAATACATCATTAGTCATAAAGGTATACAAGGGGCCAGGGTGGGGTGGACCATCTGCCGAGGGGAGATTCTGAAAAGCTAAATTCCCATTGCGGAACGGATAACATAAGTTATGAGGGGAAAATATACACCACTTGGCATAGTTAAGGCTTTGTAAACTAATATAGTCATACAAGTGAGATGAATAACATTTAGACATTCTGGGTAGGGAACAGACTAAAAGGTTAGGGATGTGTGATATGATTGAGGCCCATCTAACATTTGCCCTAATATGCAAATTATCTGCCGAGTCATTTAAAATAATTATAATCATTCTGATATACATGATGTAAAAACCAACACTGCATAACAAAAAAAAAAAAAAAAAGCCAGAAAAATAATTTTGGGGAAACAAGGGTCGGCTGCTGGCTTGAAACAAGGGTCGTGCTCCATTTTACCCTTCACCTGCAGATAAGATTCTGATCGGTTTGTCAGACTCGTCACTGCTTGAGAGTAACTCACTAAAAGCTGAGTGGGAAGCTTGCCAGTTATTTTCCCAGAAAAGGCACGCATTCCCTTTGAGCTAAGGAGGTCTACCAGATGTTACACCAGTAATGCTGAAGTGAACAAAAATCACTTTGCTTTCTTATAAAGTATAAGAATGAGATCCAGTTTATCATTCTTAAAGAATTAAATCAAATTTTAAGCAAATACTTCAAAATGCCCTTCTATTTTCAAAGCAAGCCAGCTTGAAGATAAATTGACAATGCAGGTTCGGTCCACGAGGCAGGATTCAAATTTCTCCTTTAACAGGTATGTTTTAAAGGTTTTCTTGAAAGTCTGAAAATCAAGGGAATTCCTCAGCACAGGATTCAGTTTATTCCAGAGACCAAATAAAAACACTCTGTGGTTTCTGTGTTTGAAGCTTGGAGTTCATCTGGACCTCTAGTTTAATATTGCTTGATCTCAGGCTGCAAGCGTCATATTGGTAATGTTTTACCATATGCAGATATCCCAGAGGTCATAGTCCAAATGCCCTGCAGGCAATTGCATACAATTCTGGGAAAGTCACAATCTGGGTCAAAACAATGCTCCAATGCCCCTTAGCCAGGTTTGTGCTATAAAACAAGCTACAGAAAAAACTTTTACAAAAAAAAAATCCTCCAGCCAGCTATTGGAGCTCTCGCAAAACAGGTCTCACTTCAGGTTAAGTTCAATTAGAATTTTTGTTGGTGAGGATGGGAGAATCCGCTTCAACATTGTAAGGTGATGTATGAAAGTGGTCAGGATCGAATCAAGCAAAGAGTTACATGCCTTCTGTGTGGGGTTAGAGCTGTATCTAGGTCGGCAACCTCTGAATGGAGTAGGGGGTCTGGGATGGGTTTACGGTCATCATTTTCATCATCTATTTCATACAGTAGATGCGGTTTTGGTATTTTCATATCTTCCCAGGATATTCGTGCATTTCTACCAACTTTATGTGGAGCATTATTTCATTCACATACATTTTGTTTTGTGACTGGTATTGGGAGAGATGTTCACCAAGGGACGTATATTGAACAGTTGAGGTAAGAAATCGACTTGGAGGTGATCTGTAGATACCCCATTAGCAAAACTACTAATTGCCACTTCCTATTCTTATCAAATGGCCGGAGTCTTAAAGTGAGCACACATTTTAAGCCCCAGCCAGTTTTGAGCAATCAATTTGTCTAGAACCGTGACTGCTGGTTATTGAGCGACTGGAGTAGTAGTTACACTTTAGTCCTCAATCACCTTTTATTGGTTACTTCAACAGCAACGTTATTGGAAGTCAAGGCCAGAGAAGCACTGGAGGACTTTGGTGTCTAAAGCATTAGAGAGCAAGGTTTGTTAGCTTAGATTGACAGTGAAATGTTGTACCTTATGGGACACAAGCTCGCCCACCTCAGGTTCTTCGAACTTAACAGTCTGTTCCTGCGCAGAGGCAACAAGCCAGAAGTTAAATGTCGCTAAAGACAACCCAAGGGTTTGCAGTACAATACATATGGGACACTCCTGAGTACTTGGGGCTAGATGTCTAAAATGAATTTACAAGGGTGAGCATGCCTCAAAGACAATATTCAAGCATGCCCTTCTTAGCATCCAACATTTAGTTATGTGAATGGGCCTTTTAAATATCTCAAGGATAACACTGACTTGGCAAACTGAAAGCAACTCATACGTGCTTAGTCAGACAAATATATATTTTAAAAAAAAAAAGAGCAATGTTTAAAACCGGATTCTCCAATGAATCGCTCATGAGCAACCGCCAGCTTTTCACCTGAATAGATGTGAAGGTTTTGCATATATATTTTCTCCCATATTTACCATACTCTGTTACTGCTGGCAATCTTTCCTGATGCACTAAGGTGATCACTGCTGACAATTTTGCATGGGGGCAGACTAATGTAATCTCATCTGATGTGGTCATTATTACAACACTAATAGTATTAGTAGCTTGGGATGATTTTTATGGAACATAAGTAGTTCCCATTTCGGCAAAGGTTGAACCCTCTAGTTTAAGTGGTTAAAGGTAATAATTCAAGCAGCCAGAAAGGGACCTCTCCTCAAAACAAAATGAACCTATCCTGTGGCTGCAACAGCCAACAAAAGACTGAACGCAAGGCCAACTGTTCATATTGCAAAAGAAAGGTACTTCTTTTGTTCTGTACCCTTTGGTACATGTTGAAACATCCATAAAAGGAGACCAAATTCACTTGCCAATAAAAACTTTAAGATTTATGAAAGTGGGATGTATTTTCAATAAGTACAATCCCTCAAAGGCAATATAGTAACTCAGATTTAAACACTCAAAGTAAATGCATACCAGACAAAGGGTTTAAAATCGCTTACCAGTTCATCTTTCCTTCTGAAACCGGTGAAGCACAGCACAAGGTTTAGCATGCTTGGGGAGTACAATGGGCGAGAAGTGAAGGGCAAAGGCTGAAAAACAGATAGATTACAAACATAAGAACATAAGAAGAAACCAGTTAGAATGAAGTATTCATCACATAGGTTGCAATAAAGCATTTAAAGTTACTCGACAAAGTGCAGCTATACAAACCCTAGGTTCTAGATCTCAAATCAGTTTATGCTACACAAGTGCATTTGCTTAAAAAAATATATATAACAGACGACCTGTATTCAAAGAAGTCTAATTTACCAATGTGGCTTTATAATGCGGTATAAGGGGGAGAGGGGGGGGGTATATTGGTTCGAAAAGTACTTCCACAAAAAAACAAAAAAGCCTTCTATTACTTTCCTTCACAAAGCATTTGGTTGATTTGCCAGAAGCAGTGGCGGCAAAGGATAGTTGTAATGATAGCATCAGCAGTAACAAGGACACTTCATAGTTGCATCATTGCACTCATCAGTATTACTAGGTCTGCTCTCAGTAGCCATACTACTTGGAGGCAAATAGGTGTCTCAGTGGCATTTTACAAGCAAACAATGACATCCGACAGTTCTTTAAAGCCATAAAACTGTACTAAACGACTCATCACCCAGACTAGAAATCCACAAACACTTCAGCTGTCAAAATCAACACCGCAAGAGCCAATTAAAATGCGCTCCCACACTATTGCACTGTATGTAGAGGATCCTGAAAAAAGCTGGGATACATTCAAATGCATAGCTACCCTTTAGAAGTGTACTTGTGTTTTGATGTTCAGGTAACATATGCAAAATTCTCCATCACAGCCTACCATAGTTTCACATCTTTGTGTACATGGATTTTGGAATAACACCCACATTTTGAATACATTAACAGGTGGATAAACATTTATTCCAGTAGACTTTATAAATATCTTAATTACAGCAAAACACATTTTCCCCTCCGCTATAGCTCTGACAAAAGGGGCCAGACGGCAGCACCAGTGACTGGTCCTTTTTATGCACCTCTTGGAGAAGACCAAAGAGAGAATGACAGGAACAATCGTAGGCTACACATTACATCCTTGTGTTTTCTTTTCTTTCTAAATCAATGGCGCCAACTTGCAGGGCTTTAAGGAGGGGAGTTTGGAATCTTCCTAATACACAATATCGACTTCACTAATATTACTAAAGGCAAGCTTTCTTCTCATTGAGAAGTCTTCCTTCACAATGCTCTCCTTATGAATGTCATTGAGTAGTGCTAATCAACCAAGGAAGTCCGGCAACACAGAGCTGGCAAAGTATTTATCACTGTATGCCTGCACTGGGAGACTTCACAAATGTGAGCCACTGGGACAGCCCATGGAGTTGGCATGAATGCTATTCTGAGGGTCTTTCTTGGCCGAGACCTAGCAGACCAGGATGTAAAGTGTATCTCTCCCCCCCCCAACTTGAGACTACGCACTTGGCAACCATTTTGTATCACGTGGCTTCAGGGAGGCCCAGAGAGAGCAGATCATCCACCTAATGTGGTCAGTCGATATGAGACCCTGCATTCCTTGTATCCTGTCCATGCAGTCGCTACTCCCCTTTGATGGGGTGGGGAAAAGTAAAAAATGTCAGAGAACTGACAGGTTAGCCATGTCAAAGGACGACAAACTGGTGCGTTGAACCTGCGGTGCATTTCTGCCTAAAGTTTTATCTGGATAGGCAGTGAAGGGTGGGCTGACAAACAGCCTTCAGTTCAACAACCCTGCCCTTCAAAAAAATAGTCACTGAGAAAACTGCAGCATTAGTTGAATCACCGGGCAACCATGATTTGAATCTACACACCATGAGGAAGGCTAACAATAAATCCAATAAAGAGAGGGGGGAACAAGTATAGCAAACCTTCCAGAAAATATACCACCATTGAACAGCTAAATAGAAAGTACCGGTCAGGGAAGCACATGAGAGTTAATAGTAGTTTGGGTGAAAGGCTACTTGGTTGCCTTAAGAAACCATGCTGGGCAAGAGGTACTAATCTAGGGTTAGTTGTGTTTGATCCTCCTGCACCCTTGGAAGGACACTTGACACAAGTGGGAATCTATGGAAACATGCAACAGACTCCAAAACCAAATACATTTTAATGCATCCCTCAGGGAACCATTCATGGTGAGGTCAATAGAATAAAACAGAGGACCCTCCTATTTAAATCCATGGTGAAAAGATCTGTGCAAAAAAAAACAGATTTGAAGATCATCCCCGTCGCTTCATGGTGAAGTACACACTTGCTGTTTCTAAGAAAACACTCCAAGAATCTGCGCTCACGCTCAAATACCCGTGAACTAAACAGCAACTGGGTGTAAGAATCTGGCTCTCCATATAGTGTATGAAAATGAGGTACACTGTGCAGAGTGCAGGCAACCCTTATTGGTTTACAGAGGCAAAAATTAGAACACTAAATGCTCTTTTCTATGGTAGTGTGGGGGGGAGCAGTTTAGGCTTATCGGAGGGTACTGCTAAGCATTTGCTGTACTCTCAGAGTCAAGAAATGAGACAAGAATAAATCCGAGACCAATTTCGAAAAAAGTCGTATTTTCACAGAAATCTTGTTAAAGTACTTCGTTATCAAGTAAGTACTTTTCTATTCATCAAAATTTACAGGCGAGTAAAATGTTCACTTAAATAAGTCTTTACGCAGCAATGCTTTCCCATGGGAAAAAAGGCATATGTTGTATACAGTTATTTACTGTCAGTTACCGGGGGGGAAGAGTCGTCTTCTGGACTTCGGGTAGAAGGGGGCCGTGGTCCAAACTACCACGAGCAGCAGATACCGGTTACCTGCCCTGGAGCATATGGGTGCAGAGGTGCTGTTGTGTGCCACATCGGTGGAAAGAAGGGGGGGGCTCCTAGAACAGACTTCAGAGGAGAACATGGGGACAAGTAAGGGAGCTTCCAATGGGGTGCTCGGGTCACAAGGATCCTGGGAGCAAGGGGGCACAGCCAGTTCCCAGGTACCAAAGCTGGGGCGCTCGGGTGCAGAGTAGATAGGTCGGCTGGGCTCTGTGTGTCAAAAGGCCCTCGCGGTGGTCGGTTTCGCCAGTTGAGGGTGCAAAAATCAGGACAGCTGGGCCACTCGTGAATCGGGTCTCTGCGGTGCCGACGTCCCGGCGGCTGCTCGGTCTCTGTTTGAGTTGCTACTGGACTTAAACAGGCATTGGTTACTGCAAGGACTCCAGTAGCCCGGCTAGTGGTGCTGGCAGCTTCAACGGTCCGGTTGTCCTCTCACTCAGTGGAGAGACCGATCTAACCCTCAGCACCCCAGGTACTTCTTACTGGGTGGCTGCTGCATCAGGCTGACAGTGGAGCAGCAACACTGTGAACCAGACTATGCCGCTTTGGTGCCTCAGGACTGCAGGGGAGTAGCTCTTCCACTCCAAGAGAGATTGCTGGCAATTTGCGAAGGGCTGGCAGTCTACTGAGGTTCTTGGCAGATGCTCAGCTTCAGGACGAGTCGTTCGGTCACGATTGTCGACACCGGTGCAGGCAGGATTGGCATCAAAAGTCCACAGCAAGTCTTCAGTTCTCGTGGCTTTTCTTTGTCCTCTTCTGGATCGGTCAACATCTGATTTCCTGGGGTCAGGGGGCCCTCTAAATACTCAATTTAGGTGAGTCACTATACTCGCTAGGTGACCACTTCTTGAGGGGAGTGGGCATGCAGAGTTCCGAATTTCACCACAACCCAGATGGCTAATCTTAATTTGCGTGTTCGCTTCAGGTAGCCCACCCTAGGGGTGTGATAAGCTGGAGGTGTAACACGCCTCCTTGCATAGCTAATTTCCCACCTGTCCTGGTGCCAAATATGCCTCAGGGGAGAGGGTGGCACCTACCAGGTCTAGGAAAAGCCAGGCTGCATATTAAAGGCTGTGGGCTCACCAAAGCTCCCTGCCTTGCTCTGCTATTTACTAGCCATCCTGCTGGCGGAGGTGTACACGCCTCCTGCCAGAGCAGGCATAGTTTCTGACCTCTGAGAGCACGGCTCTCACATCCTAGGGGGTCAGAAACTAGTCTGTGGTGGCAGGCTGGCCACCACAGACCAGTCAGCCAGCCCTCTAGAAGACTAGTAGGGTTCAGATGGTACCTCTAAAGGTACCATCTGGGAGCATGCATTAATAATCTATCATTGGAATCAGTCTGGGTTTATTAATATGAGGCGTTTGATAGCAAACACAATATGTTTCAGTGAAGCCATTATGTAGCTGGGAAACTCGTTTTGACCAGTGCCAAGTACATACCTTAAGATGGCTTCCCTGATCAATTATAATATCAAGTAATGGAACTAGACATTACCGGGGCATATCTGCTCATGCAGATATGTCCTCACATGTGCTATAATGCACCCTGCCTTAGGGCTCCAAGGCCTGCTGCAGGGATGACTTACATATAGCCCATGCAGAGTATTTGGCATGGCACACGTGTGCCAAGTCAGGTTTTTCAAACCTGGTTTGCACCATGTCACTCAGCCTGCGATGATCGCCTGGGTGGAATTTGTGTGGGACCCTCTTTACTAAACACAAGGAGATGGACGGAGCTCTGAAACTTTTCAGACACTCACCCCCAGTCACAGATCTGGGTTGAATCCATCATCATTCTTTAGCTCACTTCGCCACCTCAGTCCAGACCCAACGATATGCAAATCAGTCTTGACCCTGTGCATTATGGGAACAGTCCAGCCCGAACTGCCAAGCCAGGTCTTCCCTGAACCGGACACATGCCTCCTAGGACCGGTTTCGGGGTAACACCCCTCATCAGCCAGGCTAGCTTGAATCCAGTGGCAAAGTGAGCAAGGGATCCTCTTTAGTACCCATGCCCTATGTACCTGGGGTTTCATTTACTTGGTACTTACAGGGGTGAGTAAGTCTTTAGCCAATTAAAACACTCAGACATCACTTTGTTTTAAGGAAAGAGCACTGGCACGGAGGTCTGGTTAGCAGGACTCAGTGCACTGTCAGTCTAAAATCAACATCTAGCAGCTAAAAAGGTGGCGCAAAAATGGGGAAGGGGGTGGAGATGGGGGAGACAACTGCAACAAAAACCCAGCTTCCTACAACAGGAAAATGTTCCATTGTAAAATTTATCGCTACAGTTAATAGCCTTTAGTCTAGGGTCGCTACCACCCAGTCTGCTGATATAACGAACAGTGGCCATGTTGTTTGAAAAAACTAGCGGGGTGCTCTCTAAAACGGAAGAGAGTGTCTACAAGACATGGCAGACCACACAGTTTCAGTACTCCCTTCAGTACTGTTGTGACAGGGATCATAGACCAGCTCCACGTGACGTCGCCCAGAGGAGGGCTTCTACCCAATGAGGAGCTGTCCTTAAACATAGTAGCTTGCAACTGTGGAGGGCTGAAAGAATAACCCACCAAAAGATTGAAAAAGCACAATCATGAGTAGAGATCTAGGATAACCATTGTAAATCTGTACCAGAGTTGAGAGATTTTCGTGCCGGAGCTACGGCTTACTCAAACACCACAGAAGAGCCCTCATTTACTATCTCAATGCAAGAACATATAGCGCAAATGCTAGTACTTTCTTTACATGTCATCAATTCATAACACAAACATCAAAATATAGCAAATTAGGGCTTATCAGAGCAAGAATTATATAAACAGTCTGTGATAGTTTGGTTTACGAGATTGAAATATTTTATTCAGTCTCACTTCACATTGTGGGAGTTTATTTTCAGTTAGGGATGAAATTATTGCTCAGTATTTATATGGCAGTTATCAGAAATTGCTCTTTTGTACTGAAATTTACTTATGCGCTATCAACATGATTGAATTGTGGTACTGTTTTGTGGTTTAAATCTGCTATTGGACAGTTGCAAGCACTTTTTCATACTGGATTACCGAAGTGCATTTGATGAAAAGACTTTGCTGTTGCAAGCCAGTTTCAATAACTCATGCAAAGGTCTAGTAAATTGAGACTCGCCTTTCTGTCATTTATAGGAAATCAGGCACCTTTAATCCACAAATAACAGGTTATTTGCTATAAGAGGTGTGCTAAACTGGTTTTGGGGCATCCAAATAGGAATATATGTTCAACACATACGTATGTATGTATATATAGAGAGAGAGACTATTTACAAGGCTATAAAATAAACTTTAATAAAATTCTTGATTTTAATAACTTAATTTGAGTTACCCTATGTGGCTATACTATACATTAAATGAAGTATTTTCCTCCAGCACTAGGACGGATATTCCTGTGTTTCCATCAAGGCCCAAGTAATTTAATACCATTTTAAAAAATACTTGCAGCTTTTTAATAGTGATATCTACTAAGAAACTATTATTTAAAAGCATACATTGCGACAAGATAAAATAACTAAATAGCAGGCTAATAAAGAAAATGAATAATATGCCTTTAACCATAAACTCAATAGTATGCATTTTCCTGGTTGAGCAATTCAGCTGACATTGCTTCCTACGCATTCGCATCAGGCGGCACTCAACATACTCTGACATTATGGCCAAATTAGTAAGAGCCAAGAACATTCTACCTAAATGAAACAGTTCACAGTATCAAACACAAAGTACATAAAGAGTTAATATACGGACCTCTCCTTTTTGTGAGCAATACAGTACGATGGGAGGTCCAAGGATGCGGCATTCTGCTTTGTACAGGTGATTGAAGACAGGATTCTGGAAGTCTGACAGCACAAACACCGTCTCAAATTCAGGGCTATCTGCATCTCCAAATTCTTCCACCGTTTCAGTTTTGATGTAGGACACTTTAATTTCCTTAATTTATTTCACAATAAAGAGTAATTATCAGGTTATGCAGGACATTTAACATTTCTGAATCCTTCTCACAGCCAGTTGACATTTATACAAAGGGTGTCTACCTTGATTACAATTCAGAAAAAAATTAAACCTAATAGCTGTGTCTCACAATTTTCAAAGCATTTAGAGAGATACGGTTAATTCACATTGGAAACCCCAATTAATTGATTTTGAAATCCCTCCTTAAATTTTATTTAGCGAAGACTGAGATCCCTTCACCGAAAATCAAAGATGATACAAGACAAAAAAAAGCCAAGTGAATTCCTCCAAGCATGTGAACAAGAAATTATTATGGTTAAAATAGCACGACATTGGTGTCCCAATTTCAAACTATGACCCCTTAAATAAATCCATGCCCCACTTTACCAAAACACTCACTGTGTTGCTTACGATTACCATGCACCCAATTCCACAATAGAAACCTTAATCTGAAGTACTGTCAGATTGGCTTTAAGCCAGGTAGAACGCTGGTAATTACCGACAAGAGATAGCAAATGTAATTTAAACTTAGTAAAGCTTACAAGCAATTCTCTTCTTGGGGTAGAGGCTTCGATTACACATAAAAGTAATCAAAAAAGACTGATTCATTAATGTAGGGATTCATATGCAGGCTCATAGGGTCAGTTCAGCCAATGAAGACTGTTAAAAGTTTACTCAAAAGGACTGATACCTGGAATGTGTCCCCCAAGACCAGAGTTTTTCAATGGTATCTAAGAAATGGCTGTCACAAGTAGGGATTGTTGTACTTAATGTGCAAGACCCAGCTCGTTTTTCACAAGCAAGGTCAAATCCAAAACAATGGGAATTGCTTTAAACACACTAGGGTTGCGGTTGATAGCCTGAAATCCACATCTATACCAAGAGAACGAAACAAACCATTATGCATGGGAATGTTAGTTGTGCACTTAGATCAAGTCATCCAGTGAATTGCTGCATGCAAGTCCAGTGTGCAGAAGAAACGGACATACCATATTCACAATACTTTTAATAAACTTTTCACTTGGCTTTCCAGGACAGTGTTCCTTTAGCTGTACAACCGGAACTTCCATTATTTTAACCGTCTGAAAAAGGAAGACTTATATAAATCACAAACGACTGGGAGAAGCCAGGATTATGGGAGTCGTGGCTGTAGATAGACCATTTCAAAACATTAGTGTCCCTTACCTCCAAGGCTTTCAGCAGTTCCTCATTTTGTCCAGCGTCCTGCACCAAGACAACCCTAGTTTCAATTTGTGGCATTTCCTCTGTCGAGAAAACATGGATATTTGCTTGGTTTTTCGATTGGTCACACAAATAAATATAAATAAAAATCTCACCCAAAAAAAAAAAAAAAAAATTGAATCGGGCTTTAGCAGACGAACGTTCTCAATTCAAGAGCAAACAAAAAAGCACAATTCTGAGATATAATTCACACGTAGTATGGAGTACAAAGGTAAACATTATCCGCTCTTCCACTGACTGTATGAATGAACATTAAAGACTGCACGGACTTGTTTATATTTAAAATGGAAGACGATCATTTGTGTGAAAACCGATGAGGGACTGATTTATAGTAGAAAGGTTCTCTTAAACATTTTTGGCTCCCATTGGCTTTATGGTAAATATTGTTACCCAGAACACTGTTATATTGTGCTTACATGAGTTTTATTAAGTGAACATATCAAATGCAAATGGAGTCCTAGGACACAATTACTGTTCAGTTTCGAGTGGGGGTACGTATGTTCCAGAATCAGAAGCTGGTGCTTGGAAAGTTGGGACGATGGGGTTCTGGAAAAGTTGGTTGCTGCCGACTGAGGAAACTGTTGGATGTTACTAACCTGCAGTCACAACAACTAAAGAAGATGACGGGCAAATACATGTTCATGTGGCAATAAGGTATTAGTTACCACCTTGTTTTGAAGAAAAGGAACTTCTACTAAAAGTGAAACCAGTTAAGGTCATTGTAGTATATAATCAATTTACTGCTAGGGTCTCCTATGCATTTTATACGACTCATTTATGCATCTCAAGGGCAGTGAATGGGCTACAGTGTCGCACTCCTAGAATGTGATAAAGATACTCGGGTACGCAGCAGAGTTCATAAACTAGACCATATCACGTAAAAGCCTACTTCCCTGGTGCTCATACGCGTGATGTTCTTCTACCCAACCACAATAAGAATGCATGCCTCGATAACATCATCAAGAGCATAGTGAGCCCCTTTTCCTGGGGTACAAAACAAACATGATTTCTTGCACAGAGATTACAAATAAAATAAAAAATTAATAGTTTGTAGTTACCATCAATTTCTGAACCAGTAAATATGTTCTCCTTGGAAGTTTCTGCTATAAAAACAGAAGTATCACTCAACAGACTCCTGCCGGTTACAGAGGACATCACACTCTGATCGCCCATGGCGTTGTCCATCACTCAGACACTACAAAATAATGCATTAATTAGAACATTAAAAGGCCTAAAAGAATAAATCCAACATGTTAAAATCTCATAACAAGAGGGAATCAAATACTGTGCCCCAGACAATCACCTTTCTAAAAGTACATATTTTCATAATATCCTACAAACTACTTTAGAAGCACAAGCTTCTACGTACCCCTTGAAAAACATGGAGTGGGCTAACTAATGTACACGCCCGACATGGGCATCTTTTTTCCATTTTTAATTTACTGATCCAAGATGGTTCGGTAGATTAAACTGTAGTGTGAAAGAGCTATTTTTATTTTTTTAGGCCGAGGGGCTGGAAGAAATTTGCTGCCTGTTCCTCCCATTCAAAATAGATATACAATTTTTTTTTAAAAATAACAAAAAAAAAACTCAGGCAAGAAAGAGACAGGAGTCACAGGGGAAAGGGGGAGAAGCACACATGGCAAACCGCAACAGCAAATTTTTGGAAGGTAGAATAGAAGAACGCAACTGCTGGAAAAACATGCACTTTCAAGGAGTGCATAAAGGAAAAGAAAAAAGTAGCTCCTTAAAGTGAACAGTGGAAGGATATAATCGATCAAGCCGAAGGATATTAAGGAGTATATGCTTCAGGTGAGGGACAAAAGCTAGAACAAGATGAAGGACAGCCACCAAATAAGAAGCAAGCAAATGAGTGAAAGCAAACCAATGGTAAACAACCCTCCATTGTCCATGTGCTCACCATCACCTCTTGCCGATCCTCTCCACCAACCCTCAGGGTGGGTTGGAGGACAAGAACATGGGGGGGGAGGGGGGGGGGTGAAAGGACAGGCAAAAGGGGAAGGGAAGCCCACAAAAAAAAAAAAAAAAACACAAAAGCATTATTAAGATGCGATGTTCAATGCTGCCTTTTCTGCCATTTAATTGCGTACGAATTAAAGGCAATAATAATTGGTGGTTACTCATTTGTTGATTGTATCATCTGAGTCCAGAAGCTGGCATGAGTCCTGGCAAAAGCCTCTGCTGTAAGAAATTAACATAATAAAAATAGGTGAAATCTGGCAAGGGTAGATGGCAGGAGGGGTCGACAACAGGAGGAAATGGCATCTGAGAAAGTCAGGAAGACAAAAACAAGGGGATCAAGTGTAAACTGCAAGATTAGCAAGTAGTACACAGCTGCCAACGTGCTGACTAGAGTCAGAACCTGCACTGTCTTGAGTGCCATTCACTCCAACCAGTCAGCAAAGTACAAGAGCTTTCCTAAATGAAGCTCAACTTACAAAAGGATCAGTGGTCCAGATTATCCAACATAATCCTGTATTGCTACTGGGAGAACGGTTACTTAACGTGGCTGGATTGACCCCTCTGGCTTACTCCTACCCAGACTGGCGTTTTTCAGAGGCTTCCGACTCCTCTAACAGTGTGAACCGGCTGGAGATAGCTGAATGAGCATGCCCTGCTGGGCCTTGCACCCATTCATCGGACCATTCACCCCTGCTGGTTTCTTTCTGGGTGAGTGGGGAGGGCTCCAAGGTACCACTGAGGAGAATGAGAGTAGAGGCCCTGTCGGACCTGGTGTTTGCTGCTGCAGTCACGGAGGTCCTTGATCAATACTTGGCCGAGAATTGGGATAGTGCAACGCGAGAAATGATGAAAGTTGTGTTGCAGGGTGAGTATTTGATAGTTTCATATGGTGTGAGGCAGCAACTGTCCAGGACCTTGGACACCCTAGAAAAACAACTTGGCATTTATTTTATAGCTTATAAAGCGCATGGTTACTCCAACTGAGTGTCCCCGCGCTAAGACATTACAGTCCATGACAGCAGAGCCCCATCTCCCCCAAGGTACCACAGGATACGCAGTAACTTCATAACCGGTGCGCTTAACACCAATCCCCCAGGGGTGACTGAAAAAAACCAGGTTAAGTTTTTTACGAAACATTGCTTCAGATGGATACATCCTCAATTCCACAAGTAGGTTATTCCAGGCCTTAGCCGCGAGAAAACCGAAGGATCTACCTCCCGAGGGTGCCTTTTGAACTTTTGTCACTACGAACTTAGCTGTGCCCATTGACCTAAGATTCCGGGTGGGTCTGTAAGCAGTAAATAGCAGGCGCAGATACCTCGGCCCTTTTTCATTGAAAATCCTGTGGCAGAAAAACAGAGCCTTGAAGGTAATTCTGGCCTGTACTGGAAGCCAGTGTAATTCCCTCAAGGCTGCCCCCACCGATGCACGCCTCGGAATATTCAATATTATCCGGGCAGCTGCATTTTGGACCTCCTGTAAAATATTCAAGTTACTTTTTACGACCCCCAAATAGAGGACGTTGCAGTAGTCCAAACGAGATGTGACCAGGGCTTGCACAATGGTCTTTTTGGCATCTAATGGAAGTATATCCATGATTTTGCGCAACATTCTTAGAATGCCAAAGCATGCTCCTGCCACAGCGGAAATCTGCTCTGCAAACAATAAGGTGTTGTCAAACCAGACTCCCAAATTTTTTATCTTAAACTTGGGAGTCAGGGTTGGTCCCAATTCCTCCGGCCACCACAAGTGTGACCAGATGGAAGGCTGTTTGCCAACCATCACCTCAGTCTTTCCTGCATTTAATTGCAGACAACTGAACTTCATCCAGTTCACAAGATCACTCGGGCAGGCTTTGAGTTTAGGCGCAGCCTCTGCCTCCTCTTGCTCCAATGTGACAATCAACTGAGTGTCATCAGCATAGGACACCAGTTTCACCCCATGTTTCAATACAATGTCTGCCAGAGGGCGCACATACACATTAAATAGAGTTGGATTGAGGGCAGAGCCATGTGGTACCCCTTGAGACAGAGGACATACCGCTGACGTTGTAAGACCTGGAAGGATCTATTCTGCAGGAAGTGCTCGATCCATTCCCATGTGTTACCTCAGACACCGGCCTACCACGGACGCTCCAAAAGAAAGCAGTGGGAGACCGTATCAAATGCTGCACTCAAGTCCAGCATAATCAATGCTGTCGTCCTTCCCTCGTCCGCTGCTATTTTTAGCGCCTCAGAAGCCAGGAGTAAGGCAGATTCAGTGCTGTGAAGCACCCTGAAGCCAGATTGAGTTTCGTGGAGAACCTGTTTTTCTTCCATGAACTTGGTCAATTGGATATTTAGAAATTTCTCCAATTTTTTCAAAATAAGGAAGCAGAGATGCAGGTCTCAGATTTTCTGGGAGCGCCGGATCTAAAGATGGTTTCTTTAGTAATGGCACCACCATTGCGTGTTTCCAATTGCTTGGAACCTGCCCTGAGCTGAAGGACATCTTCAGCAAATTAGTAAGTATCGGTACAATAGCTTCCTTCCCTTGCAGTAACATATTTGGAGGAATCATATCCAAGGGGGGAGCCTGATTTGACTACTGCCATAAGTTTTAGTACGTCATTTTCCTCAGGAGGATGAAAAATAAAACTTCCCTCATCCAGAGTTTCATTTTTTGGTGGAGTAAAGATATAGTTCCTGCTACTTTCAGGGAAGGTTATATAGGAAAAACAATGGTTCCTGTGGAATAATATACTCTGAGGTTATGATACATAAGCACCATCGCGATATAGAGGGTTAGATAATGGCAGAGCGCGAAGGAACCACTAACACACAGATTCCAGTGTAGTATATTTTATGGATTTTTTAAACAATAAAGTTAGGAGTAAACATTATACATGAAAACAACATTTGTGCATAGTGTCCCAAGTGACAAAGGGAACCTAAACCTAAGTGACAACGTGAATATTAAATACAAGGTTTCCACAGTTTGTACAAGTCGACCAATATCAAAATGATTCCATGTGAATAGCAGCTATATACAATGATATGTGCTGGGGAAATGGTTCGCTCCTGTTTGTCGACGGCGTTTCGACCCTCAAAACAATGTGGGGTCTCTTCAGGACGTATGGTTGCGCAGCCTTGTGAAAATGATGTGCCACACGTGAAGAAAAGAGGAAAAGGTTTACTCACATGAGGACCTGTCCGGGTACTCCATGTGAGGACAGGCCGTCAATCCAATGGGGTATGTAGGTGGGCCAGAGGGGCTCAATTAGTTTTACGGGTCATTGTACCCGATCAAGCTGTGACGCGGCTTTTTCTGAATCTACACGCGGAGCGCTGTCCCTCTTTTCCATTCTTCTACCGAGAAATTCTCTCAGTGCATTGTCACTGTTAATCCACAAAGGGATTCTACAACGCTACGGCTGTGGCGTAAAACTAATTGAGCCCCTCTGGCCCACCTACATACCCCATTGAATTGACAGCCTGTCCTCAGTCGCGCGGCACTTGACCCTCCACAGAGGAACCAGACAGGGCTGCACCCTGTTGCCCCTGCATTTCAATTTAGCGAGGACTTCATCAGACGCTGCGAGGATGGGGGCCGCGGATAGGGGAGAATACCCATGTGGTCTCTCTTTACCTGGACGATGTTACTCTATTTACGCCAACCAATAAATCCGGTCAGTAGTTTGAAAAATTAAAGGAAATCCAAGTTTTTAAGTCTACAGTCGCAAAGCCTTCGCGAATGACGAACTCGTGCAGAGATCTGCAGAGCTCCAATAGGCTGCCAACACTTTAACCAGGAAATATTGGCAGGCATCTTGTGAATCTGCTTCAGCCAAGTCCTCCCCCCAAAAAAAAGGTGAAAAGGGGGCAAGCTACGAAAAAGTAACCTCCTAGCCTTGGTCCTGGGCAAAAAAGCATTTTTATTTTTAAATTCACAGCAAAATTTGCAAATATTGCCATGAATTTAATAAAAAAAAAAAATCAAAATAAATCCAGTCTCACAAACTTGTTTTTAATGTTGCCACAGGATGGGCTAGGTCCCAGGGGTATGCAGAGAAAAAGGAAAAAAAATGGAGCGGGCACACCGGCCCCTCTCCAAGGGCTTTTCATGCCCCAGGGCTCATGTTATTAGGTGTGGGTGCTCATGGACTCCCCCCAGGCCCTGGACCATCACCTCCCTGGGGCTTCAATAAATATCAAACAGGTGGTCCGCGTGGACTCCCCGGCCCTGGGGACCACCATATACGACCCTGTGGAAGGCCTTAGAATAACAAAGGAGCGAAGCCACGTGGCACCCCCTCCTGGAGCCATATATGGACCCGGGGACTAACCCCTCCTATACCACCCCCCCCCCCCCCCCCCCCCCCCCCCCCATTCAGATTTTTTTTTTTTTTTTTTTTTAATCACTTTCCATAGATTTATTATGAAAGCATGATGTGGTAGTGCACTGTCTTTTGCAGATCGCACATTTTCCATTTAAATGGCCCCAAAACATTCCCACTAACAGTGTTTTACTGATAAAACTATATAGTGCATAAAGAATATTTTGAAATTGGGTTTCAGAAAAAAATATTTAAAACTTGCATATCACCAAGTAAAGTGTTCTTATTTGTTTTGATCCTATTAAAATCTTTTTTTCCACCACAGAAGTACAAAAATTTGTCTTCATAACTAGTGAAATAGATTTGAAATGTTTGAACAGTTCACTTATTAGCTATTTCAATGCTGTGTTAGGAAAAAAAAAAACTGACTTTTGACCTTTGCCTCTGAAAGCCGAGCAAATGTGACAAGATAACAAGGTTTAAAGACATCTTTGATGCTCACTGTTGTCAGCTCGCCAGAACAGGCGAGTATGCCCTAAAAATAGCTCGTCCTGATTAAATCTGACTCGCCATACCGAGTGGATTTTGAGCCCAGTTAAAGTATTGGTCTTGCACACAGGGAGCTGCATTTCCAGAAGACATGCACTACCCACTCATTGAATTACGGATGGGCCCCTCGGGTCCCAAAAAGGCCTGCAGAGAGGGGGGGGGGGGCACGCAGCCTCCCTGCTCTATTAAATTTCAGCTGGGGTCTCCGTGGACAAAATTAGCCCAGGGAGGTGGGGTGGCAGTTTGGACCCCTCATAGTTTTCCTTCGTAATATGAAACGGTCTTCCCCCATGTCACACGTTGATGTGCAGCTTAAGAAGCACCCAAGTATGTTTGCAGCAGATTTTGGGGACGCGTTATTGATGCAGAGGAATAAGAGAACATCTCCACCAAACAGAGAAGCACTTCATTTAGTGGAGAGGAATCACCCGTTTGGTGGAAATTCATCTCCTTGTGGTCTTGTCGTTTTCTCTTGACGAGGATTCACAATATCACAGATTTATGGATGAAGACGCTCAAGGAACAATAACATGGCCTAAATCACATACACACAAGGTCACTGGAAACATTACCGTGGCACTTTACGCAGGTGTAGTGCAAAATATGCACAAGATATTTACCCAACGAGTTAGCACTTACTAATTAACCAAATGAAAGTACTCCAGTTGGGTAGACGTTTTCAGCAAAACTGCAGACTTCTTGGGAAAAATGTTGTTTGATTCTGGCACCGGTGCGGATTTAACAGAAATTAAACGTCAACCGGAAGCACTTCACTTACAAATATAAACATAGCAGGAGCCCCATTCGAAGCTCTACTTCAGTAGAGTGCAAACTATCCTAACTTCGTAGGCTTGGCGTAGGTAAAGCAAGTGTTTCCTCTCGTATTCTACATTGAAAAACTATATGAAATTCTTAATGGAGGTGAATTTATGGTTTATCTATTGGAGGACAATCTGATGTCTAGTGACTGATGTGTGGTTTCTTTCCTGACTCCTGGTGAGAGCAGAGCTCACTTTTAAATACACTAAGTATGCAAATGCCCCAAATACATAGCACCACTCAAAGACCCTCACACAGGCACTCAGACCTACACAAAACTCTCAAAGGAGACAGGTTACAGTTAGGATTAAAAAGTTTTTTAAAAACATAGAAATTCACCAAATCAAAGGTTACAGGGACATTATAGTTAGGCTCAGGTTTCACTCGTACCAAACGAGTTAAATGCAGCAGTTATAGTTACCCGAGCTAACTATAGCTTACGCTCCCACAATGCACTGCTTATGACCTCACATATTACATCACTCATGACATGGTCAGTGACATCTGACATATCTATCTCTAGAGAGAAAAACCAAAAGGTATATATGCACACACAATTCTCTGATCAAGCCATTCACTTAGTGGCTGGGCCGTGGAGAGAACACTGCAGAATATGAATAAAAAATGCTTACCAAGTTATCTGTCTACAACTAACTAGATTTCACAAATACCATTCCTAGCAGGATGCAGATTTTCAGTCTCCTTGGGTTAACACTGTCAGAGTAGAAAAATAACAGAATCTATTAACATCATACATGGCTTGGAACCGGTCATTGGTGAAGTCATAAGTGACATCAAGATCAATGCTGCCTTTTGCAAAAATCAGTGGAGAGGGATTACGTTGTGAGGAGCACTTGGCAGGGTATTAAGTATGGTTTGCATAGCAATATGGTGGCTATGATTTTTAGATTGTGCGCAACAACCTGTACACCACTTTAACCTGGTCATCAGTCCATGCAATGTGGAATTGGTGAAGGGTGTGACCCATGGCCACTACTCATCGAACTGTGTACCTCCAAAACCAGACGTACATGGCCTTCGGGTGTGCTCTGCTGACAGTGTTCCTTCCCATTAACCAACAAAAATGTACAAGCTTACACAGCACACTGGGCATTGGGTTCTGCATGTACAGATGGAACTAGGCTCAGTGTATTGTAACCCAACACACTATGTCCAGCTCTTATAGTGACAGACTGCTGGAGACTATATACATAAAGACAACTTGGGTCGTTCATAATAGGGTCTGGGAATATGGCATGGCTATTGGTCAAGCTGCCCTCCTTCCTCGCAGGCTATCAAAAAAAAACACGCAGGACAACAGCCAGGGAACATTTAGTTTTGTAGATATGCCCCTCCCCACACCCATAAATTCCCGTGACACTTAAATCTGTAAACAATCAAGTGAACCAATTGCTCTAATAATATGCTAAATTTCGCGCCTATTTATCAAACTGTGCCAATGTTATTGGCAGATATTGTTCAGATATGTCAAACTGTGCATAGACTAGAAGCAAATTGTGTCAAATGTTTTATGGCAACTCTGGCATAACCCAACATCTGTATAACGGAGAGCAAAAATTATAATTTTGCTTTACATTTGCAGTCTTATTCGATTATAGCCATTTACCTCATTTTTCTGTCCAACTATGCAGAAATGGTGTTCAAAAAACAAAAATTTCAAGATGGTGGTGAAAAAGAAATGTAAACGCTCATCTAGTCAGATCTCGCATTATTCTTGAACTCTTCTTGCGGATAGGCATGTTTTTACTGTTGCTGACCATGTAGAAGGTAGTGTACAGGGGCATCTCCCCCATTACGGTGTTAGAGCATTGCCCCACTAGTTAAAATGCCCCCAGAAGAAAAATAAAATTGTAAGACATTACCATTTATTCTATTGACTCTGCAAACTTCCGTCTCGAGCGGAGTCTCAGGACGGCAGCAGGGCTGCTGCTGATTGGCAGCAGCAGTGAGGAGCGATGGGCTGGGCACCTTAAAGTGCGCATGTCGCTTTGGCCGGCTGTCTTGCAGCGGCCAGCCAGACATGATCACTTTAAAACTCTCAACCCAGCTTTCTTGGACAGCTGGGTTGAGACCGAGCAAAGGCCTCCAGTGCCCTTTGAAGCACTGATCGAGCCTGCTCCATGCAATCCTGGCACTGCGCCCATGCTAGTTAACAGCATGAGAGCAGTGCCAGGGTTGGT
This sequence comes from Calotriton arnoldi, assembly GCA_963921515.1. NCBI lineage: Eukaryota > Metazoa > Chordata > Amphibia > Caudata > Salamandridae > Calotriton > Calotriton arnoldi. Next base: position 1,375,828 of record CAWUFW010003762.1, read on the forward strand.
TAGGGGAGTTGGCTGAGCCAGAGGAGAGCAGAACACCGGGACGTAGCGAGGAGGACGTGCAGTAAGGTAAGTAAGTTTTATTTCATTGTACTGTTTATTATTTTGATTATGCCCTAATTCACCGGCATGCATTGCATTACAGTTTTAACTTTAAAATGATAATATAATGCATGTCTGCATGAATTTAGTAAATATATTTTAGCCCCCATTTGCCCCCCCCTCCACAGAAGGTACAACTCACTTGGAGAACCGAACACTCAAGAGAGACACCCAATGACGATAATATACACCACATCGCTCCAACCGAGATAATATACACTGTTGGCTGCGAGAACATGGAGGGTCTCAGAGGCAATCTCTGAGACCCTAGAACAAGATACATAAACTGGGCTATACGAGATTGTCCCCTACTATTCACTTTCTTCGGCCAGCCTTTTCAGCTTGCCTCTGCCCAGTGGATGATTTATCTCTCATGTAACTATTAAAGGCTGACCCAAAGCCCCTCTATGAATATGCACATGGTTGTTTTAGTTTAGTTTTTTTTTTTTTTTTTTAATTACTGAATTTTTTTAGGTCGAGCCTAGCGCAGCGCGCATGCGCTGCAGTAGGAGGGCCTTTGGAATCACTCCAGACTTCAGTAAACTCGTGCGTGTGCCTTTACACTTTCCTCACATTTTATTGGCCTTTGCGTGTGGCTTTCAAAAATGAAAGCACGCAATTGGCCAAAGGCGGGTGCATGTCCCGCCTTTCTTCTAAAGGTTCACTCCCATGGCCTTTGGGTCTCGGGAGCGAGCAGCGGCGCGCACAGGCTGGCAGCTGGTCGTGGATCAGGTTACTAAATTATAACCGAGCGCAGTCGCTTTCACTTTCGCGGCCGCGCTTCATTTCACTTATATAAACAAATGTGGGGCTAGCTCGGCGCCTTTCTGCTCTGGCGCTGCCTTTGTGCTTTATGGATAACACTGGCCCAACGTTAACCCTCTCTCTCGCCCTCGGGCGCTTCCACACATTTTAAGCTATAATAATACGGTATTGGTTTACGCGCAACCCCCTTAAAAAAACGGCTTTTAAATTCCTGCTCGGACATGAAACTGGTGTGTGTGTGTGTGTGTGTGTGTGTGTGTGTGTGTTTGGTACCACGACAAACAGCTCGCCAAATACATCACCGATCGGAGGAATGCGGGGGTTATTATTTACGTCTTCCATGACAGCCCATGGGCTGGCTGCAGGCAGGGCTCAGAGCATGATGTCACTGCTGTTGCTCCCTGGCTTGAAAACATATTTGCAACAAAGAGCAACTTTCCAACCTTCAGAACAGAGGAAGTGCTAACGCGGAGCAGTCCCGTGGCTTTTGTTCCAAGGGGGAAGTTATAGTTTGTCTCTGGAGAAGCGGTGGCCTCGTGTGTCGGTAAATGCCGCTCTATTGGTAGTGTTAGTACCGTATCATGGCAGGTGTGAGCAGTTTACCAGTTCTATTTTTTCCTGGCATTCTTATAGTTGTAGTTTTGCATGTCCCAATGTAAAACGGGGACTACAACTCCTATAATACAAATAAAACAACAAAAAATGTACGAGCTACTCACGGGTGCTATGCGAAAACATGGGCTCCTCTGGGTAATGTACAGCTCGTGGTATCATGCATTGCTTGTGACAACTATGCTGTGCACATTGCTTTCTGTTGATGGTACAAAAGATGCCCTCGCACAAACGTGCAAATGGGAAGTGTGTCAGTCGAGTGTTGGTCATCATAGGACCCATATGTGAGAAGCGCAACCAAGCCAGTTGTTTCCATTGCATGCTGGGAGTTGTAGGACAAATGGGGCATGCAGCTTTTTGGAAATATCGATGTCTTCTGAGCAGGAGTTCATAATATTGAAGCGGTATGGCTGAGTCTACCGAGAGATCGTATTATGTCTTTCAATTCTTGTTTAAAATTATCAGATGACTCCATGTCGTCAAAGGCACATTTAAGTTCAGGTCTCTGGACTTTCTTGTACAAAACACGGTTTTCAATTGTGTTAGTCCAGTTTGTTCATTTGAAATGAACCAAGACTATAATGTTCACAATACATTGGGCTGTTAAAGGGAAGTCCAGAACTAGGAAATGATGTCCCTTTCGACATGGGCAAACGTTGCTCCTTTAGCGCCTGTGTCATGGGACTCAAGCTGCACCCACTGATGAGGTCGAACAAGGCCACAGCTGTTCTAGGGTTGCATGTGTTCCCATTCAGAGCACGTGGGTCCATATACTTCAGGGGAGACAGTTTTTTTGCAGGACCAAGTCTAATTCATTTAAGGTTAATCCCGGTCTTTGGTGGCTCAGGAAGCAAACAACGATGGACTGCAATATGGCTCGGAGTAATTACCAGTATCTGGGTTTAAATATTTCACCCAGCACCTTTTCTGTTTTTCCCTGATGGCATGGCGTTATCTGGTACAAATATTCTAGTTTGCCTTCCGCTTTCATCAGTGCAGGACTGACCCATAACCATCAGACCTTTTGGCCTTCAGAAAACGTTGATGTTTTCTGGGGATAGTATTTTGTTAAGGCGCTATGGATGTTACTAACTTTTTGCAAGGGCAGCCTCTTGGCGCAACGCGACACAAAGCATTATCTCCGTTTCTTTACCATTACCATCCCTCATCCCTTTCAGCCTTCCCTCTCCACTTTCACCTTTCCCAACTTCCACCCTCCCGTTGTTTATTTCCCCCCCCCCCCATTAACAAGAAAAACTATAACAAGCATTAGTACAGGCAGGAAGAAGTTGCCAGCATTGCAAGGGCAAAAAAATTAGAAGGCATTTTTTATGTTAATTCTTTTTTAATAGGATTGTTCAGTTGTAAATAATGTATTCTTGGTTTTATATAAGATAACAAAAATGCTTATAACACTTTATTATAACTTTTCAACATAGCTTAAAGGCATTGGGAAAGTCAATAGCTCTGGCTCAACACTTATAAGGTCCCAAAGGCGAGACCTATTGGCTATGCCAATGCTTGTTATTACATCTGTTAATAATTCCAGAGCGGTCTTTGTCATTGCATTTGTAGAACACTTAGTATCCCAGACAAGCATTGTTAACGCCTTATGCCAGGCAGCACGCTGCTTCAGGAACGAGGTTAGAATCTGAGGATGGAACACTGTAGAAAGAAACATTTGCATGAGATATAGTGCTTTACTGGTAATTATGATAGGCACTAGATTCACATGAACAGTCATTCTGCTGCTCGACAAACACTAGTCCACCACAGAGTAAGGACAGCTGATCAGCACAGGGGTTTTTCAGTGTTAAGTAACAGGGGGAAAGAATTCCTTGCAGCATGAAAATGTCCAATCTTAATTTGTTAACTGTAATACCAGTTTTCCAAACTAACCACCACTCATTTTATGAATAGTTCTAAAGGGTTTGATCCGAGATCTACAGCCTGCTCTCGTGTTGCTACGGTTGTATTTTCTGTTTCCCATGGTGCACTTTATCTGGCTTACTTTATCGGCTTGGCCTAAATCTCACGTTGCTATGATCTCATGGCTACTGCTTCCTAAGACTGCTAGCTAAATTCCTTGATAACTACCAACACATGAGAAGTGTGGCTCAATGGTTAGAGCGGCAGACCCTGATGCAGAGATCTGGCCCGGGACCAGGGTTCAATTCCCGCCTCGGCGGGTCTTGGGCTCAATTTCCTCGGACCTGATAATTCTCGCCTCGGTGCCTATTCTAATCATGGGTCCCACTCTGCAACTCTGGGCAATAGCTTGCTTAATCTCCACAACGGCCCCAACAGCGCTGGGATGCCTGGCTTCACCCTGGGGGTGCCCAGGAGTGGACATTTCACAGGGAAAAGCCAGGAAGGGTTCCACAGCGGTATGCGTACAGCGCCTGGACACCTCTTTGGGGGTATGGGTGCGCTTTACAAGTACAAATTTCATGTATTAAGACACTGCACCTTGGCGACCCACTCGCATCCCTCACCATTCTTCCATAAAACCATACCCAACTACTACACTGTTACGGCCCTACAACAACGTGCACCTCACTGCTTTCAACAATAACCACAATCAATCACGAACCAGACCTAAGCACAACATCCTCCATTCTGAAGATCAACGAATTACACCTACTCACGATTCTCACCTCCACAGCAAACTAGGTGCATTGACTATGAAAGAGGATTTATAATTAAATGCACAATAGTATTAACACAATATGAATAAAATGTAGTTCAAACAAAAACATTATGCTGGAGAAACTGCATTTATTCTAACATTGGGCAATTAGTCCTCAATGTCAGTGCTGCTTGCAGCTATCTTTTCAACATGTAATCATCTTTTGCTTCTGTTGGACCCTGCACACAATTTATCCACATGCAACTCCAAAATACTTTTTTCCATGTACAGAATGAGGTTCCTTTTCCTTAAAGCTCTCTAATACGCTGTGTCACAGAGTAAATTTCTGAAAGCCTCATCTATTGGAACCATGGTGTAATTCTTCATGAGAACATGTCATTGTATATTAAGTAACATTTGTATTAGCAATTTAGGAATCTGAAGGGCACCAGGAAAGGGAACTGCACTACGGTAATCTGTGGGATAATGCTGAGAATGTGAGCTCAAAACTGTATTGTTCTACCTTTAAGTGATTGGTTCAAACCACATGACTTATACAACTGGATTAGATGTATGACTGCCATTGTATAATGTATTATAAAAGAAGCCTCTTATTGGGCGTGGTGGGCACATTCTTTTCCCTTGAATTTAGAAGGCAGCACCATGCTGGTCACATCAGATTTATTCACTAGAACTAAACTTTATTTGGTTTGGTTTAATTATTTCTTGCATTTTATTCTTAGCCTATTTATTTGGCAGACTTGTAATGTGCACAGCTACACCAAGGGGTTTCCCGGCGCAGGATAGTTGCCGATCGGGAGGACCCCAGCAAATTGCTAGAAAAGCCAAGTTTTCAGATTCTTGCGAAAGGAATTGCAGTTCCTAAGGGAGAGATCTCCACAGCTTGGGGCCGAGTCAGGAAATGGAGCGACCTTTGATGTGGGTGAAGCAGAACCTAGGCGTGGTGAACAAAGTGTTGTAACTTTACATCATCTCCCTTAGCTAGCTGTTCCCTGCTGCTCAGCCAGTATGAATGTGGTGAGTGGAATGCTGGAGTGCCTGGAGAGAGGGGGGAGAGAAAGAGAGGGGGGGAGAGAAAAAGAGAGGGAGAGAAAAAGAGGGGGGGGGAGGGAAAGAGAGGGGGAGAGAAAGAGAGGGGGGGAGAGAAAGAGAGGGGGGAGAGAAAGAGAGGGGGGGAGAGAAAGAGAGGGGGGAGAAAGAGAGGGGGGGAGAAAGAGAGGGGGGGGAGAAAGAGGGGGGAGAAAGAGAGGGGGGGAGAAAGAGAGGGGGGGAGAAAGAGGGGGGAGAAAGAGAGGGGAGAAAGAGAGGGGAGAAAGAGAGGGGAGAAAGAGAGGGGAGAAAGAGAGGGGAGAAAGAGAGGGGGGAGAGAAAGAGAGGGGGAGAGAAAGAGAGGGGGAGAGAAAGAGAGGGGGAGAGAAAGAGAGGGGGGGAAAGAGAGGGGGGAGAAAGAGAGGGGGAGAGAAAGAGAGGGGGGAGAGAAAGAGAGGGGGAGAGAGAAAGAGAGGGGGAGAGAAAGAGAGGGGGAGAGAAAGAGAGGGGGAGAGAAAGAGAGGGGGGAGAGAAAGAGAGGGGGAGAGAGAAAGAGAGGGGGAGAGAAAGAGAGGGGGAGAGAAAGAGAGGGGGAGAGAAAGAGAGGGGGGAGAGAAAGAGAGGGGGGAGAGAAAGAGAGGGGAGAGAAAGAGAGGGGGAGAGAAAGAGAGGGGGAGAGAAAGAGAGGGGGGAGAGAAAGAGGGGGAGAGAGAAGAGAGAGGGGGAGAGAAAGAGAGGGGGAGAGAAAGAGAGGGGGGAGAGAAAGAGAGGGGGGAGAGAAAGAGAGGGGAGAGAGAAAGAGAGGGGGGAGAGAAAGAGAGGGGGAGAGAAAGAGAGGGGGGAGAGAAAGAGAGGGGGAGAGAAAGAGAGGGGAGAGAAAGAGAGGGGGGAGAGAGAAAGAGAGGGGGAGAGAGAAAGAGAGAGGGGGAGAGAAAGAGAGGGGGGGAGAGAAAGAGAGGGGGAGAGAAAGAGAGGGGGAGAGAAAGAGAGGGGGAGAGAAAGAGAGAGGGAGAGAAAGAGAGAGGGGGAGAGAAAGAGAGAGGAGGGAGAGAAAGAGAGAGGAGGGAGAGAAAGAGAGAGGAGGGGGAAAGAGAGAGAGAGGGGGGGAAGAGAGAGAGAGGGGGAAAGAGAGAGAGAGGGGGAAAGAGAGAGAGAGGGGGAAAGAGAGAGAGAGAGGGGAAAGAGAGAGAGAGAGGGGGAAAGAGAGAGAGAGAGGGGGAAAGAGAGAGAGAGGGGGGAAAGAGAGAGAGAGGGGGAAAGAGAGAGAGAGGGGGAAAGAGAGAGAGAGGGGGGAAAGAGAGAGAGAGGGGGGAAAGAGAGAGAGAGGGGGGAAAGAGAGAGAGAGAGAGGGGGGAAGAGAGAGAGAGAGAGAGAGAGAGAGAGAGAGAGAGAGAGAGAGAGAGAGAGAGAGAGAGAGAGAGAGAGAGAGAGAGAGAGAGAGAGAGAAGCAAAGATGCTGCTCCTGTTGGGGCTCAACTGCTGAACATATTATCAAACTTACCATCCTGTAACTAAGCTTAATAAACTTCCTATCTACAACCTACTTCATGGCTACCTATGGACTTCTTTTGGATTACATCACAAATCATGGCTGGTAGACCTCCGCAAACGCGTTGGCTCATATAAAGTTACCAGTCCTTGAATGTATGCGGGAGCCAGGCCATGTTTGGCCTTGAACTTATAGCAAAGTGCCTTAAATTCAATGCGTTTTGAAATCTTTAGCCAGTGCAGTTCCTGGAGGAGAGAGGAGGCCGGGGGAATGTCTCGGTACGCGAAAAACTAGCCAGGCAGAAGCGTTCCGAATGCCATTTCTTGACATAAATGACTGACAACCATTCAATTTGCTTTTTGTAAAGATTGTAAACCTAAATAAACCTTCATGAAGTATGGTATTATTTTTGGTTTAACATTTGACTAGTTATATGAACATTGTGAAACAAAAAAAAACAATGCTGTGATGAGAGCTGTGTGTTCTTGACATAGGCTGAATTAGACTTGAACTCCATCCTGGATTTAGTAACAGCCAAGCTTAATTTCTCATTCACATCACTTGCAGTAAAATGTGCACGGATGCATTGTGTTGGGTTAAAACAAAGTTCTTAGAGAGCCTCAGAGCAAGTTCTTTAGTTAAATAGTTGCAATCGGGGGGGGGGAGCAGTGGCTTGAGTGTGGACCAAGATGGCCGCAGAGTAGCAGCGCTCCAGTCCAAGCCCAATAAATCCATAATTATACTGGCCCCGGATGATCGCGTTTTGCCCGTGAACCACAGACTGAGGGAGGCCCACCCAGCGTCACAATCTGCAACTCAACCACCACCCCAGGTCCGGTGCAAAAAGGGAAAGGAGCCACCCGGGGCGGGGACCATGGGGATCATGATCTGACTCCACACGGCTGCCGAGCGGTAGAAGATGATCCCGGGACGCCGACCGCATAACAGCAGAGGCGGGAGGAGGCTGGAGCCGGGCTGGGAGTTAACGGAGTGACCTAGCCAGCCACCCAGCAAGCAGATCAGGTGCGGACCGGACGTGAAGAGGGTTGGAGGCGAAGTGCAGAGGCAGCAGATATCGGCGTGCAGGCCGAGAGGGGCCAGACAGAGGGTGAGGAGCGGCGCCAGGGGGCTCTCCTACATGCATCCTGAAGCCAATCACGTGGACGAGGGGGCCGATTACGCTATACGTGGCACTACAGCACGAAGCGGAACGAAGGTAGCGCGCCTGGTCGAGCGTGATGGCCGAGAGAGAGGGGCCCATAGAGACGGTGGGGAGCGGCGTCGAGGAGCTCGCCAACAGGTATCCGGAAGCCGGGCCAGAGTACGAAGGGGCTGCTTGAGATCTACACGGTCCTACAGCAGGAGGCGGAACGTAGGCGCCCGATTGTTGCCCGTAATCCTTTCCTTCCATGAAGCAGAGACCGGTGGCCCAACCGAAGGCTTTAAGCAGTGCTGGCCGCACATGCACCAGAATTACAAGGAATCTCCCGGATCAATCAATCAATCAATCATGTCACTTATAAAGCGCACTACATACCCGCGAGGGTCTCAAGGCGCTGGGGGAAGAGGGGGTGGTGCTGCTACTGATCGAAGAGCCAGGTCTTGAGGAGTCTTCTGAAGGCCAGTAGGTCTTGGGTCTGTCGGAGGTTGGTGGGGAGGGTGTTCCAGGTCTTGGCGGCGAGGTGGGAGAAGGATCTGCCGCCGGCGGTCGTTTTCCGGATGCGGGGGACTGTGGCGAGGGCGAGGCTGGTCGAGCGGAGCTGGCGGGTGGGGGTGTAGAAGCTGATTCGTCTGTTGAGGTAGGCTGGTCCGGAGTTGTGGAGTGCTTTGTGTGCGTGGGTGAGGAGCTTGAAGGTTATCCTCTTGTTGACAGGGAGCCAGTGCAGGTCTCTCAGGTGGGGTGTGAGTTGGCTGCGTCGGGGGATGTCGAGGATAAGACGTGCAGAGGCGTTCTGGATGCGTTGCAGCCGTCTCAGGTGCTTAGCCGTCGTTCCTGCGTAGAGGGCGTTTCCGTAGTCCAGCCTGCTGGTGACGAGGGCCTGGGTGACTGTTTTTCTTGTTTCGGTGGGGATCCACTTGAAGATCCTGCGGAGCATTCGGAGGATGTTGAAGCAGGATGAGGAAACGGCGTTGACCTGCTTAGTCATGGAGGGTGGGGTCGAGGATGACCCCTAGGTTGCGTACGTGGTCGGTGGGTGGCGGGGCTGTTCCGGATAGACTGCTGGGCCCCAGATTATACCAAGAGTAGACCCAGAGAGCGAACTGCGCAACTGGGCCCACAGCCCAACGACCCACGTTGGGAATAGTCCAGATGAAAGAAGGCTGCAGAAGGGGGCCACATAGGTACATTATAAAATTGATGAGACGCGGAGAGCCAACGAAGGAGGTGGAAGTGGTAGCTAAGCTCCTATCCACGCGATTGGCCAGAGTGATTACTACCCTTATTCACCCCGACCAATCGGGGTTTATGCCCAATAGGAGCACTAGATTAAACCTCCGAAGGTTGTTTGGAATACTCCACATAACGGAAAAATGCCCAAAAGGAGCAATCAGCCTTTCTGTCCCTTGATGCCAGCATGGCATTCGATAGTGTGAAATGGAACTACCTATTCGCAGTCTTAGAACGATTCGGGATGGGTCCCAAATTTATAGGATCGGTTAAGCTCCTGTATGAGCAACCTTTAGCCAGAGTGCGGGTGAATGCCACTGTGTCCCGCGTGTTCAGCCTACATAGAGGCACTAAACAGGGATGCCCACCATCTCCAATTTTGTTCGTGTTAGCCCTGGAACCACTCGCTGCATGGGTACAGCAGGACCCTTTGATCTGGGGGATACCGACAGGGGAAGAGTGGGAAGACGGAATATCGTTCTATGCAGACGATATCCTACTTTACATTAGAAGGCCAAGACACCCAGTTGACCGCATATTACCGATCTTCCGTATATATGGGGAGTTCTCTGGATACCAAATCAACTGGAATAAGTCACTGTTATATCCCGTGGCCGGGGAAGCACCTTCCCTGACATCTAGATGTGTAGTGCCCATGCAGAGACGAGGTTTTAAATATTGCGGGATCTACAGAACACAGGATCCCCAAGAGTTTCAGCGACAGAACGTGGGCCGACAGCTCGATAGACTTCCAACAGATGCTAGGCACTGGCGTACGCTCCCTCTGACATTAATGGGCCAGGCGGCAATATTCAAAATGATGGCTCTCCCGCGCCCGTTATATGCATTGCAAGACACGCCATACGAAGTGTCCCCCTCCTTTTTCAAATGAGTGAACTCTGAACTCAGCGCGCTACTGTGGTGTGGTATAGGCCAAAGAGGTTTCTACGACAGAGGCCTAGCAGTACCAGACATTCGTAGTTACTACTGGGCAGCCCAACTAGTGAACGTGAATGGATGGATGTTTGAGGACAGGACGGATCTAGCGTATAGGGTTGACAGACTGGCAATGGGAGCGAGAGGCCCACAGGAAATACTTTACACTAAGCAAGTAGGTAGGAATATCCCAACACATACCAAAACAGTGGTCAAAGCAGGGTCCGCAGCGACGAAATATTTGGGCTGGGAGGACAAACTCACAGGAATTACTTCTCTATGGGCGGGCGACCCTCTAAAGAGTGTGGGCAAGTTGGAGGGATGCACCAAATGGGAGTTAATGGGGCTAGAGACGTTGGGAGAGGTCAGGCATATATTACATTTGCGGATTTACCAGCGGAATACGATATAAAGGGGAGTGGCTCAAATATATCCAATTAGGGCACGCCCTGCAGAGATACATCAGGGAAGGAGAGACCCTGGAAACTGCTTCACCTTTGGAGGACAGGATATTGACAGAGCGACTGCAGGACAAAACCATATCCCTACTCTATAAAAAAATAAACATTGCCCCAGACCCCGTGGGCGTCCCGAGGACAGCCTGGGACAGGATGTAGGTTCCCTGGAAGACGAGGAATGGGTGGAGGTGCTCCAGGGCCCAGAGAGAAGTGGCGATACGAACAAGGTTCCGACTTATACAGCTCAAAGTGCTGCATAGAGTATACTACCCCAGGTCAGTGCTTCACAGAATGGGACATAGTGAACATTCGCTGTGCCATAGGGGATGTAAATCTGAGGGGTCTTTCTAGCACGTGCTTTGGGAATGCCTGGTCCTGCACAGGTATTGGCAGAAAATAGCTGAGGTAATGACAAAGGTGGTGGGCACGGAAGTTCCGCTAGAGCCAAAATGGTTATTTATGGTAACCGCAGGAAATGACGATTGGCCAAGGGATGTGCAGCAATGGCTGACATTGGCTGCAGTGGTGGCAAAGCGAAATGTAGCAAAGAAATGAGGGGGCAGTCGCCACTCCAACAGTGGAGGAATGGGAAAATGACAGACTGGTGCTGGCAAGCGGAACGTACAATATACAAGAGTAGAGGGTGCCCCAAGAAAGGGGAGAGAATTTGGGAGGCCTGGCAGACAAATCGCGGATTGTAAGATGGACACTGATGTAACATGTTTATTGTCAATTACGATGGAAGTAAGTCATATTGTGCATAGTACCAAAAATTAAAAAGGAATGTAGCCACAATATAGATGCTCCTTGTATGTACAAATTATTGTTTAAGTACCAATAAAAAGAGTTTAAATAGTTGCAATCAAAGATCTCTACTTGTTCTGTTCACTGTCCATTATTCATTTACAAGACTTATTATTGATGTAACCAAATATGTGCTAACACTTTGAAAATAGGTCAGAGAAGACCAACATTTAGGGGGGGATAGTGATAGGATGGTGGAATACAGCATTTTTATAATGCTGCATTGTCATTGAAGGAGCTGTTGATACATTTTCTTACCCCATGCTGATACTGCGATTTCTATTGCTTTCTATGGTGAAAAATATAGAACATAAAAATACAAAGAGGATGCTGCACTTCCGGGGGCTTGGTTTCCAAATTTTTTCAGGTTATCATCAGCATTCCACCAAAAGCGACCATGTTTCGACTACTACAGTCTTGTTCACGGTGGCAAAGTCTTTTCAATTTAAGTTGATACCTTTTAAACACGGATGGGCATTCTAGGACTTGTGGTTCAATTGATATTACATCTGAAGACAATTGGTGGATTCACACAATTTGTAAAATGCATGGCACAAACGCAATTTGTACAGGTCTTATGTTGAGACTCAAAAGAGTGCATCGACATTCATTTTAGCACAATGATAGGGTTCTGAGCAGGTTGTGCTGCAACACCCCCATCCATTTGCTTAATCTCTTGGAGTTTGCATTCCAAAATACATGCTTTAGCCTTAATTCTGTTACCAGATACGCTTCTGTTCACCAATATTTCACAGTCGCTCGTTTGGCGTTTATAAATGCGCATATCAAAATTGTTAAGTAGAGCCCCCCGGACCCTACTCTGCTGAATATTATTCAGTTGAAGGGTCGCATTGATATGAAAGTCATTTAACACAGGACATGTTCTCACCGTCTTCCATGAGGCTGTCCTTGGTATTCACCACCACAGAATCTCCCAAGGCGTTTTTGAAGTAGAACCTTTCCTGGTTAAACAGTTCTTTAAATGTGTAGTAAAAAACACAAGAGATTAATATCTCGCTTTCAACTCTGTAGCAGTTTAAAGTCTCTTACGAGTTCCTTTGATACTGGGCACCGCCGCTTTTGTTTAATCCTGAATCAAAGTGGTCATGAAAACGGCACGCTTTAACTGCTGGTGCAGTCAATGGGGTATGACCCCAATACTGCAAATATTTTTTTAAAAGTTATATATGGAATTTTTTTAATTTTTTTTTTTTTAAGTCATGCTTTTGGGGTGAGCCGGAAGATTTTTCCTGAGCCTCTAGGGATGCTGCCCGATTTTTTATTGATATGCTGCAAATTCTGGACTTAGACCATTTTCCAGATTTGGCTCATGCTTCACCCATTTGACTTTATTTTTGAGCTTTTTGCTTATGACTGGAATACTATGCACCCAACTGATTTGAGATTACTATATTTTTGCCTGTATTGTACTTCAATATTTTTCAAAAAATAGACATGGTTTCCAAAATACTTATCTTGAGTCTTTTCGAATCAAAGCTAATTCTTATTGGTAGTTATTGAAATGCTGATTGAATCTTATCTTTAAGGACACATTTCCCCATCTATTCTTGAGGGCAGCCCCGGTCCCGCCCCAACATAAGGCACTTTGTTTCTAACATGTCAGACTCAGAAATAGTGTCAGCTATGGTTTTATTATACTATTTGTGCCATTTTCATTGTAAAGCCGAATGTGCTGTAAAGCTTGTATCATGGTGACCAGATCCAGTCAAAGAGCAACAAAATCCTTGGGGGGGATTAGCACGGCTCCCGGTTAGTCGGAGGCAGCTTAAAATGTACATACAAGGAAAAAAGTACCATCACCTCGGTAAGTTTAGCAACTAATCTCTGTACTAAGAGGTCTGACAAACCCATAATGGCCGATTAGCCTGCACAGATAATAGGGATTTGACACAGGATAACACAGTACTGTTGTGTCAGAACACACCCAGGGACGCAGCGCAATTTTTTTTTTAACTCCACACAGTTTAAATGGCAGTTCACAAAATCTATATCCCCACCGACTCTCAGCCCTTTGGAAAAGGGCCTTAAAAACTGAGCATTCAACACAAGATGTTGCCTGTCCTTGGACACCACCATAGAACACCCCTCTGGACACCGACACATGACTCCTGCTAAAAGTGTGAAGGGACAAGAAAAAAAGCACACGGGTGCTACAGAAAAACAAAATTATAGCACGTGTAGGAGGGCACTCTGGTATAAATGGTGTCATCTGCCTGTCAAAAGCAATCCTAAAAGTGACTCCAAATGTGCTCCGATGGAAAAATCCACGGAGTTGCACTCGGGGAAAATATTAAATTAATATTGTAATTAAATCTACACACAAAATAGAATTGTGTATACAAGAAATGCTTTTAGAACAAAGTACTTGCGATTGTGTTAGCAAATCAAATCAAATATACTTTATTCGATTTTTGACATTAAAAATCATAAAAGTAACATGTTAAAAACTTTCAGAATTAAAAATAAACACAATTCCATCTATACAAGAGTCTCAATCCTAACAGTTCCCATCAATTAATTCTAATAATCATCTGAAGTAAATACTAAAATTGTATACAGTAACCAGCTTCATACCAAGATTAACCAGTTATGCTTTTCCTCAATATGCTTTTCAAAAATCCAGCCATTACGCCCACACAATAAGCATTTCCCAACAGTTGCAAATATAAAAAGGCAGAGCAGCATTGCCTCCACCCCCTCTCTTCAGCACTGGCAAAATCCATCTTGTTCTTTCAAGTAAATAAAATTTTCAGAATAAAAATCACATGCATTGTTGATTGGGTAGACATCTTATCGCATGGGCATTGACATAAATCTCTAGACCAATCATTTACTGTGGGAAAGCTAACTAACCGATGGAAACTAATCAAACCTAAATCTGGTAAGGACATACCGGTCATACCCTCCTATGCACCAACCCAAATATGGTTGTATACTGGGGGTTACCAGGGTTAGCTGATGCTGAATCACAGTATATTTCTTCATTTCCACTGCGGCTCTTAAAGACTCCAAGTGCGACATACATAGCAATTTAAAGTCCTTCCTGGAAATTGAACTCATAGTTTCGGGGTGAGTATAAAAATCAAGTCTGTCCAGATCTATTAAAAATCTTCTAATATAGTTCAGCCAGGTAATCTTATTTGCATGGTAGACTCATAGCATCTCTAATGATTTCTCTATTTAACCCTGTAGTAGTAGACGTCCAGACTATGCCATAATAATAAAGGTTGCATTTTAATCATGTCGGAGATGTAGGGGATCCCCAATTCGTTGTGGCAATTAAAAACTGAAGAACTCTGCGGAACTGCTAAAATAAACCTTAAAAATACATTTTCCACAATTTGTATTGGGGATACAACATGGTAGCCCTAAATTCCTGCCCCATACATCGCGATACTCATACATTTAGCTTGGTAAATTTTGAGAAGGATCCCCGGAGGCCTTTTGCCCAATTTTTTTTAGCAAAGTTTACCACAGCCCCGATTCACCTCTTGAAAAGGAGAGTCCTGCTCTTAACTGCCGGGTTCCAGGAGCCAGTGTGTTCCAATAAGACGCCCAAATAGGAGAATGTATTAGTTTCATCTATCCTGACGTTCCCCATTGGCAAGCTCTTACATTTATTTCTCCCCTTCCCACATGTCATTACGAAAGTTTTAACGTTAAGTTTTAACCCCCGACAATCCATAAATCTAATACATGCTGCAAGGGCACTCTGTAGGCCCATCTGAGTTCTGGCCATAAGCACTGCGTCGTCCGCGTAGAGCAGGGACACAATAGGCTTGTTGTTATACTGTGGTGGATCTCTTGTCCTGGCCACCAGTTCTTCCTCTAAAGCATTGGTATACAAGGAGAACAAGAACGGGGCCAGGACGCAGCCCTGCCTCACTCCCCTCTCCACGTGGAACGGCGCAGTGCATTCGCCCTTCAATCCATGCCTCACCTTAGCAGAAGCCCCAGCATACAATTGTCTCAAAAATTGCACTAATAGTGGGTCAACCTTTAAATCCAAAAGGATTTCCCAGAGTCTATTATGTATGACGCAATAAAATGAGGCCGAGAGGTCCACAAATGCTACGTAAAGTTTCCCCTCCTTAGCTTGAGTATACTTTCCCATTAAAATAGTAAAATTTAAAACCTGCTCATTTGTCCCTAGCCCTTGTCTAAAACCATATTGTACCGTGCTTAAAATATTATTGTCCTCTGCCCATGTTTGTAATCTATTCAAAACAATCCTACCCGCTACCTTTACTAGAGAATCTAAAAGGGATATAGGTCGGTAGCAGGCAGGATTGTCACGTTCCCCTAAAAAAAATAAAAAAAAATAATCACTGACTCAGACCAAGACTTTATAAAACCCTTCGCACAACAGACCTCTAACACCAGAGTTAACAGTGGGGACCACAGTGGTGGGGTGGACTTAAATAAATCCAATCGGCACACCATCTGGTCCCGGGGCTTTACCTCCTTTACTAGCATTAATTGCCGCTGTCACTTCGTCCAATGTAATATGCAGCTCAATAGGCGTAAACCTACCGTGCCTCCCTGTTCTAATAATTCAGTGTCAGTAGGAGATTCTTCATTCTCCTCGATACTATATACGTTCGAAAAAAAGTCAATCCATACTTTTTCATCAATTGCAACCTCAATCTTGGCGCCATCATTATTGGAAAAGAATGGGGCATTAACTGCCTGCCAAAATGAAGTGCAATCCTTCCTCAGTGATGCTTCATAGAGGGTATCCCATGCCTGGTCTTTCAATTCTTTTTTTCTGGCCAGATTATACGTTTTCCTGCATTGTTTAATCTCATCTTGGTTTCTCTCTGTCTTATGGAGTGCATCTTTCAAATGGGTATAGGCTTTGGTGCACATTGAATCAAACCAACCGTTAATCTTAACCAGGGATGCCTTATTTTGGGCTCTTCGAGAATTTTTAATCTCCAACGTAATAAGAGAAAAGGCCCTCAAAGTGTCATCATGATCTGTACTATCTTGTAGAAACACTACTATTTGATCGTAGGCATTAACAACGATCCGTTTATTGATCTCCTCTGGGTTGATCTTGCCCCATCGTAGAGAGTAGCCATTTTGGCGAACTAGGGCAATATTTTGCGTCCATGCCAAAGTATTATTATTGGGTTGAAAAGCTCGTTTGGGGATAACTAAATTAATACTCAGGGGCAAGTGGTAACTCAAGACATTAGAATGGGTTTTGAAATTATCAATCCATGTTGCATAACGGTTGGGGACAATTATAAAATCTATTAATGATTTGAGACCTCTGCCAATAAACGTATGAGTAAAATCAACAGGCGGGGAGCACAACATGTTTGCAAAACCCAGATCGTGTAAGGTCATTAAATCATTAAACTTCTCCCCCCTCTCGGAGTGCACAAAATGCAACATAGGATCATTTTCTTCATCGTATACACCACACAGCCCACGTTCAGCATGAGAACAAATACTAGCATTAAAATCACCACCCCAGAGAGTAATCATATCGGTACCATCTGGGACCCTTATTTTACTTAATTCATCGCTAAGTGAGTTTATAATATCACCCATTTGTCCCTCATCAATGTTATTATAAACGTTAACTACACACACTACTACATTTAAATTCAGGTGGATGGCCAGAATTTGGTAATATATTGTTGATTTTATCATTTCAATTTTTGTAACCCCTATCAAATTCGAGATATATACACAAATCCCACCTTTATGTCTTCCATGTACTGACTGTACTGCTGGCGTGTGAATGGTCTTATAGCCATCTATATTTACTTTATCCAATAGCCATGTCTCCTGGAAGCATAGAATATCAAAACTATATATAAAAATCAGTCCAAATAGAGTTATTTACTTTTGATTGTAAACCAGCAATATTCCAAAAAAAAAAACAATTCTCCCTGATGCAGATGCATTTAGAGTGTCAGCAACATGATCATTCTGAACCTGTCCAATCGTCTCAACCCCTTCTATGGCATTAAGTATACATACATCGCTAATTTCTACAATCTATGGTTCTACCATTTCATCCCTAGTATCCATTATCTCTCTTTGAACGGAATTATGTTCCCCAGCATTAATCATTAACATATTCTCCAGGGGATTTCGATGTACACCATTATCTACACAGATATGATTGTCACTGATATCAAAGAGTCAATCATTCTCGTCTAAGGACTGAAGGGGCCTAAATGTATTTGTCACCTCTACATTGTAAATCGACTTGTTAATGGGTTGAATGAGGGAATGCATACCCATATGCCAATTGGAAGAACTTGGCTGATAAAAATAGCTCAGGGGAAAAACCTTTATGCCTGCTTCCATGTTGGTGTTATTTTCGCCTGTTCGGCGGAAAATTTCACGAACCAAAGATGGAGTCCCTAATGAGAGGACAACACAGTCCCCTCGAAAGGATTTCATAGTCGTTCCCACCCACGGCACATCGTCTTACCATCTTAAAGGCTGAAAACCTCTCCGTTGTTAGCCCTGTTCTAATCCCCAGGCAATGGATTGCCCTGTTCCTCAAAGTGTGCCACGTTTCCTTTCCCCCCTAAGAAGATGGGGGAACGTTTGCCAACACAACTGTGTATGGTATCGCAGCAGGAGGTAGATTTAAATTATGATGTTTT
Organism: Calotriton arnoldi; assembly: GCA_963921515.1. Lineage (NCBI taxonomy): Eukaryota > Metazoa > Chordata > Amphibia > Caudata > Salamandridae > Calotriton > Calotriton arnoldi. The sequence goes on from CAWUFW010003762.1 coordinate 1,393,715, forward strand.
GGTGGATGTTCATATGTTTTAATATTAGAAGATCCAATATTAGGGCACGCTTCCTTTAATTGCATACCACCCTGTTGTATTTCAACCCTACCATTTCCTTTCTCTATAGATTCTGGCCCATTAGCTAAACCTCTGGTAGACGGGGTTTCATTAGGCTTCCTAGAGCCTACGGCTGTATTTATCTTATCACCCCTATTCATCTGATTACCGGAAGACATAGAATTAACTAAAGCAATCTGGCTATGAGATTTAGATACTTCACCAGCACTACCATCTACTTTTTGGTTAATTTTACCTTCCATTGAGAGACACCTATTTTGATTCTCAACTATTATTTCTAGGCCCAATTCTATCTTAACTAATCTTGTTTCCATGGCCCCGATAGATTGTTTAATATATTTAGTTAAGTCGGTTAATAGACTTAATATTCTATTCATTTCAGTAGTAGGGGGGCCATTAACCTTACTTTTGCTTCTTCTTGCCGCGCCTTTAACTTTATAATTTAACAGAGTACCTTTTCCCTGTTTGTTGCTAACTATAAATTTCATAGTATCAGGCTCAGAAGGACCCTTATGTATTAAAGGCGGCAAGTTTCCAGAGGTATCCTTAGACTTACAGTATCTTTTGGATGGGGGAGCGGCTCTGTATCTTGGTCGCTAGTAGAAATCGCATTGCTAATAACCTGAATACAACCATTTAGGCACTCCGCATCTGTATTAATTGTAGATCCTAATTCCCCCATCTCCGTTTGATATAAAACGGTGGCCTTATTAGTTAAGGAACCCTGTGGGTCCTTGTTCAGGGATTCCTCTACTGTGGATATTTGCTTATCCAGGGCTCCAACCGCTCCTGTAAGATAATTCAGGAGGGTCATATTTGCGTGTTTGGATTTGCTACCTCGTTGCCCAGAATTAGTGCTTTGCAGTTCTCTTACCCATTTTAAATATATCCTACGATTACAATGAAAAAGGAAAACACACCCTTTACTACACTACACAGTGCCCCAAACGTGCCTATATCTATCAATCTATTACATAATATAAGCCCCCCCTGCCTTTTAACAACCCCACTGTAGGCCAATTCTATTTCAATATCAAATATAACCCCTCAGCCTTAACTAATAGAGAGACAAACAGGGTCAATAGTGCTAGCGAGTAAAACAATATTAATACCAATGGTTTTGTCAGCTCAATACAGAAAAAAAGAAAAACCAAGAGACCTGGCCCAGCCCGGGCTCAGACGGGCCCGCCCTTGGCCCGGGCCCGCCCAGTCGCGGGAGGTTAGGCTCACTTTATGCGCCTCCTGGCGCGAGTTCTACGACACGTGCGGCTCCTGCCGCAGCGCGCTGTGGTCGTTGTAGTCCGTGGTGCTTGGGGGCGGGATAAAAGTGCTGCGTGCAGGGGCCAGGAGACCATGTTCTCCCGATGTTGAAAACAGATTGTCAGTGCCCACAAAGATTAAAGTGTGACGTGCTTGCCCTGAGTTCAGTAGCAGTTCTTAGCAAATGCTTCTATGTTGAGGTCGCAACAAATTTGAACACTACTCGAGAAAACGTCTTCTGGGAAATAAAGGCAACAGTAGTACCGGGAACAAGTGGAAGAAAAGGCCAGGTAACCTCTCTTGAAACTGGAGACACGTTAAGTAACCTTTGCGGACAAAAAACAGCAACTAATCGCTACATTTAATAGAACAAACCAGCCAATTAATCCCGTGTACCCAGTACTTCCTTAAGACACTCCTTTTTCATGGGAACAGGTTTTCCGGTCAAGTGCCCCTTTAATGTTTGTACAAATACTGGAGGAAATTTCTCGCAAAGAAGTGCAGACATGTGGGCATTCAAGCGGTTAATATCAAAACCCAAAGTTCAGATTATTAAATATATTCAAAAACCTGCCCCTCGCTACCAACCACTACAAGCCCACACCCAACATCTAGAAGAAGTTAAATTAAAAAAAAAAAAAAAAAAATCGGTCCCGACAGTTCTAGATCCAATGAGATCTTAAATATCGCACTGCACCTTCACAGCCGTTTCCGGGGAGGCAAAAAGTATGAAGAAACGCGCTCCCAACTGAGAGAACCCAACCTTACATATAGTCTACGCTGGTTTATACAGCAGGTAGCAAGACGCCCTTCCGCCTCCCCTGTAAATACAACCACACCGGGGTTAGAAGACACCCCTCCCTAGAGTTCACGCGGGCTACCCCACATCATCAGTACAGCTGTGTTACTAAGCGACCAAAAGAGTCGCTACATTTTCCTACGGGCCCGCCTAGGAGGTCGGCAGATGTGAGCAGCATTACAGACAGGTTGCTGATAAATTGTCTAAAACACCCACAATAAATGAAATTCACAATTCTGGTCGGGCCATATAGTTAGCAGAGATCAGCAGTGTCTTAAATGGTTACAGTATCCATTTGCCGTTAGGCGACCTTTGATCCTGTCCACCATCAAAAGGAACCCATTATCCAAACCGGATATGACCGATTACTTAAACACGTGCAGGTAAGCTTTTCCAGATTCGTGGCAAACCTAGGAAATTAATCAGGCTTTCTTCTAGGGCACAGCAAAAGCATTTGCAGGCATTTATATTTTCTTCGAGGGAAAGTTTGGCACCAAAAAGAGCATGCCAATGGTCCCTTGTGAAATCTCGCGTTCAGGTGCCTCAGGAGTTCGGAATTTGAAAACGCAAACAGGGCCTCTGCTTTTTTGTTTGCTGATTGATAACACGATAACAATCGTACAATGTGCTGCGTGTTCTTGGGAAACAGAGTGAAACGGCCTACATCACTGTTTGCAATAAGCACTGACAAAGCCAATCGATGTCGGTTTTGTATAGAACATTCACTCAACACAGACCATCAAAAACATGCCAATTTAAAAAAATAATAATAATAGTCAAAGACCTGCAATTATCCATGCACACGGACCAACCTAACATACATGGATGGCACGTGTCGAGTAAGCAGGTACTGTGCCTTTTACAAAGGTCTCGAGGGTGAGATATGAGCAGAAAATCGGTCCTACTTTTTCCTTTTCATTTTTGGAGTCATTCTTGAGAGGGATACCAGCAGCTCAACCAATCGTAAAGCCAAACAAGCATTTGTAAATGCATTAGGTTTTGCATATGCGATTAATAAGCCGTTTTTTGTTGTACAACTACTCAGCAAGCTACAACTTACAATAGAAGTTACAGAAAGTCAGTTAAAGTGTTATGACTATGTACAAAAAGGCAATATATTGTGCTGTTACTAGTTGTATAGTGCGGGTAAGCAATAGCAAAATTTTGAAAAATGAAATGAGGTAAACAATAGAATTAATTGATGTAATAGCAATATTGTGTTTAGAGGAGTTAGACAATTTTTCGCCTCGGTGCCATTGCACCTGCAGCACCATTGAAATAATGGTCCTAGCGCCTGCTAGATAACTGCGCTTGCGACCGTCTGTTTAGTAGTAAAGTTTAGCAATATTATGCATTTAGTGGGGTGCCTAGAGCTTTTGGCCCCGGTGTCATTGCACCTGCTGCACCATTCAAATCATGGCCCTAGCCCTTGCTAGATAATTGCACATATGACTGCCTGTTTAGCTGTAAAATATATCAATATTAGGTGTCTAGAGGAGTTCTGACAACTTTTGGGCCTGGTGCCACTGCACCTGCTGCACCATTCAAATCATAACCCTTTTGTCTGCAAGGTAACAGCACTTGTGGCTGCCTGTTTAGTTTTAAATTTTAGAAATAATCTGGGCTTAGTGGGGTCTCTAGAGCTTTTGGCCCCGGTGCCATTGCACCTGCTGCACCATTCAAATCAAGCCCCTTTTAACTGCAAGGTAAATGCACTTGTGACTGCATGTTTAGTAGTCAAATATAGCAATTTTAGGTGGTTAGTGGGGTGCCTAGAGCTTTTGGTCCTGGTGCTACTGCACCATTCAAATCATTACCCTATTGCTTGCTAGATACATGCACTTGTGACGGTCTTCTTTAGTAATAATATTTAGCAATAATCTGGGTTTAGTGGGATCCCTAGAGCCGATGTGCCTGCTGCACCATTCAACTCAAGTCCCTTTTAACTGCAAGGTAACTGCCTGTTTAGTAGTAAAATATAGCAATATTCTGTGTTTAGAGGAGTTCCGACAACTTTTGGGCCTGGTGCTACTGAACCATTGCCAAAATGAAAGTATTGGTTCCAAGAGACATAGCTGAACTTTTCCAACACAACTGCTGGTCCAGGTGGTTTAAGGTTTTTTTTTTTTTTTGAGAGATGCAATCCTTAAAGCAGTGACTGCCAACATAGAATCAAGGGTACCTGGTGCAGGTTGAGGGGTGAAATATTTCCGGTTCATTGCTGTAAACCATTCTTGAGCATTAGTATGCTGTCAATGGAAAATTAGAACATTTTATGGTTGTGCGCTCTACAGGTCAACTATAGACTTCAAACTGCACCCGCAGACTACACGCTTTAGTATTAATCTAGTAGAAGAATCACAATAATCTGTTGTGCAAATGGGCATCTAGGCTGTCAGTTGCTCCCGTCTGTTTCTAAAGTATATGAGACTCCTTCCCACTCCTAGTAAGTATCCAGTAGTACAACCATCAAGAGCTCCAACAGGAATGACATTGATCATTCACCCTCCTGGAGCATAATGAAGCCATCTCCTTGGCGTCCCTTTCAACGTTCAGGATTATTCATACAAGCTTCATTAATACTATAACCTGGAACTTTATTACAACTTGAAGTAAACAAAGACCTTATGCCACAGAACACATTAGGCTGTTTAAAGGAATTTTGTCCTGATTTGAAGGGCAAATTAAAAAAAAAATTCTTCCAGAAAAAAAAAGCCCAAATTTACACTTTTTGCTTAACCCACCACAAGCAAGCATTGGCAAAGCCAATAGGTCTACGTTGACAGCCAGAAAATTGGTGTTGTCAATGCTCATTTTGTGAACGTTTTTGCCAACTTTATTGTAGGGTAAACTGCTTGGTACATCAATCAAAATAATGACAGTGCCCGGCACAGAGGGGAGATATTTTGTAGGTGTGCTCCTTTTGAAAGGGAAAAATATTGCCACTCACAGTGAAGGTGGCTCCTCCATCATCCCATGATGTGGTGGGCGAAACAAATGTGAATGGCAAATGGATGAAAACGGTTGACTGAAATACATATAACTTTAGTAACATCGTAATGTCTTTCTTAACACCAGTCCTAAAAAGAAGTATTTCACTTAAGTATAAGCGGCCTGATACAATTGTGCCCATTTATAATGCACCATTTGACTGCTGTAGCGGAGCAGGCACGACTCAGTCTCCGTGATTAAAACTACCTCGGATTGCAGACGGAGATAAGGAAGGATACCACTGCGCAGGTGGGAGAACCACAGTCTGCTATGCTGGAATAAGTAACACTGACAGTGCACCATGACTGCTTTCCAATGAAGCACCCCTTCGTAAGACAATGAACCAGTTCCGGGCTTTAGTTTTCTAGATGACTTCGTTTTAAATTTCATGTTAGGATGATAAAAGGTTTTCAAGTCCCAGCATGCAAAGCCAGGCGTGGATGGATCGGTCACACGCACGGCTAAAGTTACTAAAGAGGACTTGTGATGGCAAACTTGTTGCTAAAGCTTACTTTGCATACATGCCGGTCCTACGAGATTCAGAAGTCCACTTCCACAATGGGTGAATGAAAAGCCTCGGGTTACGCCCACATCGCCTCTAATGTTTTCACAAACGTCAGAGTGTGCATGCACAGGACATGGTTTAGGGGGTATCACTAAGAAGTTATACGAACGACAAGAACTGTGCACTAAATAAATGCAGTCCTCGGGTTTCTGAGGTCCCTCGTCTGAACCTCTTTCCCAGTCCAGCTTTTGGATTATGTGAGTTGACCTGTTTTATCTATTATAGCATGGACTACAAGTCCCAGAGTGCAAAGCAAAACCCCGAACTGAGTTACTACTCGCGCACGGAGTTAGAAAACCTGAAATATCTGCAAACACTATAACATACACCAAAATACCACGATATACTCACAAGTTCAACAATCCGAAGATGAGAAGGCACCGAGCAGGACGACAGGGCCAGGCCTCCGGGAAGGCTGCCGTAGCAGGTCAGAACTCTCGGTTAACTCTGCGAGTTCTCAACTGCAGCTCTTGACAACACCAGTAGTCGCTCCTTAGCCCAAGCACTAAACGCAACAGGGTCTCCTCCATTCACTCCCACGGATCAGCGTCTTCACTTACCCGCGGCAGCCATTTCAAAAATCAGGAGGGCTGAAGCAGTGGATTGGTCAGCCTGCCATGAAAGCATGCAAGAAAATGAAAGCGGACATCTGATTGGACGCTTTTGAAACGATTACATTTACTTCCCTTCACGATTGGAAGACGAGCCGGGTCACCTGCATCCTTAACCCGCCCCCATGATACCGCTGATTGGAGGAATTCCTTTTGAATCTAACTCTGTCTGTTCAATGGGTTGACAGCGAGTCCCCGGGGCTTGCTCTTCAATGCTGGATTTGTGTGTGCGGCACAAGAACGAGTCTGTCACCGGCTACTTACCTGTATATTTACATTGAAACTGACCATGACATTTAAAAAAAAATGTATGTTGATATTACAGAATTAAATGGAGAATCGCAAATAACTAAACGTATTGTGATAGGTTATATAGCTTGTTTAATTTAAATGATCACATCACACCATACATAAATGTCCAGTTGTATTATCCAGCAGTCTTGTCGCTAAAATACCACTACTAATATATAAATGTGGTTCATTCGTAACAACAAAGCCAACAGTGCAAATTCAGTGAACCTGATACATGAACAGTGAATCGTGTTAGGATTATTTTCACCAAAGTGTAGCTTTCCATTTACACAATTATTTTAAACAAAGGCTCGACCGCAGTAATCACTACTTTGTCGCTGCATTGCATAAATACAATAATCTAGTTGGTGTAACAGCAATTACACAGGTAAGCAGTTTCATGTGTAGGTTCACATAGGCCAGGGCATGCAAACAGCAAAAAACAAGCATTGGCATAGCCAATAGGTCTCGCCTTTGGGGCCTTATAAGTGTTTAGCCAGAGCTATTGACTTTGCCAATGTCTTCAAGCTGTGCTGTAGAGAAGTGTGGCTGCTGTGCGGCATGCTGAAAAGTTATAATAAAAAAGTGTCAGAAGCATTTTTGTTACTTTATATATGACCAAGAAGGCATTATGTAAAACTGAACGACCATATTAAAAAAGTATTTACAATAAAAAATTTCCTCAGTTTTCTTTTGTTCTTGCAATGCTGGCAACTTGTTTCTGCCTATTGCAATAGTTGTTTGTTAAAGCTTTTTTTTGAGGGGGCATAAACAATCGGAGGGTGAAGGTTGGGAACTAGTACCTGTATTATAACACTAGCAGCGGCCAGACGCTAGGGGAGAATCAACAGATGCCAGATTCCGAGAGCAGGCTGAGGTGGTGCTGGGTGAAGCTGAGGTGGTAGTGGTGGTGGTGGTGACTGTTGCGGAGACGATGCTGAGGTGATGCTGAATGATACTCAGGTGTTGCTGAGTGATACTGCTGTGGTGCTGAGTGATGCTGTGGTGGTGCTGAGTGATATTGTCTTGGCGCTGAGTGATGCTGTGGTGGTGCTGAGTGATATTGTCTTGGCGCTGAGTGATGCTGTGGCGACGCTGAGTGATGCTGTGGCGGCGCTGAGTGATGCTGTGGCGGCGCTGAGTGATGCTGTGGTGGCCCTGAGTGATGCTGTGGTGGCGGTGCTGAGCGATGCTGTGGCGGTGCTGAGCGATGCAGTGGCGGTGCTGAGCGATGCAGTGGCGGTGCTGAGCAATGCTGTGGTGTCGCTGAGCGATGCTGTGGTGGCGCTGAGCGATGCTGTGGTGGCGCTGAGCGATGATGTGGTGGCGCTGAGCGATGCTGTGGTGGCGCTGAGTGATGCTGTGGTGGCGCTGAGCGATGCTGTGGTGGCGCTGAGCGATGCTGTGGTGGTGCTGAGCGATGCTGTGGTGGTGCTGAGCGATGCTGTGGTGGTGCTGAGTCATCCTGTGGTGGTGCTGAGTGATGCAGTGTTGGCCCTGAGTGATGATGTGGTGTCGCTGAGTAAAGCTATGGTGGTGCTGAGTGATGCTGTGGTGGCGCGGAGTGATGTTGTGGTGGCGCTGAGTGATGCTGTTGTGGCGCTAAGTGATGCTGTGGTTGCACTGAGTGATGCTGTGATGGCGTTGAGTGATGCTGTGATGGCATTGAGAGATGTTGTGTTGGTGCTGAGTGATGCTGTGCTGGCTCTGATTGATGCTGTGCTGGCTCTGATTGATGCTGTGGTTGCGCTGAGTGATGCTGTGGTGTTGCCGAGTGAGAGATAGAGTGAAGATATAATGCCCAATTAGAGAGGGTGGTGAGAGAGAAAGAGAGAGAAAGGGTGTACATAGAATAAAGAGTGGAGCGGGATAGAGAGAGAGAAAGAAGGGGAGAGAGAGTGAATGAAGGAGTTTGAAAGAGAAACAGATAAAGGGGTGAGAGAGAATGAAAGGCTAAAAATGATAGAGAGGGGAGAGTTAATTAAGTAGAGAGAGAATTAGAGAGGGAGAGAGAGAGAAGGAGAGAGACAATAAGAGTGGGGGTGTGGAGTTTAAATAGAGTGAAGAAGTGACGCGGAAAAAGTAACCTTAAATATAGCTGTGTGCTTTGCGCGAATAAATATAAAAAAAAAACAGTAAGAGACAAAAATACTGGTAATTAGGCTGTGACTCCCAATATAAAACAAATAGCGATATAAGGTGAAATCAACCCACCGAAGCAATATTTCTAACTAGACAAAAAAAAGCTTGCATTTCAATGCTAATCGCTGTTGTTTTTCATGTGACTGTAGTCCAGGGCCCTCAGTTGGTAATGTGAGCTGCTGCTGCGATTGAAACATCAGAGTCCAGAGAGTTAATGAGCCATGACGAGGAAATGAGGAAGAGATAGGAAACCCAGATGCCAGCTGCGCGCGTGCACGCCATCGTGAACTCAAGCTGGTCGCCAGCCGAAAGCCAGTGTTTGCACTTCCAAAACCCGCTTACTAAAACTCTCGGCCAGACCAGCGCAAGCGCTGGTGCAGGCCGAGACCTAAAAATCAAGCGTGTCCGTTATTCTATTCTAATGGATGTTGTTTGCTTGAACTGCCAGGGCTAGCACTCAGAGGTCAGAGCTGACCTCTCAGGTCACAACATCGGAATCCGCGAGACCCTGCCTTCTTAAAGGGACCCGCTGTCCCTAACTGCTGCACAATATCCCTTCCCCATTTAATGACAAGAACCTTGGCATACGCAATAATCATCTGTTTTATTAGTGACATTGCTTCTTCATCGGTTGTTTTGATGGATGGATGGGTTATTGGGGCAATAATTCAAATGAGGAATGATGACTAGATAGATAGGCGAAAGTAAGGATGAATGAGTGTGTGGATAGAAGTCGAGATGAATGCACACACGTATATGTGTTTTCATGAACCATGTGTTACCCTGTTTTGCAATTTACTGGCAATGTTAACGCTGGTTATGTTTATCATGGAACTCCCAGGATATATCTGTAGAGGGGGCGGGGGCTGCGAGGATGCAGTTTGTGTGTGTGTGTGAGTGAGAGAGAGCTGAGTTGTTCAGGGGTTTAAGACCTCATAATATGTGAGGGCGGATAACGTTGCTGCTGAAAATAAATGCTCATAAAATGCTGCTCAAAATTTCGAATGATAATGAAGTAGCAAAGTGGGTTTCAGTGTTTTAGGCTGATATTTCTGTGTAACCTCCCGGTCACAAGTTGCTTTTAGGATATATAGGTCACTGGGTTATGCGTCCGCTGCAAAAAAATATATTACTTCTGTGTAACCTCCTGGTCACAAGTTGCTTTTAGGATATATAGGTCACTGGGTTATGCGTCCGCTGCAAAAAAAAATATTACTTCTGTGTAACCTCCTGGTCACAAGTTGCTTTTCGGATATATAGGTCACTGGGTTATGCGTCCGCTGCAAAAAAATAAATATTACCAACAAGGCATAAGTATAAATGTTTGGTGGGCCAACTGAAAATTTTGTTCTTATGAGGTCAACAAAATGAGTGTAAATGATTTGAGCTGTTTACAACAATTATTATGTGTCAAACATAATTTACTCTGTAGTGTGTACTATATAAACAGCTACGATCAATATCATTATACACCCTTGCATACACTTAGTGCAGTATATTAAATATCAAATGCATTGCATATCTATTTCATTTTGTCTTAGTAAAAAGAAATGCTGTAAAAAGTGCAGCAAGTAATTAGAGCTTTTTCTCAGTGTTCTGATATCATCACACATACTTTCTTTATAAAATGCTCTTTATTATTTACATAGCTTGAAACACTGGGATCCATTGATGTGGTTCAATTTCATCGCCAACGTATGCTTCTTTGTTTTCCTCTAATGGCTTGCTCATTGAGGTCCAGAGACGCAGAAACGTGACACTTGTTTCAGGAGCTATTTCTGGAGCCTAATCTTGACAAAAGGCGTTACTGATTGCCTTTCAGGAGTGAGGGCCTCAAAAATCACTACACTCTAGCATCACTAACAGGGACATCTTAAGGATTGTTCGGGCTCTGCGCCAAACATATTTTGGGGGCCCCTGGCCGAACAGCTTTGGATTTATGATCCATTTTCAGCTCTTTCATGCCCTCTTTGTCCAGGTCACTGACAGTTCACAGACACACTAGTCCAAGTTCTAAATGTGTTTACATTTAATATTCAGGGATAATGACGTGTGTTTTCAATATTGTAACACAGTAGCAGTTCACCAATATTACTGCAAACAATCTTTATGGCACCCTCCCATTTCGCATTCCTGAGGTCCTGCTTTGATCTAAAAAAAACTTTTTTTTATGGATGTTGCATAAAACATAAGCACAACATTTCTCTACAAGATGTCTGTAATAGACTCCAATACATCATCCACATTAAAAATAAATGAAAAGAAAATGGTATTTAAAACAATCTGTTTAAGAAATATTCAAGGTCATCAGGGCAAGACTCTCTGCAGAGCAGAGCTGGCTCTGTCAGGGACCCCTGAAAAGCTGGGGCCCTGGGCAAGAGCCCACTTAGCCCATGCCTTAAAACTTCTTTGATCATCAAAGCTTTCCCCACCCCGCCAGGCACAGGCTGAAAACAGGACAAAAGAGCAGAAATATTGGTGAATGGGTTCAGCCGCGAAAAAAGAGACAGTCCAGTCTAAATCCAGGTTTTTGGCAACCCTAGTGCAAAGAGAGTATGTGGGGAACAAGTAGGGGGTTAAGGGCAAGGAGAAGGTGGTGCGGATGCAGCAGTGTGGGAAAAGAGGATTTGGATTGGTTAGACACAGTGAATGGATGAGTGATTAAATGTGTTGATGTAAGAATGAGTGCATGGATGGGTGGTTGCATGAATGAGTGAGTTCATGGATGGTTGTCTAAATTAATGGTAAGTAAATAGATGAAGGGAAGAGTGTAGGTACACCATGTGTAAGAAAGATCCGTGTGTGGGGCAGAAGTAGCATATGTGAGAAAGAGTGAGTGCATGGCTGTAAGAGTGAGTGCATGGATGAATGGTTTGAGGAAGATTAGATGGATGGGTACCTTGATGAATTGGTGAAAAGTGAGCGCTTGAATGGAAGAAGAGGCAAGAGCGGTGTGTGTAGTTGACAAGGGCAGCATGTGGTTAGCCATTGCAATGTGGGGGCAATCAGATCTGGTTCACTAACACGGCACTGCCAGACATTTGTATGGGATGGCAGGAGAGAAGTGCGAACAAAATAATTTCATCCAAGGCGCAAGTCCTAAAAAAAGAAGTGGGGGGACTAACCATGGTAGGCGGTATGCAAGTAACATCATGGCACGTGACATCAAAGTGCGTTGAATCATGGCGTGTCACATTGCACGAGCATCACAGGAAGTCACATCACAACCCATGACCTCACAAGAAGTGACATCAGATTTTAAGACACACACATATGTCTAGCATGTCTATCATGAATACATTTGAGCGCATTATGAGATTTAACAAAATGAGATTTTGCATTGGGATTGTATCAAAAAAGTGACTCAACCCAATGCAAAATGTGGGCCTCAACTTTCATTTATTTTTTTTAAACTCTGCCACAAAGAAATTGGGAACAAGAAGAACATTGGCAGTAAATCTATTCTGCTTAATTTGTTGCAAAGTCTGCATTTCAAAGTATTTTATGGGATTTAGACACCAGCTGCAAAGATCTGTGTTTTGTCTAGTCCCCGATTTGAATTACAGTAGCATAGAGGTTTAAGGTGTCTCCTGCAAAGCACATCAGGCAACATTCAGATGACAGATTTTTATTTTATGTTGCTAGGTAAGTGGGTTACTGTTTTTAACACACAGATCCTTTTTTTACTTGCAGTTCATAAACTGTAAACAGTGAGCTATGAAGGACATGTGACTCCTCCACCTTGTCCCCCTTACTGTCTTATGTAATACAGACTGTACATTGATTTACACACATTTGATTTATTGTCAATGTATAATGTGTACATGTGATGGAAAGCGCCTTGACACCCTACATTGGAATGAGTATCGCTATTAAAGAAATAAAATAAAATAATGGTATTTGAATTGTTATTTGTGTAAATACTGGGACAGACCAATACATCTGACATTCTTACACAGCATGCATATCTCATATGCAGGGACTGGAAAAAGCCAAAACCATGAGACTCTTGAGTACCTGTGAAGTAATAACAAGCTGTGAGCCTTTGTTTCTCCTCCATTGCATTTACATCAACGTGTGAGGCTCCAGACAGCTCCCAGCCAGGATATTCGAACAAAAGGAGGCCTGATGGCCCTTTGACTTTACCCTTTGTTTCGGGTCCAGCTAGAATTTCAAATAACAAAGGCCCCTCCCTTGCACGTTGCTGCTCAGAATGAAAGCAGACAACTTGAAGGCGCTGCTGAGGTGTCCTGCTGTCTGAAAATTACACCAGGACGAGTTCAGCATATTTCAGTGGGGGCCAACTTCTTAGCAGGGAGGACGGCGTCCACCCTCTGAAAATAGTGGGTGGATGCCGTCTACCTGCGTGTACCCTCGATTTGTGCCCTTCTTTCATCCGAAGAAACAATAGCTCTATTGCTTTATTGACAGAGTATTTTATCTTGTAATCCACAGCCACAATTCACTCTTAACACACAGACACACACTAACCAAGGTAACTTGCTACTTGTTTTTCAAATATTTTCACTTTGAGTGAGTACTAAGTCTATTTATTCCTTTGACCAGGAAGGTAACAAAACATGTAGGGGCTTCCATGCAAATTTATTTACCCCCACCTCTTTACCTACCCCTAGGTAGCTACTGTCCTATACAACCTGCATTAAATAACTGCCAAACACTTTCCCGACTTGCTTCATCTTCCCCACGGAACTTTCTTATTTGGAGTCATACTTGTGACACACAGGTTAAAAGTAAGTCTTCAATAACATTCTGTGATATTTTATGATGATTTGTAAATTATTTATTTTATAAACCTGTAACCTGCAGATTATTCACATATGTCTACAGTAAACATACTAACCACTTGATGTATCCTACCAGTACAGATTCTGAGACAGACTAGACACACAGACAGACACAGACAGACACACCCCACCCCCACACGCCTTTGACGCTCTGAGCTGTATATCTAGAGGGCGCACTTTGCTAGAAGATATAGCCAGTGTTAGAACGTTCTGGACCAATGCATGAACAGGAAAATCTTATTTTGGAAACCCACAAATGGATTGAGACAGAGACTAGGGAAAAAATAGGGCAAAGTCAGGAGGGGTGGAGTCATGAGGGTTGGAGTCATGAGGGGTGGCACAATAAAGATAGTGAGAGTTAATCTATGGTTTACCCGCACATATACATTATTTGTACAATTCTCTCCCCTAAATAAATTGCCAAGAAAGAAAAATTTGATAGCAAAACTGTTCTGCCTTAATTAATTTGTCACCAATCAAATGGATTTCAGATAGTTTAGGAGTTAAGGAACCTGCTGCAGAAAACATATGTGAATCTAGCAAGCCTCAGGGTATGAAAGTAGTGTCGCTGCACTTGCTGGAGAGATCACTGACTAATCCCGGGTAACAGATCTAAATCATACAAAATCTATTATTTTATATATACAGGAAGTTTGTCCAAAGACTGAAGATGCACTCTCCATTTCAGTCAAATCTTTAATTAAGCAAGTTAAATTCCGGTGCTCAATTCATTTCTTTCCATGCTTCCGTATGAGTTTCAATTTTCTTAACAAAAAGCGATAGGTGGCTGCGTGATTTAGATACAATTTACTTTGAACAAAGATCACATTACTCAACAACCATGACCTTTAAATTCATTTAACACGTTATTGCACAGATTTCTACAATTTCATATACATAAAAAGAAAGAATGACACCTCATCTCTTATTCATGGTTCGCAGATTCAAAACATTGGGCACAACCTAAATATCTCAATAATATAGAAAGTGCTAAACATAACCACAAGATACATAAATCAGTGCTTTCACTACATAAATCGACCAGTCCTTAAAGTTAATGACCAGAGGGATATGCTTTCTTAGACCCTCTTGGGATGAACAGTGGGGTTCCAAAACCATCTAATATGGCACCACAACAGTTGCTTCAAATAAAGTCTTATTCATTGTCCATAATGATGCAAGTAATATGTAATCCCTATTAGTTCAACTCGCTGATGCATTTTGAACCCCAGGTTTTTACGGGTTCTCCTCAGGACCAGGGCTGGTGGAATTTTTTATCTGGAGCAATCCCCGTTGGTCACAATCAATGGTGACAATCACTAGCCAATCTGTTAAAAAGTTCAAGGTTCAGTTGCCTTGTTGCAGGAAGGCCGTATGTAGCGTAACTAGCGTTATCAGATTTTCTTATGATGGCTTCTTCTGGCTCCTTTATTTGTCATTCCAGTGTTTCACCATCCTTATGCGTTTCAGACATCACATTCTTGTTCACAGGAATTCGCAGGGAAAATGCTTGGCAGGCTCATTGCTGTCCACAACTGCCACTTAGAAAAGGCAGACGTATGATCTGAAGTGCTGTATTAAAAAGTGCTATGTAGATAGTTATTAATGTAAATCCACACATGGAAGGACATACTGGACATTCCTACACAACTGGTCACATAATATGGAGCTTGAACAAGTCAGAAATCAGTTTTGTATCTCAATGTATCTATTAGTAACTTATGAAGGGACACGCTTTGTATTCTTTATTCCCATGTGAAACTGCTCTACCTGAAGACAAGGGGCCAGATTTACAGAGGACTTACGTTGTCCTTGCATGGCCCATCCATTGCAAGAAGTTTATAAACCCATATTAGGGGCGATCTGCACCTAGTTTTTAAAGTAATGTAATGCAGCGCAGCAGCTTGTGTTGCGTTGTGCTTTATTTCATTGTGAGTGGCGTTCCATAGGTCGAGCATTGGCATTCCTGTGCATCCACCCAGGGAATTTGACACAATCCCAGAGTTACTAAAGGCAGCAAACCTAGTATTGCGCACAATGGTGCGCCTATCACAGAGGGTGCATGTGAGAAGTTGGCCTGGCATATGCTGTTCACTAATTAAAGTGGACACCTTGCACCAGAACAATTCGACTCTTATGGTAGATAGGTTTAAGACGACCTTTATAGAAAGCTATCCTAGTGGTAGCTGTGGAGAGCAGCCTTCAGGCTAAGTCTTGAAGGAATGTAAAGCAGCTTGTTTTACCACACAATCTCTTGAATCACCAAATGAAAAGACACCACACAGGTATATATATCAAATATATATGTATTTATTAATAAACACTCTCTACTAATCTCTATATGAGATTAGAAGTCAGGAACATATGTACAAGTCAAATGTTATCACAATAAGTTTAGCACAATCGAATATCACAATCTTAGTTTGCTAGACCTAGGTCTAGGGCATCTAGAATCGAGGGACCCCCAAGAACCACCCCAGGTAGTTGTAGGAGACCCACAGGGGACGGACGCGGTGACCTGGCACCGGTGTGAGTCCTGTGCGAGTCTATGCACTCAGACGCGATTGAGATATCAATGTTAAAGGTCCCTTGCGTGTTCGAGGCGAACACACCGATCGGTCCTTGTACGAGTCGAAGGACGCGGTCACAGATAGAGATGCAAGGGAGATGGACGCGCTGTGTCTAACACAGACGCGAACCTTGTGCGAGTCAGTGCAATGGAGATCTCAGAGTTACAGGCCCTTTGTGTGTTCGAGGCGAACACCGATCGGACTCAGTACGAGTCGAAGGATACAGTTTTAGATAGTGTTACAAAGGAGATGGACGCGGTGTGTCTAACACAGACGCGAACCCTGTACGAGTCAGCGCAATTGTCGCACTTAGAAAGTTAGAGTTTTAGGACACTTCTAGGGAAGCTACAAGCAAGTCACTTACAGGGTAAGTAGTTCTAGGGCCCACATCCACAGGAGCACTGTAGTGCTGAAGTTACCTCACCCAGGGGAGCCGGGTGCATAGGTGTTCTTTGGTGTCGGGTCGCAGCGTCGTTTTCAATGGGAGCCAGTGAAGACTTGCTGCTTGCGGCGACAGGAGAAGTGTCCGGAGGAATCCAAGCCTGGATTCGGAAGATGGAAGACCTGAAAGCAGAGGGGACAGTGTTCAAAGTCACTTGGCAGTGACTCGGGGCAAGGAAGATGGATGCCCACCGTCGTCGCAAGATTCAGGTCGTTCATGGTTGCCTTGACTCTTCAGCCACGAGGTCCAGGAGGCGTCGACGACAACCAGGAGCTGGATTCGGCGTGTCCCATGATGTCTGCAGCTTACTGCGGTGTCGGCGACTCGATTGGAGCCAACAAGCCTTGGTAACAGCAAGTCTTGGGGAAAGTGCGAAGAGGCAATGGCGCAGACCAGCAAGGTCTGTGGGACTCACCCTGCGAAGGTAAGTCAGGGCAGGCCTGTAGCAACCAGGGGAGCCCTTTGGTGTCTTTAGAAAGTCTTCTGGAGACCCACAAGCCGGCTGGCAAGGGATCGTGAAGACGCCTTGGGAGGATTCGCTCACAGGGCCCCACGGTCACTTGGGACATGGTAGGCCTCTGATCTTTGGAAGGATTTCTGCTGGAGGCTGCGACCACACGTGGTCCAAAGCACAAGTTCGTGGAACGTTGTGAAGGGGTTGCACTCGACAATAGTGCACGGTACCCAGGGGTCGCTGTTCCTCGTTACTTTTGGGGTCCACTGGCCTCAGCTTCGCTGGGGACTCACGATGACCTTTGAGAAGTCAGGAAATCCACTTCTTGGGCTGCAGGGACTTCAGACTCCGGCGGCAGCGGCGTAGTTTGCGACCGTCGTTTGTAGTTTTTGGTGCCTGCCAAGCAGGGGAGTCACTCCTTGACTCCAAGGGAGATTCTTCAGTCTTCCAAAGGTAGTGGAACGTTGAAGGTCCGGGATTCTTCTTGTAGAGCGTCGTCCAGGGAAATCTAGGGTGCAATGCACAGGTTCCCCCTCTTATACTAAAAGAAAGGGAGGGACTAGCTCTATGACCCTACCTATGGGAGGGTCAGGGGAGTGGATGGCTACACCCACTTCCCTTTGTCCAGTTTCGCGCCAGAGCAGGGACAGGTAGCCCCTGAGCCGGTTTGAACTGGCATATGCACAGAGGAGCCTTCTGCTCCCCCAGTGCAGGACTTCAAAGCACTCTAGGAGTGCACCCACCCAGCCCCAATACACTAAACCCTGTCTGGGAGGTGGTCACACCCCCTTGGGACAGGATATCTATTGTTGGGCTTCCTCCACTGCGAGTGTTGGTGATCAGCAGGAGGGCAGCCCAGTGTCTGTGACTGGTGGCATCCATTTTGTGATGCCAGGGCTCTGCAGGATTCTACCGCGTTTCCACAGTAGGTACATGTCTATCCCTCTAGAAGGGTGGAATGCTACCCCCGCCGCCAGGACTGGCGGGGGGTAGTATTCCAAGGTGTTTGACACCAAACACGACATGTTTCGATGCAGCCATTCCAAAGTTAGCATTTTACCGCGAGGATATAATGCACTTAAAAGTATATGGTTTAACCGCATCCACAAACAGCACCAGAGAATGGACTCTGAGAGCTGCAGAGGGCCCTGCTCAGGCAGAGGCACCCCCTCACATAGAAGCCAAGCACCCTGCCCTCAGGATTGATAGGGCCTGCCTTAGGGGTGACTGATAGGGTTATATGTGTGTGTAGGAGAGATATAGGGAACCTATATCTCAGTGAGGAGTGCTAGCACTTTCTCACTCAGGCTGCAGTAGCAGGCCTGTGGTGTCAGATTTAGTCTGCTTCCCAGGGGTGGCATAATACATGCTGCAGCCCCTGGTAGGCCTGTGAAGTACCTATGCCCTTGGTACCTAAGGTACCATATACTAGGGACTCATAAGGTGCCACAGTATCCAATCACTAGTGCACCTAGAGTGCACTCCAAATCGTTTAGAGAGAACAGAGAGGCTGGGGCCCTGATTAGCAGGGTCCCAGCCTGACTATAGCCAGAAACCAGTGTAAACATCAGAAAAAAGTGGGGGCAACATAAGAGGCAGATCCTACTCTCCTACACAACCCCCCAAACGCAGGGACACTAAACTAACCTTGACCAGTTGAGTCTTCGTGTTCAAAGTGGAAATACCTTGAGAGTCCATCTGCATTGGCATGTTGGGTCCCAGGTCTATGTTCCACTGTATAGTCCATCCCCTGTAGGGAAATGGACCACCTCAAAAGTTTTGGGTTTTCTCCTTTCATTTGTTTAAGCCATAGGAGGGGCTTGTGGTCGGTCTGAACTATGAAGTGAGTACCAAACAAGTATGGCCTCAGCTTCTTCAGGGCCCATACCACAGCAAAGGCCTCCCTCTCTATAGCTGACCAACGTTTCTCTCTAGGGGTCAGCCTTCTGCTAATAAAAGCTACTGGCTGGTCTTGACCTTCATCATTCAGTTGAGACAGTACAGCTCCCACACCCAGCTCAGAAGCATCTGTTTGGACAATGAACTTTTGGTGTAGTCTGGACTCTGTAAGATGGGGGCAGTGCACATGGCCTGCTTTAGGTCTTCAAATGCCTTCTGACAGCTAGCTGTCCACTGAACCTTTTTTGGCATTTTCTTTGAGGTCAGATCATTCAAGGGGGTCACTATAGATCCATATCCCTTGACAAACCTCCTATAGTACCCAGACAGGCCTAAGAAGGCTCTCACCTGTGTCTGGGTGGTTGGAGCAACCCATTCCATTATGGTTTGGATTTTGCTCTGTAAAGGCTGAACCTGGCCTCCACCTACAAGGTGGCCCAGGTACACAACCTGACTCTGCCCTATCTGGCACTTAGTGGCCTTGATAGTGAGGCCTGCTTTTGCAGGGCCTCCAAAACATTCCTGAGGTGGACCAGGTGATCCTGCCAGGAGGAACTAAAGACAGCAATATCATCTAGATAAGCTGAGCAATAAGTTTCCATCCCTGTCAGAACTTTATTCACCAACCTCTGGAAAGTGGCAGGTGCATTTTTCAATCCAAAGGGCATTACCACAAAGTGGTAGTGCCCACCAGGGGTCGAAAATGCTGTTTTGGCTTTTGCATCATCAGCTAACCTGATCTGCCAGTAGCCAGCTGTCAGGTCAAACGTGCTTAGATACTTGGCTGAGGCCAAAGTATCAATCAGCTCATCTGCCCTTGGTATGGGATAGGCATCAGTCCTAGTGACTGAATTGAGGCCTCTGTAGTCTACACAAAACCTCATTTCTTTCTTACCACCCTGGGTATGAGGCTTGGGTACCAGGACTACTGGGCTAGCCCAAGGGCTATCTGAAGGCTCAATTACACCTAGCTCCAACATTTTCTGGACTTCAGTCCTGATACAGTCCCTGACATGGTCAGGTTGCCTGTAGATCTTATTCTTGACAGGCAGACTGTCTCCAGTGTCCACCTCATGGGTGCACCAGGAAGTCTGACTAGGGTCAGGCTAAACATATGTCTATACTGTTGCAGAACTTGTCTGCGCTCAGTTTGTTGATGGTCAGTGAGGCTGCTTGCCAAAGCAACACCATCTACTGACCCATCATCAGGGTTCTGAGAGAGCAGGTCAGGGAGAGGGTCACTCTCCTCCTCCTGGTCCTCATCCGTTGCCATGAGCAAGCCCATGTCAGCCCTGTCAACATATGGCTTTAATCTGTTGACATGAAGCACCCTCAGGGGGCTCCTGGGAGTTCCAAGATTCACCAGGTAGGTGACTTCTCCCTTCTGTTGAACTATTGTATGGGGGCCACTCCACTTGTCCTGGAGGGCTGCTGGGGCCACAGGCTCCAATACCCACACTTTCTGTCCTGGCTGGTATACAGTCAGTACAGCCTTTGGTCATGCCAAGCTTTTTGTAATTCTTGGCTGGCCTCCAGGTTTTTGGTTGCCTTTTTCATGTACTCAGCCATCCGGGAGCGGAGACCAAGTACATAGTCCATCACATCTTGTTTGGGGGCTTGAGAGGTAACTCCCAGCCCTCTTTTACCAAACACAATGGACCTCTCACAGGATGCCCAAACAGAAGCTCAAATGGGCTGTAACCAACCCCCTTCTGTGGAACCTCTCTGTATGCAAACAACAGGCAAGGAAGAAGAAGGTCCCATTTCCGCCTAAGCTTCTCTGGGAGTCCTTTAATCATTCCTTTCAAGGTTTTGTTGAAGCGTTCAACTAAACCATTGCATTGTGGGTGATAGGGGTGGTGAACTTATAAGTTACACCACACTCCTTCCACATTGCTTTCAGATATCCTGACATGAAGTTGGTACCTCTGTCAGAAATGACCTCCTTTGGGAAACCCACTCTGGAGAAGACTCCAATGAGGGCTCTTGCCACCACAGGGGCTGTGGTGGTCCTCAGGGGAATTGCTTCTGGGTACCTGGTGGCATGATCCACTACCACCAGGATAAACCTGTGCCCAGATGCAGTTTGAGGGTCAAGGGGACCAACAATGTCAATCCCTACCCTTTCAAAGGGTACCCCCACCACAGGTAGTGGTATCAGGGGGCCTTTGTTGTGCCACCTGCCTTACCACTGGCTTGGCATGTGACACAGGAGCGACAAAACTCCTTTGTGTCCTCTGACATATGTGGCCAATGAAAATGTGGGACAAGCCTGTCCCAGGTCTTGTTTTGGCCCAAGTGACCTGCCAAAGGGATATCATGTGCTAGGGTCAAGAGGAACCCCTAAACTTCTGAGGTATTACCATCCTCCTGGTGGCTCCAGGGGCTGGATCTCTACCCTCAGAATATAGGAGTCCCTCATCCCAATAAACTTTATGGGACCCACTAGCACTCCCTAGCAGCCTCAGCAGCAGCCTGCTGTCTGAGGGGTTCAAGAGAGGGGCAGCACTGTTGCTCCTTACTCAGATCTTCCCTAGAAGGGCCCCCTGCCCCCAAGAACTCAACCTGATCAGGCTCAAGTCCCTCTGGGGCAGTTCCTTCTTCAGGATCTGCTTCACCTCCCTCTGGGGGTGAATCTGTGATCTGAGACAGAGGGGAAGGCACTGCCTTTACCCTACTGCTCCTCCTCTTGGGAAGCATCTGGTCCATTGTTCCAGGATCCAGAGCTGGTTCAGTGTCATGCATTCTTGCTTGTGACCTGGTCACAGCAAATACCTCTGCAGGGATGCCCAACATCTCAGCATGAGTCCATAACTCTACTTCAGACCAGGCTGAAGTCTCTAGATCATTGCCCAATAGACATTCGACAGGGAGGTCTGCACTGACTACAACCTTCTTGAGGCCAGTTACCCCTCCCCAGGAGAAATTCACAACTGCCAGACTATGGTTGGTCTTGACATTGCTTGCATTGGTCACCTGGTACATTTCGCCCAGGATGATCTGTCCAGGGTCCACAAGATCCTCTGCCACCATGGTGACACTAGCACCTGTGTCCCTAAATGCCAAAGCCTGTTTGCCATTTATTACAGGCTGCTGTTTGTATTTGCCCAGATTACTGGGACTCACTAGGAAGGACATATTAAGGTCTCCCTCACAAATCAGCATTGCCTGAGTGGGCACTCTGACTAGGTCAGAGTCCACTTCAGAACCCAGGGTCAACCCTACTACACCCTTATTCTGAGTACCACCTCCACCAGTAGCTGAACTAGGGGGAACAGTTGCCTTAGGGGCAGGAGTGGTGGTGGTTTGGTCTTTGGACTTGTTACAGTCAGAAGTCCAGTGCCCTTTCTGTTTACAGAATTTGCACCAGGGCTTCTTTTGGCCTTTTCCCTTGTTGGATTGTGACTCCCCACCAGATGCAGATTTTTGGGGCCCTTGTGAAGACTTCTGGTCTTTTGACTTATCCCCACCTTTCTCAGAGCCCTTAGGATCTTGCTTCTTGGTGTCACCCCCTTGGTTCTGGGGTTTCTGCCTCACCCTGGTTCTGACCCATTTGTCTGCCTTCTTTCCCAATTCTTGGGGAGAGGTCAGATCCGAGTCCACCAGGTACTGATGCAACAACTGGTTCTGGCAATTATTAAGGATCTGTTCTCTCATCATCAGATTATACAATCCCTTGAAATCAGTAACCCTACTGCCAACCAGCCAACCCTCCAGAGCCTTGGTTGCACAATCAACAAAGTCAGTCCAGTCCTGAGTCTGTGCCTTCTGGGTGTCTCTGAACTTCAACCTGTACTGCTCAGTGGTTAAGCCAAACCCATCTATCAGTGCACTCTTCAGGACTTCATAATCATCAGCATCCTCTTCTCTAACAGTGAGGAGCTTGTCTCTACCTTTATCTGAAAAGGAGAGCCACAAGATTGCTGCCCACTGCTTTTGGGGGACCTGCTGTACTCTACAGGCCCTCTCCATAGCAGTTATCCACTTGTGGATATCATCCCCACTCTGGTAGGGAGGAACAACCTTGCTCAGGTTCCTATGGTCTGGAATAGATTCTCTGCCTCTAGGGACACTGTTGCTGCCACCAAGGGGTTCTAACCCCTCTCTTCTAGAAGCTCTCTGGATCTCCAGGGCTTCTCTATCCAGTGCCAACTGCTTGGTTCTGAGGGCAACTCTTGCTTCCTCATACTGCAGCAGTTTGCACATTCTTTCAGAGGAGGTCTCTCTTATGGGAAAGTATGAGTTCCTCTGGTGGACAAATTCTCTGCCAGAGTGATAAGAGTGCTCAGATTCCCTGGAAGGGGACCTATGCCTCTCCTCCACTCTGTCAGCTCTCTTAGGGAGAATTCCTCTGTCCTTTTCAGGCCCCTTGAGGCCTGGCCCTTCAATCACAGAGTCCTGGTCATTCTGATTTTCATCATCTGACCCAGATACTGTAATTGACCCACCCACTGATTCAGACCCATTAGCTCCTAGAGCCAATCTAAGATCATCTGCTGTCAGCAGATCTATCAGGTGTAGGGTTGAGGGACTCTGTCCTAGCCTCAGGTGTCTTTCAACACACATGGCTCTCAAGTCAGAGAAAGCCATGTCCTTATACTGAGGCTGAGTGGATCCACTGGTTCCACCCTTTAAGGACATTCTAGTGTTGTGCAGTGTTGTACTACCTACACTAGTTTGTGGCCTACTGATACTAGCTTGAGCTGTAGAAAGGGTGTGCTATCCCTTGGCACACAGCTCTAAGTTCAGTAGAACTTATTGATACTAAGCTTGACTTTATATGTACCTTAAGTACCTATAGTGGTTTTCAGTTAGTAATTCAAATAGAGATTTTCTGGTAAAACAATAGCAAGCTGGAATCCCACACGCTGCCCACCAATGTGAGAAGTTGGCCTGGTATATGCTGTTCACTAATTAAAGTGGACACCTTGCACCAGAACAATTCGACTCTTATGGTAGATAGGTTTAAGACAACCTTTATAGAAAGCTATCCTAGTGGTAGCTGTGGAGAGCAGCCTTCAGGCTAAGTCTTGAAGGAATGTAAAGCAGCTTGTTTTACCACACAATCTCTTGAATCACCAAATGAAAAGACACCACACAGGTATATATATCAAATATATATGTATTTATTAATAAACACTCTCTACTAATCTCTTTATGAGATTAGAAGTCAGGAACATATGTACAAGTCAAATGTTATCACAATAAGTTTAGCACAATCGAATATCACAATCTTAGTTTGCTAGACCTAGGTCTAGGGCATCTAGAATCGAGGGACCCCCAAGAACCACCCCAGGTAGTTGTAGGAGACCCACAGGGGACGGACGCGGTGACCTGGCACCGGTGCGAGTCCTGTGCGAGTCTATGCACTCAGACGCGATTGAGATATCAATGTTAAAGGTCCCTTGCGTGTTCGAGGCGAACACACCGATCGGTCCTTGTACGAGTCGAAGGACGCGGTCACAGATAGAGATGCAAGGGAGATGGACGCGCTGTGTCTAACACAGACGCGAACCTTGTGCGAGTCAGTGCAATGGAGATCTCAGAGTTACAGGCCCTTTGTGTGTTCGAGGCGAACACCGATCGGACTCAGTACGAGTCGAAGGATACAGTTTTAGATAGTGTTACAAAGGAGATGGACGCGGTGTGTCTAACACAGACGCGAACCCTGTACGAGTCAGCGCAATTGTCGCACTTAGAAAGTTAGAGTTTTAGGACACTTCTAGGGAAGCTACAAGCAAGTCACTTACAGGGTAAGTAGTTCTAGGGCCCACACCCACAGGAGCACCGTAGTGCTGAAGTTACCTCACCCAGGGGAGCCGGGTGCATAGGTGTTCTTTGGTGTCGGGTCGCGGCGTCGTTTTCAATGGGAGCCAGTGAAGACTTGCTGCTTGCGGCGACAGGAGAAGTGTCCGGAGGAATCCAAGCCTGGATTCGGAAGATGGAAGACCTGAAAGCAGAGGGGACAGTGTTCAAAGTCACTTGGCAGTGACTCGGGGCAAGGAAGATGGATGCCCACCGTCGTCGCAAGATTCAGGTCGTTCGCGGTTGCCTTGACTCTTCAGCCATGAGGTCCAGGAGGCGTTGATGACAACCAGGAGCTGGATTCGGCATGTCCCATGATGTCTGCAGCTTACTGCGGTGTCGGCGACTCGATCGGAGCCAACAAGCCTTGGTAACAGCAAGTCTCGGGGAAAGTGCGAAGAGGCAATGGCGCAGACCAGCAAGGTCTGTGGGACTCACCTAGCGAGGGTAAGTCAGGGCAGGCCTGGAGCAACCAGGGGAGCCCTTTGGTGTCTTTAGAAAGTCTTCTGGGGACCCACAAGCCGGCTGGCAAGGGATCGCAAAGACGCCTCGGGAGGATTCGCTCACAGGGGCCCACGGTCACTCGGGATGTGGTAGACCTCTGATCTTTGGAGGGATTCCTGCTGGAGGCTGGGACCACACGTGGTCCAAAGCACAAGTTCGTGGAACGTTGTGAAGGGGTTGCACTCGACAATAGTGCACGGTACCCAGGGGTCACGGTTCCTCGTTACTCTTGGGGTCCACTGGCCTCAGCTTTGCTGGGGACTCACGATGGCCTTTGAGAAGTCAGGAAATCCACTTCTTGGGCTGCAGGGACTTCGGACTCCGGCGGGAGCGGCGTAGTTTGCGACCATCGTTTGTAGTTTTTGGTGCCTGCCAAGCAGGGGAGTCACTCCTTGACTCCAAGGGAGATTCTTCAGTCTTCCAAAGGTAGTGGAACATCGAAGGTCCGGGATTCTTCTTGTAGAGCGTCGTCCAGGGAAATCTAGGGTGCAATGCACAGGTTCCTCCTCTTATACTAAAAGAAAGGGAGGGACTAGCTCTATGACCCTACCTATGGGAGGGTCAGGGGAGTGGGTGGCTACACCCACTTCCCTTTGTCCAGTTTCGTGTCAGAGCAGGGACAGGTAGCCCCTGAGCCGGTTTGAACTGGCATATGCACAGAGGAGCCTTCTGCTCCCCCAGTGCAGGACTTCAAAGCACTCTAGGAGTGCACCCACCCATCCCCAATACACTAAACCCTGTCTGGGAGGTGGTCACACCCCCTTGGGACAGGATATCTATTGTTGGGCTTCCTCCACTGCGAGTGTTGGTCATCAGCAGGAGGGCAGCCCAGTGTCTGTGACTGGTGGCATCCATTTTGTGATGCCAGGGCTCTGCAGGATTCTACCGCGTTTCCACAGTAGGTACATGTCTATCCCTCTAGAAGGGTGGAATGCTACCCCCGCCGCCAGGACTGGCGGGGGGTAGTATTCCAAGGTGTTTGACACCAAACACGACATGTTTCGATGCAGCCATTCCAAAGTTAGCATTTTACCGCGAGGATATAATGCACTTAAAAGTATATGGTTTAACCGCATCCACAAACAGCACCAGAGAATGGACTCTGAGAGCTGCAGAGGGGCCCTGCTCAGGCAGAGGCACCCCCTCACATAGAAGCCAAGCACCCTGCCCTCAGGATTGATAGGGCCTGCCTTAGGGGTGACTGATAGGGTTATATGTGTGTGTAGGAGAGATATAGGGAACCT
Organism: Calotriton arnoldi; assembly: GCA_963921515.1. Taxonomy (NCBI): domain Eukaryota; kingdom Metazoa; phylum Chordata; class Amphibia; order Caudata; family Salamandridae; genus Calotriton; species Calotriton arnoldi. The sequence continues at coordinate 1,420,157 of CAWUFW010003762.1, forward strand.
ATATCTCAGTGAGGGGTGCTAGCACTTCCTCACTCAGGCTGCAGTAGCAGGCCTGTGGTGTCAGATTTAGTCTGCTTCCCAGGGGTGGCATAATACATGCTGCAGCCCCTGGTAGACCTGTGAAGTACCTATGCCCTTGGTACCTAAGGTACCATATACTAGGGACTCATAAGGTGCCACAGTATCCAATCACTAGTGCACCTAGAGTGCACTCCAAATCGTTTAGAGAGAACAGAGAGGCTGGGGCCCTGATTAGCTGGGTCCCAGCCTGACTATAGCCAGAAACCAGTGTAAACATCAGAAAAAAAGTGGGGGCAACATAAGAGGCAGATCCTACTCTCCTACAGTGCACAAGGAGAAATATCTTTATTTCTCCTCGTTATTTCTCCTTTCCATGCGTGCTGCATTCTGCAGCACACATAGAAAGAGCAATAAGCTTCTAAGGATTGTTTTTGTGCAGGAAGGTATCCCTTATTGCACAAAAACAATCCTGTCTGTAACACAGGCACACATTAAACATAGCACAAGGGTGCTTGTGCTTATGCTAGGCAGCATACAGTGCACCAGTGCTAGGAGGTAGCAGAAGTGCACCTTATCTTAGTACATACGGCACATTTCTGCTCTCTCTGTTTTACACAACGCAGCACACCAAGTTCCCTTGCTGTGTTGCATTGCCTGAAACTTTAGTAAATCTTGCCCTAGGTGTGAGAATCCAGTTATGCTCACCTTGACTTCCAACAACTGGTGCAGGTGCAGGATCTACTCAGAGAAAAGGAACTGCTGACAGTCTTTGTAGTTAGATACTGGCAGCAAAACCATGCTCGGTGGGGAAAAGAGCCCATGTGCCCCACTGAAGACCGCTCTGATGCACAATAAAAAAAACAGTGAATGTGCAAGCACTGCTACATGTCCTGATGTTGATACAGTGCACGGGGACACAGGCAGGAGAAATTGCATTGGCTGGAACATAATATGGTTCTGGCTCAATAATAGCTGCTGGAACTGGAGTTTGTCTGGTTCGAACTTAATGCCAGCAGTGCAGTGTAATCGAGTTAATTATGTGGTTATCTGTGGATAGCTTGAAGGTTTCTGGTTTAAACCTCCTTGTGATCAACTACGCTTTTCATTCTGCTAAGGTCTATAAAATAAGTACTGTTGAGTTAGGGCTTTTTGTATGTCTGTGTGTGTCTGTGCACACATGTATGTGTGTTATTGTGTGTGTGAAAGGATAATGTAAGCAAGTTTGCCACATTGAGACTTGAGTTTCAGTTTTTTAGACTTTTTAAAAGGCCATAGTGACAAGATTGCACTACTTGACTCGGTCAGTCAAGAGATAACTATGCTGTTTAAATCAAATGCCTGGCGGAGGAGAAATCATGAGCATACACTAAAGGTATGATTTTATTGTGCCTGTCCTGCAAGAGCAAGCTGCCAAAGTCTATAGGGAGGGATTACACCAACAATAATGTGCCTTTGTTTCCATTTGCAGCATCAAATATAATCAGGCAGAATGTATGTTGAGTCGACTCGAAAATAATGTTGTGTCTGAGGGGCCCAATCCCTAGCCTCATACTGGCTTAGAGAAAACTGTTTTGTTAATCTCTACATAAATATTCTTGTTTCCTGACCCCCTCCTCCTGTGCCTCAGAAAATGATCTGCCTATGCCAGTGTTAGCCACAGTCTCTATATTGGTAATAACTTTGGCGTCATTTCACGAATCTTCACGAATTTTTCAAAACAAGTTTGCCATTCACTTCAGATGCTGTTTGGAAAGTTTCGGGTTGATTCGTGATGCGGGGATCAAGACGAAGGGGGGGCCCCAAAATGCATTTTCCCCATGCAATTTCCATAGGGATTTTGAACAAAACGACAGCCTGAACCGCTAAGTGGAATTGCACCAAATTAATCAGAAAGCTCATGGTCCAAAAAGGGTGTTTTTTGTAATTTGATGTAAATCCATTCAGTAGTTTTGTGGTTATTAAAGAAAAAATATTTATGTATATCTAGGGACGCGAATACTCCGCGGATCCGACAGATCTCAAAATGAGATCTGATTGGCTGCCAGCCAGGGCCGGACTGAGAACCCAAAGCAGCCTTGGCAGTTTTCTCGGACCAGCCCCCTGGGGAAGCACTGTCTCGCCCTGGGATACTGGAAACGCGTGCTTGATGCTTTTGTCACTGGGGCCAGTATTGCAACACCGCTGCAAAACTGGCCCCCAGTAACAAAAGTGGCCCCTACCCTTCTAGCTTCCCGGGGAAATGTCCTGCTGCCAGAACTTCAACCAAGAAGTGTTGGCAGCCATCTTGGTTTCTCGAACTCGGCTGAGTGCCAAGGAAACAACATAAAAAAGGGGGAGGATAGGAATACCCTGAACCCCTAGGCATGGTGGTAGGGACCCACAGGGACCCTGTTGGGGGCCAAATACATATTGTTTTGTAAATTTGCTGGCGCATCCGCTGATGATCTGCGGATCCATGGGAAAAGTAAAACAAAAAGGCTCAGTTTCCCACGCTTGTTTTAAGTAATCCCCGGTGGACCAGGTCACGGGGGATTCATTGTTATATATATGGGTGCTTTAACCACGGGGACCCCATCGCCTGGGGCACGGTTAAACAGAAGACGGGGAGGTGGCCCTCCCTCCCTGGGACAATTTCGGCCCCGGGGAAACCAACCCTCGGGACCCAGCCTCAGTAAAAGTGGCAGGGGACACCCACCCCCCTCCTGGTCGATTTCTGCCCCGGGGACTGCCACCCCTCGGGCCCATCTGTGAAAAGTGAGTGGGAGGGGGGCGCGAGTTATAGTTACCTTAGAAAACAAGTTATAGTTACTTGACAGAACTCTAACTGCTGAATTTCTATGGTTTTGTGTGTGTAAAATCTGAACCTAACTATAAATAACGTGAACGTGTTTTGTAGATGATTCTGAGACTTAAAGATATATAATAAGTTACTTCATAAGTTAAATTAATATTCTTTCTAAACTAGTAATGAGTGATATTGTTTCTAATATATGTCATCTGAGTGGGCATGTGACTGTATCAGTGTGGGAGTGGGTGTCTGAGTGCTGTGTGTGTGTGTGTGAGTGGATGTATAGGTTAATAAGGGTGTGTGTGAGTAGCTGTATGGGTGTGTGAATGACTGTGAGAGGATGTATTGGTGATTGAGTTTCTACCTTAGTGGCTGTATGCGGGGGTAGTGTGTGAGTGGCTGTTTTGGTGACTGAGTAGCTATGTGAGTGGATCAATGGGTGGGTGAGTGGGTGTGTTAGTGGCTGTACGGGTAAGTTAGTGGCTGTTTGAATAGATGTATGTGTGAGTGGCTTTTTTGCACAGTAACTGTCTGTGTGACTGGCTGTATAGGTGAGTGAGTGGGAGTGTGACTGCTTGTATGGATGTATGAATGGGTATGTAAGAGGTTAGCTGGATTAGTGAATGGATGTGTGAGTAGCTGTATGGGTAAGTGAGTGGCTTTGTGAGTAGCTGTATGGGTGAGTGAATGCTAATGTGAGTGGCTGTGTGGGTGAGTGAGTGGTTGCGTGAGTGGCTATATTAGTGAGTGAGTGGCTCTGTGAGTGGCTCTATGGGTGAGTGAATGCTAGTGTGAGTGGCTGTATGGGTGAGTGAGTGGGTGTGTGAGTGTCTGTATGAGCGAGTGGGTGTGTAAGTGGCTGTATGGGTCAATGATTTGGCTGTGCTAGTGGCTGTATGAGTGAGTGAGTAGGTGTGTGTGAGTCATTGAATGGGTTTGTGAATGAGTATGTGAGTGGTTGTCTGAGTAGACATATGAAAGGTTTTATGGGGGTATGAGTGGGTGTGTAAGTGGTTCTGTGGATGATGTCATAAGTGATTTCATCAGTGATGTCATTTGAGATGTCATCAGTGATGTCATCAGTGATGTCACTGACCATGTCATGAGTGATGTAATATGTGAGGTCATAAGCAGTGCATTGCAGGAGCATAGCTCATAGCTAGCTCTGGTAACTATAACTGCTAAATTTATGTGGTTTGTGTGAGTGAAATCTGAGCCTAACTATAACGTCCCTGTAACCTTTATTTTTTGTCAGGGAATTTCTATGTTTTTTTAAATTCTATTTCCTAACTATAATGTCCCTGTAACCTTTGTTTTTTTCAGTGAACTTGTATGGTTTAAAAAAAAATCTATTTCCTAACTATAACATCCCTGTAACCTTTGGTTTTTTCAGTTAATTTCTATGTTTTTTAAAATTCTATTTCCTAAATATAACGTCCCTGTAACCTTTGTTTTTTCCAGTGAATTTGTATGTTTAAAAAAAATTCTATTACCTAACTATAACATTCCTGTAGCCTTTGTTTTTTCCAGTGTATTTCTAAGGTTTTTATAAAAAAAAACTTTTCATAATTGTAAACTGTAACGTTTTATTGTGGATGTGTGAGCACCTGTGTGGGTCTGTTAGTGGGTGTATGAGTGTGTGTGTGGGTCTGTGAGTGGGAGTGGGAGTTTATGAGTGGGTGTGTGAGTGGGTGCATGAGTCTCTGAGTGGGTCTGGGAGAGGGTGCATTTTTAGTGCGTTTGTGAGTAGGTGCATGAGTGTCTGAGTAGGTGTGTGAGTGGATACAGGAGTGTCTGAGTGGATCTGTGAGTGGGTGCATGAGTGTCTGAGTGGGATCTGCGACTGGGTGCCTGAGTGTCTGAGTGGGTCTGTGAGTGGTTGTGTGAATCTCTGAGTGGATCTGTGAGTGTTTTGTGTTTGATTGGGGTTTGTGACTGGGAGCATGAGTGTCTGGATATGTGAGCAGGTGCATGAGTGTCTGAGTGGGTCTGTGAGTGGGTGTGTGAGTCTCTGAGTAGGTCTGTGAGTGGGTGCATGAGTGACTGAGTAGGTGTGTAAGAGAGTGCATGCCTCTCTGAGTGGGTCTGTGACTGGGCATGAGTCTCTGAGTGGGTGTGTGAGGGGGTGCGTCAGTGTCTGAGTGGGTTTGTGAGTGGGTGCATGAGTGTCTGATTGGGTCTGTGAGTGGGTGCATGAGTATCCGAGTGGGTCCATGAGCAAGTGTATGAGTCTTTAAGTAGATCTGTGAGTGGGTGTATGAGACTCTGAGTGGGTCTGTGAGTGGGTGGATGACTCTCCGAGTGGGTGTGTGAATGGGGAAACAGTCAAGTGGCACTTAGCATTGGAAATATGGTCCCGTATGGAAGTATGGTCCCGCAGGTGCATATGGAGCATCGCATCATGGAAGGTACTAGACAGGCCCATTAGAGAGGTAATGAGGATAATACATGGTGAAGTGGGGAAGGTGTTTTGACATATAAAAAGGGACTCCTAATCCAATATAGTTAAGGGCAAATCCAATGTGCATGTATAACAGTAACGTTGATCAACTCCCCTGTTTTGGAGAAACAGCGAGTTAGAACAACAAGAGAACCCTACTATATATTGTAAAACAGGACAGCAATAGGCCCTTCATACTGCATCTTTACTCAATCCAGCATAGGCTGGAATAATAATAAGCAATATGGTAATCTCTTGACCAATTTGATTATTTGAAGCAGTCATTTTAAAATTGTATTTTATGTGGTATTACAATTCCCACAATGCCTCATAATGGGCACAGTGGGAGGTTTGAATATATAGTCGAAATTGACAATGGACTCACGTAACCATGAGCAAGACCTGTTGGTAGAAACGCGTCGGTGGTGGTGTAATGGTGATAATTGTACTTGATGAATAAATTGATGTGCAAAAAAACTTTCCTGGAGTGCGGTGTTCTTCAAAGTTTGATGATTCATTGTTATTCGGAGTTGGTCCATCCCAACGCCGGCACCAGCTGTGTGAAGTGAGCACTACGAATGAACTAAGTTGGTGGTGATATATAGATATTTATTTTTAATTATTCAGTGCTTTTGTGAACATCTTGGAGTTCGAACATGAAAAATAAATAAAGAGTAATTGGAACAATACCTCTCGGATCCCAGTATTCCAGATATATATATATGTTCGACTAGGTTGTGCATGGAAAGTTTTGGGGTGATCCGTCAAGTGGGGACAAAGAAATAGGGGGGTTCCCAGAGCACGGTTTTCATCTTTATTTTTCCCATCATAATGACTTATTTGGACTGAGTTACACATGGAACCATGAGTGTGAAGATTTCTGTACTTAACACTACCGGATTCCAAAACTGTGGCCCTGATTTAGATCATGGCGGTCTGACCGCTGGCCCGTCACGGTGGCACGACTGAGTACTCCGCGGAGCTGACAGTCTTCCGCCTGCGTGTTCAGATGTATATGAGATACACAGAAGACCTCCGCTTTGGCAGTCTTCTGTGCTGGTGAACCACCTGCCATTGCCATCTTGACGGTGGGGTCCATCTGAGCAGATTTCTTCTTCTAAAACTCCAAGGATGACCATTATAAATTCCTGTGCATCTTGTTGATTGTTGTGAGTAAATGCTACTGAGCCACTGCATATACCTCCTAGATCTCGAATGCCTGAAGCAGAATGTATTTCAGTCCTACCACTATGTAAACGTTGCACCAAAGCACAAAGTGTAGATGCACAGTCTCTTTTGTGGTTCCTGTTCAATTGTATTTATAAGATGTGGTAAATGAATGAGTACATTGAGAACAACATTTGTATAGCAGTTGACACCAGGGGCAGTATTACACATTATCACTGTTTACGCCCGGCGCACCTTTCAAAAGGTGCACTGGGCACAAACAGTGATAATGCGCCCCATTATGGTGTATGCACTGCCCCCAGGGCAGCAATGAACTCGTGCTGCCCTGGGGGCAGCGCATTCACGTGAAAACACGGAGCAGCTGCTCCGTGTTTTCACAGTGCAGGCGGCACCCTAGAGAACCCCTTGCAGGCGTGTGCAGTCAGTGACTGCACCTGCCTGCAAGGGGATGTCTGGGGGGTCCATGGGACCCCCTTTACCCCCTGCAGAGGGCTGCTATCAGGAGGCGCACTGACAGTGCGCCACCTTTTAAATGGCGAATTGTCAGTGCGCCTCCTGAGGGCTTCTTTGACTCTGCGCCCGCGTCAGTAATATGGCGCGGACGCAGAGTCAAAGGAATTCCCTCATTTGCATAGGGCACGCCCCTATGCAAATGAGGGAACACCCTCTGTTGATAGCGCTGGCGCTTTAAGTGCGCCAGCGCTATTGGTATTATAGAAGGGGCCACACAAGCTTCTGCATCCCTTTATATAATAACAAAGTCCCCCTTGGGCGCGCAAAGCGGGCGCAAACGCCCGTTGCGCCCCCGGGGCACCATCTGTAATACGGCCCCGGAAGGGTTTGATAACTGGTAACCTAAAATATCTCCCTCATTCTCCAGTTTTTTCTTCATAACACCTTCCTTGTTCTCCTTCTTTTCAGGAACATCCATTGATTCTGTTGTAAGCTTCCGCTTGGGACAGATTATCCATTTCTCATAAATGGGATACTGTCCTAAATGGGGAGCGTACACATTTCTTAACCAATTGTACTCTCTGACACAACTTCATCGGCACTAACTTTCCTATCATCAAAATCAACTAAAACCAAACCGGACAATGTTCTTATTCGAGACAATGCTACATATGACATTCTTTCTTTTAAATACAGTACTACCAATATTTATAAAAGCTGCATCTACACTTAAACCTTGAGATTTATGGATAGTTACAGCATATGCTAGAGAGAGAGTGGGAACTGGACATATAAGTCCTTTTACTAGCAGAAAACGTACAACACATCAGCCAATCTGCTTCACACCATCATCTGATCAAATTTAATGGCTAAGTATTTAACCTCATCCCTATTTGGAAAATTAATTGAATCAATTACTTTACTGATAGCAACATTTACTAATCCTTCATCAATATTTAAATTACACCACAGAATTTCTCTACAATTTTTACATACGCGTAAAGACTTTTCTAATCCTGCAGTCCTGGATACAGATTTCTCCAATGAATCTAATTTTGCTTGTCGTTTTCCACTAAGCAGTACTGTCGCTCCCTGGTGTTCCATTTTGACGATAGCTGTAATTTCTAAAATGTCTTCTTTCTCCAGTTTTAGTAATTGTTCATTAAAATTAGAGAACTCTTGAAGTGTAGGCTTCAAACAGACTATGGATTTCCCTTCTTCAATGAAAAATTAACTGTGCTGCTGTGTTGTCAGATGAGAATAGTTTCTTGATAAGTTAACTTTCTAACGCACATTTCCCCTCCTTTTGTCAGAACTCCTACTTTAATGTCCTTCAGAACATTTCCGTATTCCACATCAGATGCTTGACGCATATTCTTCAGTAGTTCCTTGTATTGGAAGTTTAGCCAAATGTTTACATTGCAATACTTCCCAAAGAATTCCGAGATTCATTATGGAGAAGTGTCTTGAAAACAGGCTGTCCTTTGATGGGGGTAAGTTGCAGTAGGTCACCAAAGACAATTAAATGCTTTCCTCCAAAGAGCATGTCATACTCTGTTTTTAAAATCGGTTTCATTCTCAAGTATACGAAGGCAAGAATTAAGCTTAAGACCATGCTCTCCTCATCAATGATTAACAGCTTCAGTTTCTTCAGTACTCTTGAGACTTCATGAGAAGCTTTACCGGATAATTGCTGGTATTCCAGTGTATTGTCATGTTCAACAGGTAGCATAAGTTGTTGATGTAAAGTAATTCATTTAATGTTGTGTGCATCTAATCGAGTTGGTGCTGTTAATACGCACAACAAATTTGATTCTGTAGTTATCTGTGGGAAACCAGTGAGTATTTTAATTGAAAAACTTTTCCCAGTGCCCGCTTGACCACTGACATCTAATAGTATTGGCTTAATTGATGAGCATTTACATTCTTTGTTCTCGTGGAGGAATCCAAGCTCTATTTTCTTTTTTACCTCCATATAAATGTATTTCTGTTTGTTGTTCAGTTGTCCAACTAACTGTTCTAAATCCACTCTTTCTGGCTCGCTTGTTGCATTGCACTTTGCACCTCATTTATGGCTGTTGCAGCTTCATTTTCAATAATTGTTTGTCCAAGAGGATCTTGAGTCAAGGGTCCAGAGCTTTGGCTGCTTTTTTAACTCTCTTTAGCTATCTCAGCAGCAATTGTTTCTTCCTGTCTCATCATTTAACATTTGCAAATAGTTTGGAAAGACTGAACACTGAATTCTGTCTTTCACAGTGTTGAAAGAATCTTCGTAGCAGTCATATCCTCAAAGTAATTGTGATTCAGCATGCCAAGGCTTGAAGAGTTGTAGAAGTGCCAAATAGAAAAACTCTCTTTGTCTGGAGTTTGGCAACTACGTTTTCTGTGGTTAATTTGATTTCCTTTTGTGTGTCTCACCAAACAACCATCACATCCAACTACTGCATATTTCCCTTCTTCTATGTTTTCTGTTACATTGCCTCTTTATCTGTAGTGTTGGAGTACTTCATAAAGGCACATGTTTTCTAGATCTGGACTCCTTCTTGGATAGTATGTGTCTAACATACTTGATTTTACAATGTCTGTACTTTGTGGATCAAACTCTGCTAGGTACTGAATTTCCAGGAAAGACTTAAAAACTCTATTTCACGTGCTTGCTAGGAGTAGGAGACTTATCCAAACAATTGCCCTTGACTTCGAGTACACACTGGCTGAGCACAACCGATCACTGTATTCATAGGACCCTATCTCTCTATGGGAATGAATTTTCAAGCTGAAGCTGTACAATGGCTTGGTTTCTAGTCTTTTCTGCTGAAATCTCCTCCCACATCTCTTTCATCTCTGTTTTCTCTGATTCTGTAATATACAAAGTGATCTAATGAGCAACAGCGATGGAGTTGTCTGCAACAAATTTTATATCCATATTAGCATTCCACATTTTGAGAATCACAGGGTTGTAGTCATTAATATACTTGGAGGCCTCTGTTCTTCTCTGGTTGTATGTATTTTTGGGTGATTTCCGTGCAAGTGTATGTCTGACAGCAGATAAAAGGCTGTTCACTCTTCCTTGGAAAATGACAGGTCATGGAAATCCAAACCGACATCTTGTGTAAAAGTTTCCTTTGCATCTGTATTTTCGACGACAGTACTTCCCACATCTATGTCTTTGAAAGCGCAGAACTTGGTGTCTCAGACCTTTTTCACCACTGTCTTTCGGGATGATGCATGTCACATACTGTTCATGAAGGAGAGTACAGACTAATCACTGTCTGTTCCAAATTTCGGTGCATCCTTTATCCATAACAGTATGTGAATATGAGGAGCACCTCTTGCTTGGTGCTCTTTACATCAAAAGAAATCAGTTACTTCGCCACGAGGAGGAATTGTTTTGTTGCAGATAAAAGACAGCATGGCTTGAAACCTGTGGTTAAAATATCTACAAACATTAGCATGATCCAAAGAGCAAAGTTCTCCTGCTGTCTTCACTTTGATGTCCTTAATGTTTGAGTTCACTTCTCTCAAAAATTCAAGCATGCATACTCAGCACAACTGAGTGTCAGAAACCAAGTAGGTGCATCTAGGTTCCTCATCATACAGTTCAGTTCTCCATGACGACGATACCAAAACTGCTTGGTGCCATATTGGCACGCCATCAAATTAATCAAGTTGTATTCTAACTGTTCATCCTTTCCTTGAACTTTGTCAATTAATTCCTTTGCAGAGAGATTTTGAAGATTATCTCCTGTCTTCAGTATGTGGTTTACATCATATGATAGTCCCAACAAGTCACTCTCAAACAGAAGAATACACTTTCGAAATATAGGATCCTCTGAATATAACCTGGTTGACTGGTATTCAGCTTCTGGTATTTGTATGGGGCGGTCATCATAGCGGCCAGCTGCTCCAGTGGGAAACCGTTGTGGAAAACAGAGATCCCATAAACGTTTCTCCCACACACTCATGAGACCTCCTTTTGCTTGCTTCATTTGAAACAAATCAATAGCATCATCAATAACTTCCTTAGAATGCAATGGATGGATGCTATAGTGCTCATAAATTTCTTCTGGTCTGGATTAATCCACAATTTCAATCTGTCCACATGAAGGTAATGTTTCATCCTCCATATAAGTTACATCTCGAACAACACCAATATTTTTAAAATAAACATTATTTTGTATCAGTATAATGATGCTTTATTAACTTTACTAACATCGACTAACTCTTGCCAGATTTGTTTGACCCTTGGTAGGTACACCACTTACTAGTATGATAAGTGGTTCATCAACATCTTTCTCTACCCCAGCAGTTTCAATATTCTGTTTAAAATCTAAAGGTAAGTAAACAACTCTTCCTTTAAGGCCTTTCTTTAGCTCAGTTGGTGGCAGCTTCCCTGTCTTTGGTCTAGTACGAACTATTGAGTGAAAAGGATGTATGGACTGTATGAGAATTGATTCATAAACATTTAATTCTTGAAATTCTTCTGGAATTGATACTAATTCTAACTTGTTATGTATGGTTCTTGCTGGCATTTTGTTATCCAGTAACTTATCATAGCAGTATTTACATATAATTTGCCATGTGGAATTATAAAACTGGTCTTCTACAAATAAATATACACCAAATTCTTGCCACTTATCTCTGTTCTCTTGTTCAGTTTTTGAGAATACAACTACATTGCGAATTTGGCTTTTGTAGTGAGTGCGTGGACACAGTTTGGTTTTTCTGAAGATACTGTGTTAAACTTTGGAATCTCTTGTGCAAAGTTATTAGTACTAATGCCTGTGTCCTGTTCCTCTACACCTACACTAACAAACTCTTAATTCTCCATAGACTCCTGTTTATGACCAAAGAAATGAAACTGAACATCTTCAGAAACTTTTCTTCCATGCATTAGAACTCTATTCAGCTCTCCTAAAAATAAGACAGGAGTTTTTACATAGTAAACTCTCCTAACCAAATTTTGCATTTTAGAGTGATGCATAGCTAACATCCTGAAGTGATGAAAGGTGCTTGTGCACACTTTCTTAGATAGACATGCCAGTGAATGTCCCTGTAAATTATTCTACTTCCTCACTTTTCATGGATCTAATCCTTGCAAAATTGAATTTTTTCGCTTGACACTTCTATTTGGAAATTGACATAAAAAATCTTTATGTGAATTGATTGTTGCCGAACACTGATAATACTACTACAGTTCCATTTGTATATAGGGGGCCTGTCTACGCGTTCCTTGTACCTCTTCAGCTATCACTTTCTCTACAATCATAGGAACTATCTCCTCTTTTGCAATAGGAGTACCATCTTTTACCTCATAACAAAGACCAGTTGTATCAACTGCATGCACTAGTGCGTTCTCTTGTAAATAGCTTTCCTCATTAAAATAAGGTTCTGTACTAGAGCTGTGCTTCCGTTCACGTTTAAAAATCTTGAAAAAATGTGTTTTATTAATAAGCCTTTTTTAAAGGTTTCTTCTTCATACACAATGCTGTTTTGTCTAGTGTCCTCATTCTATTCAATAGCAAGATGAATAGTTTCCTCTTCAGAGAAAACATTTTGTCAACGACACTATCAATATATTGCTTTTGCTTAAGTGCAGCACTTCTCCTCTTATGCCTCTTATTCCGCAGAGTTACCATCAAGCTCTGCCAAATTCTGCAGAGTTCCACTGGCGGGCGGAGTATAGCTCAGCAAACTAGTTTGTTGGCATGTATTCATTAATGTCAGGGAGGACCTGGCCTGGCAGTTCGGTCTGGACTGTTCCCATGGGGCACAGGGTCAAGACTGATTTGCATATGGCTGGGTCCAAACTCGGGTGGCGTAGTGGGCAAAAGAATGATGGATTTAACCCAGATCTTTTGACTGGGGGAGAATGTTTGCATTGTCAGCATTCCATCCATCATTTGTTTGCTGTAACACTTTTCGCCCTAAGTGGGATGGGTATGCCCAGACGTGGGTCCCTTGCTCACTGTGCCACTGGATTCAAGCTAGCCTGGCTGAAGAAGGGTGACATACCCTGAAACCGGTCCCAGGATGCTTGTTTCCGGTCCAGGGAGGACCTGGCCTGGCAGTTCGGTCTGGACTGTTCATGGGGCACAGGGTCAAGACTGATTTGCATATGGCTGGGTCCAAACTGGGGTGTCGTAGTGGGCAAAAGAACGATGGATTTAACCCAGATCTTTTGACTGGGGGAGAATGTTTGCATTGTCAGCATTCCGTCCATTTGTTTGCTGTAACACTTTTCGCCCTAAGTGGGATGGGTATGCCCAGACGTGGGTCCCTTGCTCACTGTGCCACTGGATTCAAGCTAGTCTGGCTGAAGAAGGGTGACATACCCTGAAACCGGTCCCAGATGCTTGTTTCCGGTCCGGGGAGGACCTGGCCTGGCAGTTCTGTCTGGACTGTTCCCATGGGGCACAGGGTCAAGACTGATTTGCATATGGCTGGGTCCAAACTGGGGTGGTGTAGTGGGCAAAAGAACGATGGATTTAACCCAGATCTTTTGACTGGGGGAGAATGTTTGCATTGTCAGCATTCCGTCCATCATTTGTTTGCTGTAACACTCATTCTATTCAATAGCAAGATGAATAGTTTCCTCTTCAGAGCAAACATTTTGTCAACGACACTATCAATATATTGCTTTTGCTTAAGTGCAGCACTTCTACTCTTATACCTCTTATTCCGCAGAGTTACCATCAAACTCTGCCAAATTCTGCAGAGTTCCACTGGCGGGCGGAGTATAGCTCAGCCAACTAGTTTGTTGGCATGTATTCATTAATGTCAGGCCATGTCCAAGGGATAAGCATAGTGGATCAACTGGAAGTGTACATTTTGATGTTGGCTATTTAAATAATTTCTGTGCAGTCTGAGTCTACGTGAGAATTGTAAATAATGCAGCGCCAGTCATTGCAGAGCTCCACGACACACAGCTTTGTGGCAGCCCTGCTTAGAATGCACGTAGCATGCGTGCACTACGCAAAAAAGCAATGAGAGTTACTAATGAACGGCTGGAAGATTAATGGCTGGGTGACAAGTGATATAGGGTCATCTACGTGCAGAAATGGACTGTGTTGTTGATACGCACATGACTAATTTATATCCCGCCCCTTCGGTCCCCTCTCCTCACCTTGAACTTGCAGCTGTGCTGTGATGTGTATTCCAGGGTCCAGAGGCTGGACAGGACTCGCGGCTGGCCAGCAAATTGGTGGCCTCTGGCCCGGGGACCCCTGGTGCTGCCCCGGTACTGGTCCATCCAGAGACTCAGATTCATCGAGCCCATCCAGTGTGAGCCGGGATGATGGCAGTTCGGGAGGAGTGGGTGGTGGAGGGCCAGGACGGGCTCAGAACTTAAAGGGTGTTGCTGAGGGTGCACAAGACGCGGCCCTGAGAGGCAGCATCCCGGGGCCGGTGCGGAAGAGCCGCAGCAGCAAATTACTTCTTCTCCTTTGGGCAGGGGGGCAAGTACACCTCAGCTATGACAGCCCCAGAGAACCAGCACTTTCTTTCACCAGTGGGAGCAGGCATCAGTAGAGAGAGGAGGACACACTTTTTGTGGCTGGATTGTAGTTTCTCTCCCTTAAAAAGACCGCAGCGCCTACATATTTACTAGTTACAACATAGAGAACGGACTGCAATGTATCCACTGGCGGACCTCATGAAAAATTAACATTATTTCAGTGCCATCTTTGAGCATGCCAGTATGCTACGCTGATTGCAAGCAATTACAATAAAAAAATTCGGTGTGAGCAATGAGCATGCCAGTTAACTCCGCTCTGCCGGCAGGTGCCAAAGTTTTTTGCTGTACTCCGTGCTCCAAAGTGGAGTGGTAAAATTCTGTGAAATCGGCCGATGGAGCAGAGTTTACCGCCCACCTCTAATTTTAAAGGATTGCCTGAGCTTGGATCATTGGCACCATATCCCCTGGCTGCAATACATTAAAAACACTCTGAGCAGCCTGGGGAGATCCGACATCTTCTTTGACCCACTTCATATCTCTAAGGCAGAAGTTTTGTGGTTCAAACAGGCTTTTTCTCCAATGCCCAAAAGGTCTTATGTTCATTATTCCATGGTCAAACCCTTGTGTAAGACTGAAATGTATTTGTCACTCGTGCCTGTTTTTCATAGAAGACTTCTGACTTATTTCCATTTGAACATGTTCCCCCAATGTATTTCTGGCTGACATAAACCCTCTGAGCCTCCGCCTTGCACATTCGAAATGGCCACTGTACTGGACACTTTACACATTGTTTTTATTTGTCCTGGGTTTACCAGATTGTGTCAAAAGTTTATAGGTCCCCTCTTCTTGTCAATTAATTTTACTTAGGCAAGACCAGTTTTATTGTATCTTCAACTTTTACCTACTTGTAATGTCTGTTTTTATTTATCTTCGTTTTTAGCCAGGGTATTTTATTCCTCTACATGGGATCTGGTGTTTTAGTTGTTTTATCTGTACTGCTTTTTGTCTATTTTATTGAACTGTTTGTTATACTATGCACTTTTATGATTTGCTCTGTTCAAATTGAATAAAGTTATATGATGATGATGATGATGATGACAAAGCCTAAACTTTGGCTGGATCCGGAGTCATCCCCCATCAGAGAAAATGTGCCCAAGGAATTTTAATCTTGTTTTGTGAAACTCACACTTTTCAACATGTAAGACCTACATCAGCAAGTAGACGGTATACTTGGGTAAGGGCTCTATCGTGTTCTTCCGCGTGGCCCCCAAATACTAGTATATCATCACTATAATTGAAAGCATGTGTGACTGGCTGTATAATGCGACGATTGACATCTTGTAAAAATTTGGTAGCTGATGACACTCCAAAACTCAATCTTTTGTATCTGAACAAACCAACATGAGTTGGAAAGGTAGTAATGTACCTGCAGTTTTCCTCCAATTCAAGCTGATGATACACTTCATTCAGATCAAGGCGCAAAAAGACTTTGGGACCATTCAACTGGGTAATCATATCGGCAATGTGCGGACCTGGATGTCGTTCTCTTTCAGTCACCTTGTTTGCTTGATGCATGCTAACAAAATTCCACACAGAGCCTCCACTGTCCTTTTTAGGTGCCACAACTATGGGAGAGACCCATGGCGTCGGACCAGTAGAGCGCTCAATGATATTATGTTTCAGCAAAGTCTGGAGTTCTTTTTCAACAGCTTCTTGTTGGTGAAATGCAATTTGCCGATGTCGTTGAGCAACAGGACGAATGTCCTCATTAATATTAAGCTGCACTGTCTTAAGTTTTCCAAATCCATGGAACAATGATGGAAACTGATTTACTATCATGATGAGCATTGTTATTGCAATTCACAGAAATTAGTCCCATGTCAGCTGCAGTGCTGAAGCTGAACAAACATTGTAGGAAAGTAGGATCTGCTTTCATGGTTACCCCCACTTTTTGCTTGATGTAATGCTGTTTCTAACTAGTCTGACTGGGATCATGCTAATCAGGACCCCAGTCTCTGTGCTTTTTCCCCTAAATTGGTTTGGTAAGTACTTGGGTACATCCCAGATTGGACACTGCTGTACACTTATCTGTCCCTAGTATATGGTACTAAGGTACCCAGGGCATAGGTACACCAGAGATCCCCCATGGGCTGAAGCATGCACTATGCCACCCATGGGAGACCAATCAATTTGCAACTACAGGCCTGCCATTGCAGCCTGTGTAAGCTGGTGCTAGCACCACTTACCAAAGATATAGGTTTCCCTATATCAAAGGTCACTGCACTTAAAACCTATAAGTCGCCCCTAGAGAAGGCCTTTCAATCCTGAAGGCAGGGTGCTTGGTTCTAAATTTGAGGGTGCCCCTGCATGAGCAGGACATCCCTACGACCTACGGAGTCCATTCTCCCGGGTTGTCAGTGAAGCAGCCATATAACATATAGAGGGGCACCGCGTCATTACAAGGTGACCATCTTGAAACTGGCTGCAACGAATCCTATCATGTTTGGTATCAAACAGGTTGAGGTGTGGGAGGTATGATTCCATGCACCGTAAAGTACCTTTGGGAGGCCCTCAGTGCTCCCGGTACCAGTCTTCCAGACCTGGACAGCAAGCCAGGGCTGCTGCCAGTCAGAGACACGTTTCTGCCCTCCTGCTGCTGAGCCAAGCTCGGGCAGGAGAAGGCAGAACAATAGGTATCAGGGAGGTGTGACCACCTCCCAGAAAGGATTTAGTGTATTGGGGCAGGGTGGGAGCGCTTGCCAGCGCCACATAGTCTTCGTGCAGGGCACACTTGGTGCCCTCCATGCATAGTCCAGTTCAAACCAGTTCAGGGAGCCGTTGGCTCTAGCTCTGGCGCGAAACTGGACAAAGGACAGGGGAGTATCCTCCCCCTTGTCCAGCCCCTCCTTAGGGAGGGACCCCTGAATCGTCCCAACCCTTTCCTTAGGGTATTTAAGGGCTTACCTGTGACGTGGGTCCCTAGATTTGTCGTGGGACAAGATTAATTTCAGACACCACTTCTTCTTCGACCCTCTGGGCACTCTGGGCTTCGCTCTGGGCATCAAGGCTGCAACTAGGAAGACTCCTGCTGCTCCTGATCGCGTCATCCTGCTCGTCTGCTGCAACGTCCATGCCTGTGCACCATACAGGAACCTTCCAAGGCCTTTGAGCATCCAAGACACCTGAAGAAATCTCCCTTGAAGTGAAGGAGTCACTTCCCTGTATCTGCAGGCACTGCAACTAAGCTGACTGGTCAGCTGATCCTGAGCTCCCACGGACTCCAAAAGGCTCAGCAACACAGGTGGTGGTTCTTCACATCCATCGAGGCCTGCCCTGTCCTCTCACCGAGATTGAGGCCAGTATCCCTCATCGGAGCCACAGGAACCAAACATCTGTGCACCGCGTTGACTTGCAGTTGCAAAGGCTTCTTGGCTTCCTTCCACCAAGATCTTCGGGCTCCTAGTAGCCCCAACCTCAAGCATCTCCAGTGACCAAGATCTTCCTCCTCACTGTATCTTCTTGCATCGTGGGCTTGCATCTTTGGTGAGCTGCTCGAGGTCCTCTTACGACTCCAGTGCTTCCAGCCTGTGGGTCCTCTTGAGGGTCATCTTTGTATTCTTCAGGCTCCCCTGATTGCTCGGGGCCTGACCTGACTTCTCTGTTTGTGGTGAGTCTCCTGGACCTTGCTGGCCCTGACATTGCACCTTTCTCAACTTCCACGTTTGGTTGCAGTTGCCAAGGCTTGTTGGTGATCCTGCCGGGCACCGACCCCTCAACTCTCGACATCCAACATGGGACAGCTCATGTACGGCTCCTGGTCTTCCACAGCATCGCCTGGTCCACACAGCTGCAGTTCTAAGGTCACCGTCAGCTCCCCTGAAACACCCGACATCGGTGGGCATTCGTCTTCCGTGCCTCCTGGTCACTCCTGAGTGGCATAGACTCTGACCCCTCTGCTTGCAGGTTCTTCACATCTTATATCCACCTTTGGGTTCCACCGGACACTTTCACCTTCTCCAGCAGCGGCATCTTTCTGAAGTCCTCCATTGGGTTGGACGGCGGTTTCCGACGCCACTTCACACCTATGCACCCGGCTTCCCTGGGGCAGGTATCCTGGTTCCTAAGGTATCCATGAGTGGGGTGGCTCTCCAGCCTTCTGTCTTCCACGGGGTTTCTTCAGGGTCCGCTGGGAAGGATCCTTCTTCGTTAAAATTGCAACCGCGACTTACCCCTTGGCTTGTATTGATCACGCGGTCGTGTTCCCACTTAGCACATGACCACTGTGGGTCTCCTAGTTACTTACCTCGGGTGGTTCCTTGGGTCCCCGACACTTCTATGTCTTCTGGGTACAGTCTTGACTCGAGTCGTGGTTCGCATACCACTTATTTAGTATATGGTTTGGTCCCCCCCAGTGACCGCTGTGTATTAAGTGCTACTTACCTGTTTCTATCTTAAAGAGTTGTGTGCATTGTGTATATCTCCGGGTAGGAGATATCTGTATATGTTAGTGAGTGTCTTATAATAAATACATATTTTTATAAATACACTGTGTGGTTCTTTTTCACTTAATCTATTCTTATAAGATTATGTTCTGGTAAAACAATCTGCTTTACACTCCTTCTGGACTAAGCCTGAAGACTGCTCTCCACAGCTACCCCTTAGAGAGCTTTCAAAGGTTGTCTAGGACCACTAAAATCACCATAAGGGTTGTCTGGATTGGTGCAGGGTGCCCACTTACAAAAGTGTGCATCATATACCAAGCCAGCTTCTCACATACATGCACTCGACGAAGTGCCCTGAAGGACATGGATTGGGGCTTGTACCTTTGTCTTTTTGTGTTTCATGGTCACTATGAATGAATCTTGACTTTCTAATGGCTTTGAGGCTGCCCACATGTATATTTTGGTTTTCAATGGTGTGTGACGGGGCACAGGAGACAGTTTATGGTGCTTTTCTGCTGGCATGTTATTTATCGATGCGCCACCGTCTATAATAAACAGTATATAGCAACCATTAGCCTTCAATTTTATTTTGGGACAATGTCCAATTTAATGGCATGATTTCACTTGTCGATCCTTTTCCGACTTTCATTCTTCCTTGCAAGAAGCTAAGCCTACATGCGCACGTCTTTCCGTAGTCCGCATCGACATCGCACATCCATCTTCTTCACTGTCACTCGACAGTGACGTCAAAGAACCTTTCAAAGAGAAATTAGATGACTATCAGCCTCTTTCAGTTTCTACTTGTCTCAACTGATGTTGCCGTTTACTTCGGTGGGCATTACTGGAATGCTTCTGGAGCTTTCTTGCAGCCATTGTGTCTTCACGACGTGACGCACTCACTTTTTTCTCACTTTGCAAACTGGTTCTCTTTCCCGCAGTCTTTACATATCTGTCCAATAGTGGGGCAGTTACCTTCATTTTTTTTAAACAGATTTTTATTGCTTTTTAAGAAACAGAGTTATAGATCTCACAATACAGCCTGTGAATACAAGCGGATATCACATTTACAGAAATGTAGCTCTTCGGAATACTATTCTTCAGTTACTACTCAACAGATAACCCCCCCCACCTCCCTCCAAGTTGCCCCCCTTCCAACCCTCTTCCCTGTAAACTATCCTCCCCCCACCCCCTAGGCATGTCGCTGAGTCATCAAGTCTTATGAGTATAGGAGTTGGACAGATTAATAGCAGATACTGTATTCCAGACCAATAAGCTCGTCCCGTTGATAAAGTTGCGTGGGATGCACATCATAGCAGGCAGGTCAGTCACTCAGTCAGCAATCCAGGCTACTAGATCTGTCAGGCAGTCAATCCCCTGGTGGATGGTCTACTTCGTCAGGGTATGCATCGTCCTCATTAATGGGTTGTTTCAATAATTCTACTAAAGCCACCCATGCCCTTGCTGCCTCCAGCGTCTTTTCATTCTCGGACCTTTGGGCCATTTGCAGTCAGAAGGTCCCTTCGCATTCTGCCCATTTCCCAAATTCCCTCGTCTACCTTAATACACTAGGGCCATTTTTTGCCTTCCATTGACTAGTGAGTTCTCTTTTAGCTAGCACCAACCCCAAGTCTATGAACTTACTCGTGACCTTGTTTTTAGCGGTGTGGGGAAACCAATGTAGTAGGCAGCACCCTGGAATCATAGTTATATCTCTCTCCGTCGTGGTAGCCAGTCTATTTGTCACGTCTCTCCAGAACTCTCCCAGTTGTGGACATTCCCAAAACATGTGGATAAACCCCGCTCCCACCAGGTTACATCTCGGGCAGCCGGTCTGGGCATCAAAATATTCGTTAATCTTACACAGGGTAAGGTATGCTCTATGCAGGACGTAAAATTGAATCAACTGGAATCGCGCATTTCTAGTGCTCTTCCAGGCCCTTTCCACTAGTTCTCCCCATGGCTTCTCATCTATGGGCGCACCTAAGTCAGCCTCCCATTTGAGCCGTAGAGCTGTCAGGGGTCGGCGTATCTCCTGCGTGAGGCGTCTATAGAGGCAAGTGACCGCTTTAATAGTTCCAGCGGCTATCACTATATATTGACCACCCAGGGAGGTCTGGGGTTCGACAACCCCTTCTCTCCAATGTTTTCTGATAGCTGCCATCAGTGGGGCAGTTACCTTCATGTGTAAAGGAAAATCCACATCGATAACACAACTTATTTTTCTTTGGAGACATCACTTTGTGTCCTCCTTTCTTGTGCCTTTTCTTGCTCTTCACATTCAACGCCGATTAAGTCTAGGCACCTTCGTCCTCCATGTCAGCTGCTTGTTTGCCGGCATGTTGTTCTGCTCTGGTTGCCATGAGCACACGCTCCAGACTGAGTGTTTATCTTAGCATTCGGTGTCTGAAGAATCAGAAAGGCAACCATCAATGACTCCGAGCCGTATGACTTCTTCATCATTGAATTCATTAAATCTACAATATTTGATGAGCGATTAAAGTCTTTAAGCTAACTCATCAATAATTTCTCCTGTTTTCTGATGGTCTTGATTAAAAATATACCTTTCATAATCTACATTTGGCACCAGATTGAATTTGAGGTTCAATGCTGCTTTGACATCATGATAAGATACTCTGTCCACCTGTGGTATTTTCTTTATCACTTCCTCTACTCCTTCCCCTGCTTTGTTTTTGAGATATTTGATGATCTTTTTGTCATCGGTTTCAGCTAATATTTTGCTTTGTGGCAACATTGAAAGTAGATAGTGGTTTCAGAAAGGCAGCAGCTGTATAACAAGGTGTGGAACTTACTGGCGTTGAGAGTGGAGTGGTCTCCAGTACGGTTTGCTGTTCATTAGGACATGTCTCATTCATACCATTCTAAGGCCTTGTAATGTGCTGGCATCTGGATCGTCCCCAACAGATTTCGACAATGTGGCCTCTTTCTTCTCAGCCATCGGCACTTTCAATCTTTGAAGATCTCTGGAGCTGTGTTGAGCCCCACCCGGCTGCTCCAGTGGGGCGCTGATGGAGATATTAACAACTACGTAAGCACAACCCTGGTGCTTTTACTTGGCCGTTGCGCCTGAAGCTAAGATCAGATGACTCTCTTTACTCTGGTTTTGGTGAGTGAAATTGTATTTTATGTATTTAAGGAACATCGTGCTCAATGTTCTTTTTTGCTTTCTAACACTTGGTTGGTCTCTACCTTGGAGTGCTTCTTTTCCTTTATCAACTTCTGATCACAGCATTAATTTGCACTTTGCTGTCGCTCCTTGTTGCGCGTTCTGTACCTGGTTATCACTGCCTTTAGCGTTATCATATTGTATGAATGATGGCTCTGTGTTAGGTTGTGGCGTCGTACCTCTAATCTCGGAAGACATTAGCAATTTTTTGACAGAAGATAAATTAAATTTTCCATAGGGCTTTCTCTTTCTTTGAAGGTCTTGCACTGGCTGGAGTTGCACTTGGACTCCATATATGCCATCTGTTGATTCTCACTTCGACTGAGGCCCACGTGGCATGCACAAGCAGTTTGCTGGACCTCAGCAAACTCTCTGGGAGAGCACTCTTGAATCTACAGGTTGTGGGGTTTACGTATCCCCTATCTTGTCGCCAGATGAGGCATCCTCCCCATCCTGGTAGCATGCAAATGAATCATGCCACACATGGAGCTCAGTATTACACATCTTTGTTCTCTAGAGTGTAACTGTTAACTGACACGTACGGCATCATGAATTTTATTAACCACACCAATCACTTACGTCACTAGACTACGTAGTCCATTAGGGACCAGAGGGGTTCCACGCTCTATAAGACACAAGACACTACAATGTCCTTTAAATGTTTTGTTGGGTTTGTGTTAGGAAAGCCTGTGTAGCAGAGCAGGAGGAGAGGGTGGAGTAATGAAAGACTCAGAGGAGGCTCGCATAATGGAGGAGAATAGGGGTGGGAGAAGTCCAGTGCCAGGGAGGGTAGTAGAACAGGGTGATGAGCAGCAAAGGGTCAGCACAGGTTTCTAGGGGGAGTAGTGCGGGGTGTCTGTGGAGCAGTAGAGGATGCAAGGGGTTAGCAGCACATGATGCAAGGGAAGAAAAACAATGTGCATGGGCCAGGAGAGAGAGCAGTCCATGGAGGAACTGTACAGTGTGTAGGGAAATGAGCAACAAAGGGTGTTGGGCGGGGGGAGTAGCATAAGTTACAATAAGAGCAGGGTACAGGGGATGGAACAACTCGGAGAGAGCAGTGCTTTCAGGGGCGGCTCCTTGGCTAAGAGCAGAGCAAAGTAAAAATAAAATGATAATAACAGAACATATTATCATTCTATTTTTAGTCTGCCGTTAAGCTCCATATGTTATGGCAGGACGGGGCTTGCGTGACGCCAGCAGAGGGAAGAATGGTGGCTGCACCATAAGTGCGCATGGCGGTTTGGCTAGCCGATTTGGACCGGCGAAACCGTCATGTGCACTGTGCATGTTCTCCACCGCTGTGCTTAATTTGTAAAATATTAAGTGCCAGGGCTCTGACCAGGAGGCCACTGCAGCTTGCACCACCCATCGCCCCTGTCATCACTGCCAAAACAACTACTAGCCATGTCTCTCGCATGTAAATGCGACAGTTCAGATTATTCCAGGTCCCCAAAGCTAAAGGAATGGCTGGGGAGGCAGGTATTAGCAATTTTTTTTTATGTATATTGTTTTCTTAAACAACTGTTATACTGCTCATCTCTAAATTACATGAGCAGCGCCACCTTGTGGCAGACTGCCCTAAGTGTGGTTTTGACAATTAGGTGCCGAGCACCGGAAACCAATTAAGTGCCGGTGCTCAGCACCGGAAAGCACCGGCTCAAATTAAGCACTGCTCCACCGGCTGTATTGTACAGCCTGTGTGCAGAACATGCACAGGCTCCCAGATCCTCTCTGAGTGCCAAACCACAGTGCTCAGAACTATCACAACGCTGCTGTAAGGCAGCGTCGTAATTACCTAGGAGAGTCTGGGAGCCTGAGTGCTTCCGTTCCGAGAGAAGAGGACGGAGGAGAGGTGGAGGCGTTCACAGGTAAGTCTTTTTTTTTTTAACCCCCTGCCACCATCCCCCCTGCAACTGTCCCCTACGAGCCACCACTGAATGCTATGTACAGAGGAACCAGAAACACAGGGTGTAGGGCGAATAGCACAGATTGCCCAGTGCCATCTGTGCAGTATGCAAGGGTGAGCCACTCAGGGTGCGGCGGGGGCGGGACAAGGCTCATGGGAAGAAGAACACAGGAAGCTGAGAGGCAGAAAGGGGGCAGCGGGAGATGCTCACGATTCAAGGGGGTTGGGGCACATGGTGCAAAGGGGGACAATAAGGTACAATACAGAGGAGAACGGGGTGCAAGAGTTGAGCAGCGCAGGATGCTGGCACTCAGTACAGGGGGTGAGTCAAAGCAGCAGAGGGGTTTAGAAGAGCTGCACAGATCTCAAGGAGAGGCATCACCTGGCATAAAAGTGGAGCACGGCAGAATGCTCAGGACCATAGCGTAATGTAAAACGATGGGGCTCCTATGCAACATGCTTGAGGTGCCCCTGAGACTCCCATATCACTGAGATCTTCATAGGTCCCCCCGCCCCTCCCCCACTGGCTCCGTTTGGATGTCGTGGGGCACGCGCTTCTGGTGGCGACTTCGGATCACACCTTCTCGTCGCCAGTTGTCGTGTCGTCGCAAGTAACGCACGCAGAGACAGGTAGGTGGTAATGCACTTCTTTATTTCTCTTCGTCTTGGCTGTGCCCACATGCACGTCTGTTCCTGTGCCCTCGTGTGTCCAGAGTGCCCTCCCCACTCCCTGACCGGAAGTGGTGTCCGGTTCCTGTCCCCTCCCAATCATTCGGGTGCAGGGTCCTAGTGCCCTCTGACCCAGGTCACTACACCACGGACCCAGTCAGGAGCTCTCAGTCCAGACGCCTGCCACCCGTGCACAGTGCCCACACCAAGGGGGCTAATGTTACGCCACTGAGCCGCAGGGGCTGAGGCACCTATGTTACACTCTGCTGGGGAGCAAGGCATGGTGGTAGAAGAAGCAGGACAAGCTACTGGCGGAAGTAACACAGTCTGTGAGGCGGAGGCAGTGCAGGGTGCAAGGAGGAGCGGGGCAAAGTGCAGGGGGCAGTGCAGGATGCCACGGCGGTGGAGCAGCAGAGATTCAAGGAGGGCAGCAAGAGGAAAGGGGGAAGGAGTACTGGAAGAAAGTTGCCAGAGCGTAACTGAGGCAGAGAGAAACTGGTATTGTCAAAAATTAGACAAAAATGGCAAACTAAGCTCAAATGGGAGGGTAGACCAGGAGAGGCTGGGTTATGATTAAAGCTCCCAGTTTTCCATTCTTACTAATTTTTACAGACACATACAGGCAGAAATCCATCTATTACCTTGTCTATATTTTCTTTTAAGTATGGATAAAAATGGGAAAATACGTTTTTTTAATGACTCTTAGAGCTGTTAACTAAATCTGCAATGCTAATATATGTGCAGACCGAGACCTAATTAACATTAAAGAGCTGCCTATATGAACGTGTGTGAGCCACAATGCTCATGTTTTGATCTGAGTGTATTTGTATCCTATAAGGATACATGTAGCATCAAAACCCATTAGGCATTCAAGTATAGACGTGGTCCCAGTTTCTTTGCTTGCATTAGAGCCCACGGCATCTTTGCTCCACCACTACCTTACTCCACCCCTTGCTTCCAGTTTGCCCATCCCAAGTCATACGCATAAAATGTGAGCATCGAAAGAAGCGGCACTGCACTGATGATGTATTGCAATGTGTCCGGAAGGCCATTCCCGTCATGTAATTAACTTTTTTCAGACAGGTCATTATCTCAAATTATTTTTAAAAATGTTTAAAAAATAAAAAAAAAAGCTCAATTTAACTAATATAATAGTTTGTTTTAAAAATTGCTCTTCTCCAATAGTGTGCATTACTAGTAGTGATTCTTCCAGTGACTGAGAAGCTTAATAATTGCTCAGTCCATGATCCAAAAAATAAGATGTTTCAGGTATCTGAATTTTTCTTTCCTTTTAAAATACTATTATTAGCTAATAAACCGACATACAAATAAAAATGGAGTTTGGATTGAACTTTACTAAGCCTGTAGATGTTTCAGTGGGACCTACGATATTGTGCAAACAAGGACTGGCAACTCCAATAGGTCTGGTTTTGCCTACCGTTCTTTTAGTTTTGTCAGTGCTTGTTTTGTTTTTTCATGGGTTTTGTAATATTTTGTTTTGGGTAAAGGGAAAACAGTTTTGTGTTTTAAAAAATCACTCGATGCCATAGCACTCCCTAGGCACTGAAGAACTACTTAGTCTGTGGAGGTGCTTCTTGTGAAAGAGCAGAATGAGCAATGCTTAATTACAGCCGGTGGTTTCCGGTGCTCTGCAGGGCACATAATTGTGCTCAATGGTTAGAGCGGCAGACCCTGATGCAGAGATCTGGCCCGGGCCCAGGGTTCAATTCCCGCCTCGGCAGGTCTTGGGCTCAATTTCCTCGGACCTGATAATTCTCGCCTCGGTGCCTATTCTAATCATGGGTCCCACTCTGCAACTCTGGGCAATAGCTTGCTTAATCTCCACAACGGCCCCAACAGCGCTGGGATGCCTGGCTTCACCCTGGGGGTGCCCAGGAGTGGACATTTCACAGGGAAAAGCCAGGAAGGGTTCCACAGCGGTATGCGTACAGCGCCTAGACACCCCTTTGGGGGTATGGGTGCGCTTTACAAGTACAAATTTCATTTTTCATTTCATTTCATTGTCAACACCAGTTCTTATGACAGTCTGCCACATGATGGCACTGTTTGTTTAAATGAGAGATAAACACAATAGTTTATTGATTCACATTACACATGACTAATATCTACTGTCCAGGCTATTCTTATAGGTTTGGGGGCCTGGATTAGTCTGAATTGTCACTTGTAGGGTATGATGGCTAGTAATTGTGTTGGTTCTGTGGCACTGGCAGGGGCAATGGGTGGTGCAAGCTGCATTCTTGACCGGAGCCCTGGCACTTACTTTTTTTTTTTTTTTTTACAAATTAAGCACCGAGATGAGTCATTCTCAATGAAGTTAGCCAATAACTAAAGTGGGCTGACATGTTGTCACGGGCTGTAATGGCATAAAGAAAAATGTGAATGACACAGCATCAGACCAATGGATGAATAGAGCTGGCTGAAAGATCATATAAATTGGCATATTATATACATTATACTTTTAGTAATCTCAAAAGCTGTTGGTTTACGCCAGATCGAAGTATTTCATTTTAGTCAAATCAATCCACTGGTGTATTGGAACCTGGAATTTCAGGAGCAGCAAACTTAGTCGCACATTAAAATTCTCTGAGTGAGCCAGTCGAACAAGCAAAAACTGCGACAGACAAACCCATAAAGCTATTTGTCATCCAATTTGCCTGAAAAATATTATTCCACTAGATGGCGATATTAGCCTTGGAACTGTACAATCATCACTTCATTTTTACTGCAAAATTCACGCCCTGCATCATAACTTTGATGATATTGATAGAAGACATTTGCCATAAAATGCAAATTCACTTAGTTGCTGCTGCATAGGCCCTGAGAGGGGGAGGGGGGGAGGGGGGGGCGGGGACGCTGCACTCCCAAAATAACCATGCTGGAGTTCATAAGATAAATGAGCAATAAAGATGTCTTTAAATTTTGTGTTTATCATGTCACATTTGCTGTGAGTTCAGTGACGGAGGTCAAATGACAGACTATGACTTATGACAAAATTACTGCTTATTCGGAAACTGGTGTTTAGGTTTATTTCATGGCCTGGATTTTGCTAAAGTCACCTAGGTACAGGGCTTAATTTGTAAAAAGAAATAAGTGCCAAGGCTCTCCTCAGGAGGCCACTGCAGCTTGCAGCACACATTGCCAATGATAGTAACAACACAACTACTAACCATCATACTCCTACAAGTGTGACAATTCAGGCTATTTCAGACCCTACAGCTATAAGAATGGCTTGAACGGCAGGCAATAGTTATTTTTAATGTATATTGAATTAAATATTAACTGTTGTTGTGGTCATCTCTAAATTAGCCAGAGAGCGCCACCTTGTGGCAGACTGTCACAGGCCCCGGTGTTGACAATTATGTGCTGGCACCGAGCACCGTAAACCCCCGGCTCAAATTAAGCACTGCCTAGGAGACAATCTTGCATGCCATGTGGTATTCCCTATTCTGAGGGATTTAACTCTTCCATTTGCCAACTGCTCTGAGGAAGTCACAGGTGCAGTAGCTTCCGTGCAAGGTGGGGTTGGCGTGAGAGAAGCCCCCCTTGCCACAGGAAATGTTTCTAAGAGGGGGTGGGGGTAGGGAGTGAAGAATGGCGCTATTGCAGCCAAAGCCTCATGTGATTTTACTGATGAGTAAAATCTGGCCCTGTGTCCCTGCATCCTGAAAAACCAGGAGCACTTGGCCAGTCGTGATCAAGCAGCGTGGAATGCGGTACAGTAATTCCGCTGCGCCAAACTTGTAATCAGGGCCTAAGAAACTTGACCTTCTGGGTGTTAAGTTCTTGCTGCCCTACCAGGAACTTTTGGGACAAGCTCCCAATGCAGTTTTTCATGCTGCCCTACGACAAGAAACAATCAATTAACTGCCCACCCCTCAGTGAAGCATTGGCTACCAGCTCAATGAAGCATTGGTAGTCGCAAACAGTTTGACGATTAAATAAAAACGATGTTGGGAGGTTTAATGATACACGGAAGTGGGTACCATTAGCACATAGTTATTTCCACATACAGGACATTGTGCACTCTGGTTACACATTGTGAAATACACTGCTTGCTGTCCTGTCCTTTAAATGTTTTGCTGGGTTTGTGTTAGGAAAGCTTGTGGAGCAGAGCAGGAGGCAAGGGTAGAGCAGGGAAAGACTCAGAGGAGACTCGCAGGGTGGAGGAGAATAGGGGTGGGAGAAGTCCAGTGCCAGGGAGGGTAGTAGAACAGTGTGCAGGGTGATGAGCAGCAAAGGGTGCAGGGAGAGCATCGCAGGGCGCTAAGGATCAGCACAGGATTGATTCTAGGGGGAGTAGTGCGGGGTGTCTGAGGAGCAGACATGATTGATTCTAGGGGGAGTAGTGCGGGGTGTCTGAGGAGCAGTACAGGATGCAAGGGGTTAGCAGCACATGATGCAAGGGAAGCAGCACAATATGCATGGGCCAGGGGAAAGAGCAGCCCAGGGAGAAGCTGTACAGTGTGTAGGGAAATGAGCAACACAGGGTGTGGGGAAGGAGTAGCATAAGCTACAATAACCCCCTGCCACCGCCCCACCTGCAACTGTCCCCTACCAGCCGCCACTGAATGCTATGTACAGAGGAACCAGCAACACATGGTGTGGGGAGGGAGTAGCATAAGCTACAATAAGAGCAGGGTACAGGGGACGGAACAACTCGGAGAGAGCAGTGCCTTGGACAGAGGGACCAGCAACACAGGGTGTAAGGCGAACAGCACAGATTGCCTAATACCATCAGAGCAGGATGCAAGGGTGAGCCACTCAGGGTGCGGCGGGGGCGGGACAAGATCATGGAAAGAAGAACACGGGAAACTGAAAGGACAGTAAAGGGGCAGCGGGAGTCACTCACGTTTCAAGTGTGAGGTGCACATGGTGCAAACGGGGACAATAAGGAGCAGAACGGGGTGCAATAGTGGAGCAGCGCAAGATACCAGCACTCAGTACAGGCTGTGAGTCAGAGCAGCAGGGGGGTTTATGGGGAGCTGCACAAATTCAAGGGGAGAACAGTGCAGTGGACGGAACAGCATGAGGTGCACGGCAACAGCATCACCTGGCATAAGAGTGGAGCACGGCAGTATGCCAGGGAGCAATAGTGTTATCCAGTGGCGGCTGGTGGAATTTGAAAGGGATGGGGCGCCTCTTGTATGCTTTTAACATGCAAGAGCGTTTCACTTTTGCTGGTGCCCACAGGACTCTCCAGATGGTTCAGATCTTTACAAACACCCACTTACAAATAGCACCATGGGGAATCCTCCTTGCTCCAGAGAGGTCAATGGACCTTTTCCACCGTGCTCAGAATTAGAGTTCTCTGTGAAATAAAGTAAATAAAACATCATAGTCTTTTATAATTTTGCGATGAGTCAATGACGAGAGGTTAAGATAGTTTTAAAGGATTTTATTTTCAATAAGGTAAGAATATCATCTCTTTATTCCGTTTAGTAATTTACAGAAATAATAAAAGAAAGATTAGAAATCAGCAATTAAAATATGTGTTTCCATAAAGAAACCCAAATAAGCTAACTAAGAACCCATAAAGAGTTCTTTTGGAAAAAGAGCGATGAATGAAAATAGAACTTCTCATAAAGAGTGGTTCTTTGAAAACTCAGCCGAGTTCCCCACAATTGCAGTAGCAACTGTTTTAGAATAGCGACATGTGCAGTAGCATCGATCACAAATTAATATAGGAATCACCTTGAATATCTAAAAGGAAATCAACTCTCTATGAATAAGAGTCTCGGGCAGAGGAGAAATCCTGCCGCAACACTACCGGACAGGAAAATGGGAAGTAGAGGTGTGGTGGTCTAACTAGCTAGGAACACTCGTTATTATAACCTTTCAATACATGTATCGAATCCTTAATGATGTGTTCACTCGATATCCAATCAGAGCAGCTCGGAAGGTGGTGTTGTCAGTCATATGATGCATCTTCTTCCGATTAGCACAGAGTCTGCAATCTCGTCATCTGGCTTGTTACAGTTTTTTTAACACAATTGTTACATGAGGGAAGTTTCCCATGAGAAACCTCTTACCACCATGAGTTTCAATGCAGAAACAAAGGCTAGCCAGGAAATGTGAAAACATATATCAAGTTAATATTCAAGCAACATTTATAGGTCTACATCACCATTTGCTGTTACAATTTCAATCAGTCTATTATTCTTAGTGGAAATGATCTAACATGGGTTGAGGAGAACTAAATGAACATAATAATAAAGTTGGCATATTGCTAGGCTTACATCTATTTGCAGCCGTTGCGGAGCGTCCTTTGCTATGAGCAAAGGTTGAAAGGAAAGCCTCTGGCTTAGGCAGTGCACAGGCTAAAGTATAGTTGCTTGGAGAAATTGTTTCGAAAACGTGATTATAAATTAAGCATTTCTAATAATGTTTTCGTGTCCACCACTGTCACTCTACAATATTTTTCAGTTTTAATTAATTGTCTTACTAGAGGTAATCCCACATATTGTAAGTCACTTCTAAACATGCATTTCATTCATTTTGTAAACGTTTTAAATTGCATTTCTAATGTGCTAATACATGTTGAATTCTAAATGTGCAATCATTTCTCTTATTTTAGTACATCAGTTTATATCAGTACTTGAGAGGCAGTTATTAACAGTTTTAATAAATGCCTCTCAATACAGTGATATCAGTGGATGTACTAAAGTAAACCCCTCCCCCCACATGATAAAAGCACACAAACTCAGCACTTTCAAATAAGTGAGCTCCGGATGTGTGCTCTGCTGTGCCAGCCTGCAATTTATTTGTATTGTTTCAAAACAGTAAAAGCGAATCACAGGTTGGCAGGCATGATAGAAGGTCCCCAGTCCCACTTATCTGGCAAATGCTGCTCTGGAACACGCACGGCGGCCCTCAACAGTGTGTGCTGTTCCAGTCCAGGATGGGAGGCTTCAGAGTGCCAAGCGTGCCCTCTCGGCCTCTGATGCAATTAGGTGATATAAACAGATACTCTGCGAGTGCTACATCATGCACAGTGTATCTGTTTACAGAATGCATGTGGCTCGAGGTCACAGAGTCTGTTGATTCTGTGACCTCGAGTCAGATGCCCTCAATCCTTCAATGACTGCAAGCAACACCCTTTCCCAACAGGTCACAGGTGTGTTGCTTGCAGCCTATGAAAGTGATTGACAGGTAGACCCCTGAATACAGGGCTTAGGGCCAGATGTACGGCCATTTTTTTCGGTCGCAAAGTGGCATTTACCACGTTTGCGACCGCAAAAAATGGATGCACAATGTACTAACCCTATTTTGCGAGCTGCTAATCTATTAGTGACTCGCAACATAGGGTTAGCGACTCGCTATAAGGAAGGTGCGTGCCAAGAGCGTCCCTTTCTAATAGCGAGTGCAAATGCCATGTATGAGTGTTTTGCGACCGCATTTGCGGTTGCAAAATACTCGCAGTTTACCACCTATTTCAAGTAGGTGGTAAACCATTCGCAAATGGGAAGGGGTCCCCAAGGGACCCCTTCCCCTTTGTGAATGGGTGCGCAAATATTTTTCAAGAGCAGGCAGTGGTCCCAGGGATCACTGCCTGCCCTTAAAAAATGAAACTGAAAAGTTTCATTTTTCATTTTTTAAATGCATCCCATTTTCCTTTAAGGAAAACGGGCTGCATTTTTTAAAAAACGGCTTTATTGACAAAGCAGTCCCAGACATGGTGGTCTGCTGACCACAGCAGGCCACCATCCTGGGAGTGCTAGCCATTCCCAATGGGGTCGCAAATTGCGACAGACTCATTAATATTCATGAGGCATGCAATTTGCAACCCCATTGGGAATCGCAAACAGTGTCTGAGACACTGTTGTACATTGAATTTTGTTGCAATTTGCGAGTCACAAAATTCAATGGTCGTACATCTGGCCCTTAATACCTAGACGCCCGAGACTGCTTGTAAATATGACGCTGCTGGCGTCATGAATGGGAGGTCTCTTCAGACACCCGAACATTGCAGACCAGGGCTGGTGCTAGGTCAGCCCTTAGCCTCCAAGGGATTTTTTTTTTTTTTTTAAAGCGAAATGCTGAGGGACACAGCATCGCTAGAACATGTGTCCCACTGGAAAGTGCCTGGCAGCGGACTCATCACAGCAAGTAAGATAGGCAGTAGTAGTATAAGCGGATACCATTCATCCCCATTCATGTCCTTAAAAGTGACAGGTCCCCCCTCCCCTTCGCTGTGTCCTTAAAAGTGACGTGTGTCCTTAAAAGTGACAGGTCCCCCCTCCCCTAGCTGTGTCCTTAAAAGTGACGTGTGTCCTTAAAAGTGACAGGTCCCCCCTCCCCTAGTTGTGTCCTTAAAAGTGACGTGTGTCCTTAAAAGTGGCAGGTCCCCCCTCCCTTCGCTGTGTCCTTAAAAGTGACATGTGTGTCCGCAAAAGTGACATGTGTGTGTGTCTGTTTAAAACCGAGGGCTGTGTTGCTGGCAGTTGGCGTCTGAGCAGGCATCCCTAAGCCCCCACCAGCCCCGGGACATCTGGGGCTGTCTAACACAAGGGTTTACGGTGCAGAGTTTTTAAAAAAAGGGTCTTTCTTTAGAATCAGATGCTGCAGTTTGAAACGCATCCCGGCCGTAGCTGGGGGCAGAAAACTACCCATTAGGCTCACAAGTCACAACGTGAAAACACAAGAACAAAAGGCCAGTTACCCTGACAGAGCACCGTTGAGAACAAGCAAAACTAATCAGCCAGTCCCAAGCTTCCCACGCATCTTAATTTGTATAGTACAGGGGTTCTTTATGAAACATCCGTCCATCCTTCCCAGGAGCGCATCCCCCAACAGGCCCTAGGTTTAATTATCAGATATCAAAGGTCAAAGAGCCATCTAACAAAGCAGTGCTATGGTCAGAAAACGGTCCCAATATTGACCCTCACTACAATGCTCTATTACCAATAATGACACGTACTACAAGATTCTAAACACTCCCCTCCATAAAGGGTCCTCCTTCCAATTATCATGCCCTGCCAGGTATAAAAAGCATACTTTAGAACACCGACACAAGCAGCCATTCAAAAACCCATAAGGAGCGACCTGCTGGGATTGTCTTTGCTGCACAGGCCCACCAGCCCCAGAAGTTTAAAGCCAACAATGGACCAGAGCAGCTTCTCCCAGATTGACGCTGCCTGCTACACATTAATGGAGGTACGTAAATAAGGGGCTGTGTTATAGGCTTAAGAGTGTATGGGCTTATTTAATATGTTGATGCCTGTATATAAATGAACAGCGTCGCATTTTTAAAGGGTGTTTAACGCAAGGCATGAAGGTGTTTACAATGTTTTAAGTAGGGATTAAGGAGGTCTTGGGGCAGGCTGCTTAAGGTGAATAATGAGGGATGTAAAATATAGGTGTAATTTTAAAGTTTAACAATGCCTAGAAGTATTTTTACAATGTTACATACGTGTTTAGAGTCCCCAGAGATCGCAAAATTAACCCCAAACAATTTAACAATAAATAAAAACTGTTTAAGTACTCACCCATGGGTCGATCCTTGTGGCGCTGCTGGTGAAGGGTCTGTTGATAGCTGACCAGGGCCATTATGTGCGAGGCCCCAAAAATGTCGCAAGTCCGGGATGGGGTCATGGTCCCCTAATGGCTGGAGTGATGTTGAGGGTTGGGGCTGTGTTGTTGATGTTGACCGGGAGGTTTAAAAAAAATAAATAAATAAAAAAAAATGTCCCCGAGCCCCCTTATGGTAGGCGCTGCTATGGGGCTGTGGTAGGGCCATGCACTGCTGAAGCCCAGAGCCATCGCTGGGCTCGTGAGGTTTCTGGGGGTTGGTGGCGCCCGTGTGCAGGGGCTTGAGGCCCCGTTTTTAAGCAATTAAAGGCCCCGGAGCCCGCTTGTCATGGGCGCTGCTCCGGGGATCTGGTGCGGGTGGGGGCGAGGGTCCGTGTGGGCGCTCGGCCCATTTTGTTAAAATTAAAAGGCCCTGTTTTTTAAATTAAAGGCCCCGGAGCCCACTGAGCTCCATGCGGCTCTCCGGGGATCTGGTGCGGGCGGGGGCGAGGGACCGTGTGGGCGCGAGGCCCTGTTTTTAAAAATGAAAGGCCCCGGAGACCGCTGTGCTTCATGCGGGGCTCCGGGTGGAGGGGGGGGGTGTGTGTGTGTGTGTGTGTGTGTGTGTGTGTGTGTGTGTGTGTGTATATATATATATATATATATATATATTCACTGAAAAAACCATAGGTTTTAGGGACAGTTATAGTTACTTGGACATTGCACTCGTACAAAACCCGTGAAATTCCCCCGTTATAGTTAGTTCAGCTAACTATAACTCGCGCCCCGCAATGCACTGCTGATGACGTCACATATTACATCACTCATGACATGGTCAGTGACATCACTGATGACATCTCAAATGACATCACTGATGACATCATCCAGTGACTGTGTGTTTCTGTAAAGTTTAAATATTTTTAAAATATATAGGAAAAGACGTATTGAAGAATGAGTGGGTGTCTAAGTGTCTGTATGGATGATTTAGTAGGTGCGTGACTGACTCTATAAGTGAGTGATTTAACGTATCTTACTGAATGCATGGGTTAGTGACTAAACTGGGTGTATGTCTGTATCCGTCTGTCTGTTGCTGTGTAAGTGGCTGCATGTGTTTGTGAATAGCTAAATGATTTTCTATATGAGTTATTGAATGCTTGTCTGAGTATCTGTATGGGTGCCTGAGTGTTTGTGTGGGAGGGGGTGTGTGCAACTCTGTGCATAGATGTGTGAGTGGGTGATTCACTGGGTGGATGGTTTCAAGAGTGCATCTGTGATAGACTGTATGGGTGGGTAAGTGTGTGTAAGAGTGTGTTAGTGAGTGAATGTATGTCCCAGTGGTACATGTGTGAGTAACTACATATGTGAAAGGCAGTATATATGTGTGTTGGAGTATATAAATAGCTATAAGCAAGAGTGAGTGATTGTGATAGTGGCTGTATGGATGATTGTGTGCTTGTATCAGTGATTGTATAAGAGCGTAACAATGTGCTACTATTTGTATGAGTAAGTGAGCTGGTGTGTGTATAACTGTATAGGTGAGTAAATGGCAGTGTTTAATTATTTGCATGACTGACTAGGTGTGTGAGTATCTCTATGGATGAGTGGCGTTGTTTGAGTGTCTATATAGGAGTAAGAGTGCATATGATAGTCCTGTACTGAGTGACCGTAAGTATGAGTGACTGTACGGGTGAGTGAGTGGATGTGTGTGTGTAGACCTAAGAATCAGTGAGTGGGTATGTAGTTATTGGTGTTGGAGTGTCTATGGTTTTGCGAATGGCAGTCTGTAATTTAGAGTGGGTGTATCAAAGATTATATTAGGGTGTGAGGAGGTGCATCAGATTATCACGTGGATGATGTCATCAGTGATGTCATTTGAGATGTCATCAGTGATGTCATCAGTGATGTCACTGACCATGTCATGAGTGATGTAATATGTGACGTCATCAGCAGTGCATTGTGGGCGCGAGTTATAGTTAGCTGAACTAACTATAACGGGAGAATTTCACGGGTTTTGTACGAGTGCAATGTCCAAGTAACTATAACTGTCCCTAAAACCTATGGTTTTTTCAGTGAATTTCAAAGGTTTTTTAAATGCTAATTTGTAACTATAACGTGTCTGAAACCTATGGTTTTTTCAGTGAATTTCAAAGGTTTTTAAATGCTAATTTGTAACTATAACGTGTCTGAAACCTATGGTTTTTTCAGTGAATTTCAAAGGTTTTTTAAATGCTAATTTCTAACTATAACGTGCCTGAAACCTACGGTTTTTTCAGTGAATTTCAAAGGTTTTGTAAATGACAATTTTTAAATGTATTAATTGTTATATTAATTTTTTTCATACTGATTTACTACATTTTTAGATTTTTTTTTTTTTTACATATTTTATTTGTCAAATTACATTGTAATTACATTATACATTACATTACAAAAAATACTTTCTCAGAATGAATTACTTTAGTTTAAATACTTTGCAGATAGGCAATAGACTTTTAAGTACAGTAGTTACAGTTGTTGCAATGGGCAACACATTTTCAAACACAATGCAACATTCAGCTCAATGTGAATTTCTAGTTAAATGCAATTAGTTACTTTATGGATTACTTTTGTAACCACAGGACTGGATCCTAGATTCAGTCCTGGTACATCTCCTGTAAACAGTTGAGTAAAAGCGTTTTGGTTACAGTCGTGATTTTTAAGGAATATTATTGTATTTTAAAAGTTGACACTTTGAAACTTTTTCTCATAGAATCACCAATGTTATCCTATGGAAGGAAATTCACTTAGCAGGTAAAAACTGTTATCGTTACTTTTTCTTACTCAGTGTTGGTTCCTGGATCCAGCACTGGTGCATCTCCTGTAAACAGTTGAAAGAATGCGTTTAAGTCATACAGGCGATTTTTAAGGAATATTTGTAGTTTGTGAAAATCAACACTTTGAAACTTTTTTGCTGAAAACCAGTCAATGTTAGCCTATGAAGGAAATTCAAGTTACCGGTAAGTACGGTTAAAATTACTTTTGAGGATCAGTACTGGGCTGAAACATGCAGCACTGAGGTCTCTCCTGATAACAGGTGAGTAAATCGGAATTCGTATTTCGGCTGATTTTAGAGGAATATTTTAAAGTTCCAAAACTCCACACTTAGAAGAATTTCCAAGTGAAACCAGTCAATGTTAGCCTATGGAAGGAAATTCAAGTTACTGGTAAGTACGGTTAAAATTACTTTTCAGGACCAGTACTGGGCTGAAAGATGCAGCACTGAGGTCTCTCCTGATAACAGGTGAGTAAATCAGAATTCGGATTTCGGCTGATTTTAGAGGAATATTTGTATGTTTCAAAAATCAACACTTAGAAGAATTTCCAAGTGAAACCAGTCAATGTTAGCCTATGAAGGAAATTCAAGTTACCGGTAAGTACGGTTAAAATTACTTTTCAGGATCAGTACTGGGCTGAAAGATGCAGCACTGAGGTCTCTCCTGATAACAGGTGAGTAAATCGGAATTCGTATTTCGGCTGATTTTAGAGGAATATTTTAAAGTTCCAAAACTCCACACTTAGAAGAATTTCCAAGTGAAACCAGTCAATGTTAGCCTATGAAGGAAATTCAAATTACCGGTAAGTACGGTTAAAATTACTTTTGAGGATCAGTACTGGGCTGAAAGATGCAGCACTGAGGTCTCTCCTGATAACAGGTGAGTAAATCAGAATTCGGATTTCGGCTGATTTTAGAGGAATATTTGTATGTTTCAAAAATCAACACTTAGAAGAATTTCCAAGTGAAACCAGTCAATGTTAGCCTATGAAGGAAATTCAAGTTACCGGTAAGTACGGTTAAAATTACTTTTGAGGATCAGTACTGGGCTGAAAGATGCAGCACTGAGGTCTCTCCTGATAACAGGTGAGTAAATCGGAATTCGTATTTCGGCTGATTTTAGAGGAATATTTTAAAGTTCCAAAACTCCACACTTAGAAGAATTTCCAAGTGAAACCAGTCAATGTTAGCCTATGAAGGAAATTCAAGTTACCGGTAAGTACGGTTAAAATTACTTTTCAGGACCAGTACTGGGCTGAAAGATACAGCACTGAGGTCTCTCCTTATAACAGGTGAGTAAATCGGAATTCCTATTTCGGCTGATTTTAGAGGAATATTTGCACAATGGTGAAGGGAGGGTGCGGGGCCTGAGGTGACATCTTTGCACACGCGCCCGTGGCGCGTTTTAAGTTGGGGGATTAAGTTCCCTTGAATCCTGAGGGTCCCTAGGGGCCAACTAGACCACCAGGAACCTCCAATATGCGCCAGGGCTGCGTTGCAGAGACGTGTAGAGAGGCCACACCCCTTTTACACCTCTCTGCAACGCAGCTCTGTGGCGTTTCTGGATGTACCTGTTGGGCTAGTTGGCCCCAGGGACCCTCAGGATTGAAGGGGATTTAATTCCCCATCTTAAAACGCGCCACGGGGCCTGTTTGCACACATGTCACCTCAAGCCCCGCCCCCTCCCTTCACCACTGTGCAAACGCGCCCCGTGGCGCGTTTTAAGTTGGGGATTAAGTCCCCTTGAATCCTGAGGGTCCCCGGAGTCCAACTAGCCCACCATATACCTCCAAAGCGCCATAGAGCTGCGTTGCAGAGAGGTGTAAAAGGGGCATGGCCTCTGTACACCTCTCTGCAAGGCAGCCCCTGGCGCATACTGGAGGTTCCTGGTGGGCTAGTTGGCCCCAGGGACCCCCAGTATTCAAGGGGATTGTTCTCTTCTGCAAACGCGCCAGGGGCGCGTTTGCAGAGTGGTGAAGGAAGGGGCGGGGCCTGCTGGCCCGATCGTTTTAAAAAAAAAAAATTTGGGGGGAGGGGGGCCGCGTGGCCCCCCTCCCGGGCCACTACTTGCCCCGGGGACCCCATCCCCCGGGGCTGGCCCTCTCGTTGGGGACTGTGGGGGTCCCCAATCCCCCACAGTCCCGCCGGCTCCCGTGTCCTACGGGAGCCGGCATTGCTTTACACATGGGGAGCTGCTAAGATGCAGCTCCCCATGTGTAAAGCATCGGCTTTGGATATTGGAAGAGAGAGCAGGTTTCCTGCTCTCTCTTCCAATATCCAAGCAAGTTTGCAATGACAGGACGGGAGCCTCGAGGCTCCCGTCCTGTCATTGCAAACAGCAGTGTCCCGGGGGTAGGCACCCCGGGACACTGCAGGAGCCGGCCCTGGGGGTGGTGGTCCCCAGGGCCATCAAGGGCTCCAGGAGGGGCCG
This sequence comes from Calotriton arnoldi, assembly GCA_963921515.1. Lineage (NCBI taxonomy): Eukaryota > Metazoa > Chordata > Amphibia > Caudata > Salamandridae > Calotriton > Calotriton arnoldi. The sequence continues at coordinate 1,459,472 of CAWUFW010003762.1, forward strand.
CGCGGCCCCCTCCCATTCAGTGTACAGCCCCGGGGAGGTGGTGGTCCCTCAAGGCAGTGTGGGGGGGCTGGAGCCCCCCACACAGGTTTTTAATTAAAAAAGAAGCCCCGGGAGGTGGTGGTCCCGGGGCTGCGGAGGGCTCAGAGCCCTCCCGCACCATTGTACATAAAGCCCGGGGGTGGTGGTCCTCGGGCTTGAGGGGCCCTTAGAGGCCCCCCACACATAAAATTAACCCCCCAGCATGCCCCCGGGACTTGGGCCACCCGGGGCCAATTGACATCGGCGCGGAGACCGCGCTTCGATTTTTTCGGCAGGATTCGCGCACCCTGAGCGCATCCTGCCGATTTTTAAAAATTTTTTTTTATTTTTGCCCAGGGGTCCTTGTGGGACCCCCTGAGCAAAACCTAGGGGTCAGGGTGTTTCTACCCTCCCCTTTGTGCGCTTGCGCACTTGTTTCTGTCCTCGGTTCTACCGAGGACAAAATGGCTGCCAACATTTCCTGAATCGGAATGTTGACAGCCAGCTGACAGCCAATTAACATGCAGCTCGTGATCGGGACGGTGCGCGCAGGGGTGCGCTCAGGGTGCGCGAATCCTCCGTGCCCATAGATATATATGTACTTTTACTTTTTGATTTTCTCAGCAACTACTGAACGGATTTACACCATTTAACAAAAAGGGTTCTTTCTGAACCAAGAACTACCTCTTTGCCAAATTTGGTGTAATTCCGTTCAGCAGTTCGGGCTGTAGCCGTGTCTAAAGTTTCCTATGGGAAAATGCATGGGGAAAACGCGTTTTGGGACCCCCTTTTCTCGGCCCCCGCTTGACGTATCACCCCGAGACTTTCAGGGTAGGAGCGGACCGGAGCGCCCCACGAAGTTTGAAAATTTCGCGAAGATACGTCAACCGGCAAGAGAGTTATTTCAAATAGAATGTCGCGGATTTCCTATGGATAATAGGTTGTAACTATAACTATCTACTGGCGACCGCCAGTAGATAATAAAAATATCCCCTTGTGGGGACTTGAGTGTGATAACACACTCACGCTGTGGGGACCTGAACCCAGGTCCCCACAAGGCAATGTCTTCTAAATAATAATAAAAAATGACTTCAGGAACATCTGTGTAAATGTTTACAACTTTTTTTAAAAAATTGCCTTGTTTTCTTGTTTACCTGTGTTTCATCAAGTGTGTTTATATTTCTGCTCAGCTCTGCCCCTGTAGACAGGAGGTAGTACTGCAGTCTTAAACACACTTTGCTTATCAGAAACACACTAGTAGCTGAAAGAGCAGACTTTTCTAAGGAAAAGATGCACAACCCTGTGTTTATCCAAATATTTTTCATACAAATTAACCCTTTCTCTATTGATTAAAATAAAATGTTATTTGCATGAAGTATTAAATGTAGACTTTTGTGTCTGAATATTCTTTAGCGATTTTATAATAATTGCTCAAAGCAACTTGGATCAGTTTTGAATCCCAGAATACTTTTTTATTGACTTTTGATTCTTAATTGCAAAAAAAAAAAAAATGGTGCACTACGCTGCAATACAATATAAATTGGTTTTATAATTTTTGGCAAATAACTTAAAGGGATCAATACTTATTGTTACATTTTTAGGCTTGTGCCAGGAATTCAAAGTCTCTACGTTGCTTTGCCTTTGTTTAAATATTAATATGCATTATGGAATATGTTCTTTTAGATGATGGCTAGATGGGAAACACCCTTTACAATATTGCCTTTACCATGAAGCCTTTACCATGCATGCCTTTACCAAGCAAGTATATTTTTGTGACTTTACCATGCCAGCCTTTACCAAGCATGATTATATATATGTATAGAAGTAAAGGATGGGAAGGGTAATTTTAGGGTTTATGCGTAAGGATGGTAATAGTAATTTTAGGGTTATCGGGTGGGTAGTTGTAAAGGGTGGTAAGGGTAATTTCAGTGCAGTATTTAGGGGTAGGTATTGGTGAAGGGTGGTTAGGAGTAATTTTAGGGTTTAGGTATATATATATATATATATATATATATATATATATATATATATATATATATATATATATATATATATATATACGGGCGATCACCAGTAGGTAGTTAAAGTTAGGACCTATTTTCCGTAGGAAAAGAGTTTTTTGACTTGCCTTTATCTTTGGCACCGGTCGACGGATCTTCACGAAGGTTTCCAAAAAAAGTGTCATAGTAAGTTTTGTTGTGCATGGGAAGATTCGGGGTGATCCGCTAAGCGGGGGCCAAGGAAAAGGGGGTTAAAAAAAAGTGTATTTCCCCATTTTAATTCCCATAGGACATCTAGTCAAACCTACAGCCCGAACCGCTGGACAGAATTACACCAAATTTGGCAGAAAGGTAGATGTTGTGCTTTTTGTTATTCGGTGTAAATCCATTCAATCGTTTTTGGGAAATTTAAGAAGGTTTTTTTATATATCTCTGGCCATAGATATTTTGCAATGCTTTCGCTATCAATCACAAATGTTCGTACCAACAGGAATGCTGTGATTGGCTGGACACAACCTGAGCAGAAAGTTGCGGCTGCCATTTTACTGATCAGGAACGGTTCTGGGGCTGAAAATTTGTGTGAAAGCTATCATAAGGGATCAGGGTGGAGGTACTCTGACCCCATGTTTGGTGTTAGTGACACAAGTTATGTGTCCACATTTTTTTTGTAAATCGCATGCGATATTTGCGATGACGACCCGACCGCCAGCACGACCCCACCCCCTGTGTACCGTCACGGGTACATCCCGGCTATCGACGTCTTCGCGAATATTAGTGAAAAATATATATCTTTGTACACAATGCCGGGTCACTGTCGCAGACTCATGTATGCACTCACAAACTCACTCAGACACTTATACACCCACTCAGACACTTATACATCCAGTCACATACCCACACAGATATGCATGCACTTACTCCTATGCCCCCTCAGATACTCATGCACCCCCTTACAGACTCACTCGGAGAGTCATGCACCCATGTACAGACCCACTCCGAAACTCACACACCCACTTACAGACCCACTTATAGACTCATGCACCCACTCATATTCCCACTTACAGACTCTTACACCAACTCACAGACCCAACCAGGCACTCATGCACCCACTCACTGACCCACTGAGGGACTTAAACACCTAGTGACAGACCAATTCAGAGACTAATGCACCCAGTTAAAGAGCCAGTCAAAGACTCATACAGCCACTCAAAGACTTACTCAGAGACTCGCGCACTCTCGGACAGACCCACTCACAGACTCATGCACCCACTCACAGACTCATGCACCCACTCACAAATCCACTCAGAGAGTAATGCACCCACCCGCAAACCCACACAGAGACTTATGCACCCCTCAGATACTCACTCACAGACTCATGCACCCAGTCGCATTCCCACAGAGAGACTGATGCATTGTCAGAGCTGCTTTTGAGGTCTTACTACCGGAGCAGCAGCTGGATTCTGAAGCTTATTGGAATATCACATGATAAACTAATGTTCACATGGAGCATATCCACAGAAAGGAGGCTATCCAATACATGGTACTTGCATGGGAGGCTGTATTATAAAAGGAGGGAGTAGCCACAGAGGGCAGAGCCATCCTTTAGATTATACTTACAGAGCACAGAGTATTGTCTTTAGTTTATTTCCAGGCAACTTGTGATTCTATAATACATAAACTGTGAACTGAGTCTCCTCTACATGTATGGGTAAGTTCAGGTTATGAGTGGGTGTGCATGATGGAGCACGGTTGAGAGCTCTAGAGTTGGGGTTAAACAGTGAGAGCTTCTCACAGTCCCTGTTGGTGCCTCATAAGTGTATTCACACCACATATGCATCTAATAATTGGCCTCTCTACTGAGTGCACAGAAGAATGATAATCTTTTCTCGCAAAGTAATCCATGTCAGTGATACAGTCCCTTTTCCTATATTTAATCTTTTACTTCATTTACATTTCCTAAGATTAGATGGATTTTCCAGAGGGCATATTTCTATATTTGTTTTCATGCAACATGTGATTCTTGTATAGTGCATACTACGAACTGTGTCACCTCTAGGTGTCTGGGTAAATTTGAGTTATGTTATGTACATGTACTCCTAACTGTACCTAGGTGCAGCTACCACTACCTATACATTTGTACCTGTACTCTGCCCTATACTCCAGCATCCATAACCACATCAATAGCCTAGTTACCTTATCAAAGTACCTGGAATCTCTTCCGACACCCTAGTAGCTCTACCCATGTCTATGCCTCCTTGCAGTACCCCTTACTCGACTTTGATACTGCTACTCTTGCTAATAATGGGCTTCTCCTTTTCCCCAGTATTGATACCCTTAGTTTTACCGTACGTCTTCTATCCTATTATATCCAAATATCACAACCTTTCTCTGTAACTTAGTATGTCTACACAAACCATAGTAGTTCTATCCCTGCCTAAACCCTACTACTTCAACTCTTGCCTTAACATCTGAATTTGCCAATACCCCAGTGCCTTTAACCCTGCCACTACCCTAGCATGCCACTCCTACCTACACCCTAGTATCTCTACTCATACACCATTGTACCTCTACCCTAACTACATCCAAGTAACTATATTCTTGCCTATGCCTCTAGGTCGGTCTTCACCTTGTAGCTCTACTTGAGTTGTGCCCTTAGTATATTTCTACATCCCGTCCATTACGCCAGCTGTCTTTTCCAGTATTTCTTTATTTGATTTTCCTAAATAATTGGAGGACTTGGGTTTCCTCAATTCATCAAAAAGGAGGTTAGCTGCCCTTGAGTCATCAGGATGTGTTCTCCATTTAGTTTTTTCTCAACATTATTAATGTTAATATACAGTTGGTGGCAGGCCTCCATCTCTATCTCATCAGATTGGGGAAATACTGCAGAATGTTGTGCTCAATCATTAACACAGATCATGTTCCCGTACAGCCAGGAAAAATCTTGTTGTCTTCCTGTGCCTTGCTTCTCTTTTCTGTTGAGTGGCTGCACATAGAAATAGCCAATACATCTATTTTACGTTCTATATTTCCTGTTGTGCCATATCCGCTTCTTCTGAATCCTCCTCTCTCTCGCTCTCTCTCGGTGTTCTTCAAACATCCCTCTTTCCCAAGTGCATGTGTGGACACGCAAATAAATACTTGTCACTCCACACAAATGCCACAAATATTGGTTTTGTCAATGCTTGTTTACTTTTGTAAATGGAGAATATATAGGTCATTTTATGTTATGGGTGTGAATGGTGCTAAATGTCTACTGGGGCAAACGAGCACTGTGTTAGGTTGCTAGCTTGTTTAGCTATTCAGTGATGTGCATCAAGTTGAAAGAAATTTAGTTGCATGTATGTGAATCAATACGTGGTGAACAATATAAATGTGAGGAGGCTGCCCACTAATAATATTAATGTTTAGCTTTATACAAAACTTAAATAGCATGAAGAATATTGTCACGGACAAAAATTATACAAGTTGCATACACGCACATGCTTTTCTAAATAGGGAAAGCCAGGAATTTAAACTATGCCGTGGCAAAGCAGACATATCAAATCCCGACATTGCATTTCATCCTGCAATATATTTTCTTCGTCCTATTTAAAAGCCAAAAAAGTATGTATAAATAAAACATATTGCACAAGAAGCACCAAACAATTTATTAGCGCCGTTAACAGAAAGGAAACCAAGAGCAGGGCCTCTACACTCCGCTCGTCCACTCACAGAATGTAAATGCGCGATCACGCATCAGAAAAGGTCAATCAGCATAACAAGAGACCTGTGGCTGACACACCTAAAGCGCATGAAAACTCCCAGAGTGGGGGATGGGCTGTCCTGCAAGGAATGCACCTTGAAACGTAGCCTACAGGAAAGCAGCATTGAATGTGACTCTTTATTCCCTGACAGAAGCAAGTACAGGCCGAGGCGCACGGAAGAGAGACTCTCAGTGACCACGGCCTCGAGCTCAGAGCAATGTTAGAATCACAGACAGAACATTGAAATATAGCATTTGCAAGTGCTCTACAAAATTCCGTGTGCATAAGCACACACTTTTTCTATTAATTATTGCATTGTTAAAGCCTGTCTAGGATGCAGGTGGGTCAGAATTTGCAAACTGTCTAAGGGATACTTATGAGACACTTTTACAGACTCAGCAATGGGAGGTATTTTCATTCTTTTTTCATGTTTTAAAGCGAAACGTCATTGATCGCTTCAAAATAGAGCACTGGATTAGCAACCACATTACAAAGACTTCCTTTCATTTGGGAAAACATGTTTTGTAACTAAACAAAAGTTTGGGGAAAAATCGGTGACATGCAAATAAATGCCAAGTAGGGAGCAGGAGACAAAACGAAAGCAACAAAAATAACTGTAAACAAAGAAATACATGGAGAGGAAGAGACAGGAGAAAGAGAGAATGGGAAGACCAACAATATTAGAGAAGTCCTAGAAATGAGGTAAACATGCACATAGTAAAAACATGAGCTGCCTAGTAGAGAGGACTGTGCAAGTTGAAATCTATGGAACTCTGAAAGAAATAGAGACAGTGGAACTATCAAGGAGGATGGGCAGACAGAGGATGGTGAGCAGGAATACCTGTAAAAGAGGAACACATAAGAAAGGAAATCACAAGCTGCACGGATTGCATTGAAGTTGTCCCATGTCAAACTTGAGTGTATTTTCCAGCCCTGATGTTTTCCTTTCATTGAAACACTTGTGGTGCTGTTTTAGTAATATGCAAGACAAGAATGCAAATGTTATGATGTAAAAAATAATTTTAGGAGCAAGACATACTGGGTGCGGCTCAGCCTGAGAGCTGTAGAACTACTATGGTTTGTGTAGACATAATAAGTTACAGAGAAAGGTTGTGATATTTGGATATAATAGGATAGAAGACGTACGGTAAAACTAAGGGTATCAATACTGGGGGGAAAGGAGAAGCCCCTTATTAGCAGGAGTAGCAGTACCAAAGTTGAGTACTGCAAGGAGGCATAGACATGGGTAGAGCTACTAGGGTGTCGGAAGAGATTCAGGTACTTTGATAAGGTAACTAGGCTATTGATGTGGTTATGGATGCTGGAGTATAGGGCAGAGTACAGGTACAAATGTATAGGTAGTGGTAGCTGCACCTAGGTACAGTTAGGAGTACATGTACATAACATAACTCAAATTTACCCAGACACCTAGAGGTGACACAGTTCGCATTATGCACTATACAAGAATCACATGTTGCATGAAAACAAATATAGAAATATGCCCTCTGGAAAATCCATCTAATCTTAGGAAATGTAAATGAAGTAAAAGATTAAATATAGGAAAAGGGACTGTATCACCGACATGGATTACTTTGCGAGAAAAGATTATCATTCTTCTGTGCACTCAGTAGAGAGGCCAATTATTAGATGCATATGTGGTGTGAATACACTTATGAGGCACCAACAGGGACTGTGAGAAGCTCTCACTGTTTAACCCCAACTCTAGAGCTCTCAGCCGTGCTCCATCATGCACACCCACTCATAACCTGAACTTACCCATACATGTAGAGGAGACTCAGTTCACAGTTTATGTATTATAGAATCACAAGTTGCCTGGAAATAAACTAAAGACAATACTCTGTGCTCTGTAAGTATAATCTAAAGGATGGCTCTGCCCTCTGTGGCTACTCCCTCCTTTTATAATACAGCCTCCCATGCAAGTACCATGTATTGGATAGCCTCCTTTCTGTGGATATGCTCCATGTGAACATTAGTTTATCATCTGATATTCCAATAAGCTTCAGAATCCAGCTGCTGCTCCGGTAGTAAGACCTCAAAAGCAGCTCTGACAATGCATGTCTCTCTGTGGGAATGCGACTGGGTGCATGAGTCTGTGAGTGAGTATCTGAGGGGGTGCATAAGTCTCTGTGTGGGTTTGCGGGTGGGTGCATTACTCTCTGAGTGGATTTGTGAGTGGGTGCATGAGTCTGTGAGTGGGTGCATGAGTCTGTGAGTGGGTCTGTCAGAGAGTGCGCGAGTCTCTGAGTAAGTCTTTGAGTGGCTGTATGAGTCTTTGACTGGCTCTTTAACTGGGTGCATTAGTCTCTGAATTGGTCTGTCACTAGGTGTTTAAGTCCCTCAGTGGGTCAGTGAGTGGGTGCATGAGTGCCTGGTTGGGTCTGTGAGTTGGTGTAAGAGTCTGTAAGTGGGAATATGAGTGGGTGCATGAGTCTATAAGTGGGTCTGTAAGTGGGTGTGTGAGTTTCGGAGTGGGTCTGTACATGGGTGCATGACTCTCCGAGTGAGTCTGTAAGGGGGTGCATGAGTATCTGAGGGGGCATAGGAGTAAGTGCATGCATATCTGTGTGGGTATGTGACTGGATGTATAAGTGTCTGAGTGGGTGTATAAGTGTCTGAGTGAGTTTGTGAGTGCATACATGAGTCTGCGACAGTGACCGGCATTGTGTACAAAGATATATATATATATTTTTTCACTAATATTCGCGAAGACGTCGATAGCCGGGATGTCCCCGTGACGGTACACAGGGGGTGGGACTGTGCTGGCGGTCGGGTCGTCATCGCAAATATCGCATGCGATTTTAAAAAAATGTGGACACATAACTTGTGTCACTAACACCAAACATGGGGTCAGAGTACCTCCACCCTGATCCCTTATGATAGCTTTCACACAAATTTTCAGCCCCAGAACCGTTCCTGATCAGTAAAATGGCAGCCGCAACTTTCTGCTCAGGTTGTGTCCAGCCAATCACAGCATTCCTGTTGGCACGAACATTTGTGATTGATAGCGAAAGCATTGCAAAATATCTATGGCCAGAGATATATAAAAAACCTTCTTAAATTTCCCAAAAACGATTGAATGGATTTACACCGAATAACAAAAAGCACAACATCTACCTTTCTGCCAAACTTGGTGTAATTCTGTCCAGCGGTTCGGGCTGTAGGTTTGACTAGATGTCCTATGGGAATTAAAATGGGGAAATACACTTTTTTTAACCCCTTTCCCTTGGCCCCGCTTAGCGGATCACCCCGAATCTTCCCATGCACAACAAAACTTACTATGACACTTTTTGGAAACCTTCGTGAAGATCCGTCGACCGGTGCCAAAGATAAAGGCAAGTCAAAAACTCTTTTCGTATGGAAAATAGGTCCTAACTATAACTACCTACTGGTGATCGCTCGTATATATATATATATATATATATATATATATATCCCTAAACCCTAAAATTACCCTAACCACCCTTCACCAATACCTACCCCTAAATACTGCACTGAAATTACCCTTACCACCCTTTACAACTACCCACCCGATAACCCTAAAATTACTATTACCATCCTTACGCATAAACCCTAAAATTACCCTTCCCATCCTTTACTTCTATACATCTATATATCATGCTTGGTAAAGGCTGGCATGGTAAAGTCACAAAAATATACTTGCTTGGTAAAGGCATGCATGGTAAAGGCTTCATGGTAAAGGTAATATTGTAAAGGGTGTTTCCCATCTAGCCATCATCTAAAAGAACATATTCCATAATGCATATTAATATTTAAACAAAGGCAAAGCAACGTAGAGACTTTGAATTCCTGGCACAAGCCTAAAAATGTAACAATAAGTATTGATCCCTTTAAGTTATTTGCCAAAAATTATAAAACCAATTTATATTGTATTGCAGCGTAGTGCACCATTTTTTTTTTGCAATTAAGAATCAAACGTCAATAAAAAAGCATTCTGGGATTCAAAACTGATCCAAGTTGCTTTGAGCAATTATTATAAAATCGCTAAGAATATTCAGACACAAAAGTCTACATTTAATACTTCATGCAAATAACATTTTATTTTAATCAATAGAGAAAGGGTTAATTTGTATGAAAAATATTTGGATACACACAGGGTTGTGCATCTTTTCCTTAGAAAAGTCTGCTCTTTCAGCTACTAGTGTGTTTCTGATAAGCAAAGTGTGTTTAAATGCAGTGTGTTTAAGACTGCAGTACCACCTCCTGTCTACAGGGGCAGAGCTGAGCAGAAATATAAACACACTTGATGAAACACAGGTCCCCACAAGGCAATTTTAAAAAGTTGTAAAAATTGACACAGATGTTCCTGAAGTCATTTTTTATTATTTAGAAGACATTGCCTTGTGGGGACCTGGGTTCAGGTCCCCACAGTGCAATCAAGTCCCCACAGCGTGAGTGTGTTATCACACTCAAGTCCCCACAAGGATAGACACAGACAGACACAGACACACACACAGACACACACACACAGACACACACACAGACACACACACAGACACACTCACAGACACACTCACAGACACACTCACAGACACACACACACACACACTTTTTGCATGGCCTGTTTCTAACATTGTATCCGGATATATGATCCAGCATGTAACAGCAGCAGGTCTATTGGCTTTGTCACTGGTTGTTAGTTGCATAAGATAAATAAGCAGCAACTATGATGTGTATATAATATTGAAAAGCTTCCATTTAAAGCCCTGGTGACACCCTACAATGCGGCTGCTTAATGCATTGTTGCACACCTTAGGAGGCACTTCCTTGGGGGAATACCTACAGGGAGCTCCCTCAGTGTTTCACGAAGGAAGGCCCTCCACAACCGTGATGTCATCACAGAGGGGAGGGCCTTCCTTCGTGAAACGCTGAGGGGAAGCTCCTGGCAGCCATGATGCTGCCACCATCACGAGCCTCGTGGGGGACCCTGTAACACCGCCTCCAACAGACCCCGAGCAGCGCCGGCGGTAAGCGGACACATGGAACCCTAGGCCTCAGGGCCCCCACCCCAGCCCGCACAATACCCCCGGAGCAGCGCCCATGGCAAGCGGGCTCAGGGGCCTTCAATTTTAAAACATCGCGGCCTCGCGCGCCACACGGAGCCCTAGGTCTCAGGGCCCCCAACCTGCAGCACAAACCCCCGGAGCACCGCGTGGAGCTCAGCGGGCTCCGGGGCCTTTATTTTTAAAAAATGGGGCCGAGCGCCACACACGGAGCCCCAAGGCCGCAGGACCCTCACCCATGCACCCGGAGCTCCGCCTGGTGCAAAGCGGGCTACGGGGCCTTTATTTTTAAAAACGGGGCCTCGCGCCCAAACGGAGCCCTAGGCCTCAGGGCCCCCACCCTGCAGCACAAAACCCCGGAGCCCCACATGTCGCATAGTGGGCTCCGGGGCCTTTATTTTCAAAAAAGGGCCTAACGGCCACCGGCGCCATCCTTGTCCCCAACCCCTACCGCCCAACAACCCCGGAGCGCCGCATACAGGGCCTCAAGCCCACACGGTCCCTTGCCCCGACCGCACCAGATCCCCGGAGCAGCGCCCATGACAAGCGGGCTCCGGGGCCTTTCATTTTTAAAAACGGGGCCTCAAGCCCCCCGAGCACCCAGGCGCCATCCCTACCCCACCGCCAACAACACAAACAGCCCCGGAGCCCCGCATGAAGCACAGCGGTCTCCGGGGCCTTTAATTTTTAAAAACAGGGCCTCGCGCCCACACGGTCCCTCACCCCCGCCAGATCCCCGGAGCGCCGCATGGAGCTCAGTGGGCTCCGGGGCCTTTAATTTAAAAAACAGGGCCTTTTAATTTTAACAAAATGGGCCGAGCGCCCACACGGACCCTCGCCCCCACCCGCACCAGATCCCCGGAGCAGCGCCCATGACAAGCGGGCTCCGGGGCCTTTAATTGCTTAAAACGGGCCTCAAGCCCCTGCACACGGGCGCCACCAACCCCAGAGACCTCACAAGCCCAGCGATGGCTCTGGGCTTCAGCAGTGCATGGCCCTACCACAGCCCCATAGCAGCGCCTACCATAAGGGGCTCGGGGACATTTTTATTTATTTATTTATTTTTAAAAACCTCCCGGTCAACATCAACACCACAGCCCCAACCCTCAACATCACTCCAGCCATTAGGGGACCATGACCCCATCGCGGACTTGCGACATTTTTGGGGCCTCGCACATAATGGCCCTGGTCAGCTATCAACAGACCCTTCACCAGCAGCGCCACAAGGATCGACCCATGGGTGAGTACTTAAACAGTTTTTATTTATTGTTAAATTGTTTGGGGTTAATTTTGCGATCTCTGGGGACTCTAAACACGTATGTAACATTGTAAAAATACTTCTAGGCATTGTTAAACTTTAAAATTACACCTATATTTTACATCCCTCATTATTCACCTTAAGCAGCCTGCCCCAAGACCTCCTTAATCCCTACTTAAAACATTGTAAACACCTTCATGCCTTGCGTTAAACACCCTTTAAAAATGCGACGCTGTTCATTTATATACAGGCATCAACATATTAAATAAGCCCATACACTCTTAAGCCTGTAACACAGCCCCTTATTTACGTACCTCCATTAATGTGTAGCAGGCAGCGTCAATCTGGGATAAGCTGCTCTGGTCCATTGTTGGCTTTAAACTTCTGGGGCTGGTGGGCCTGTGCAGCAAAGACAATCCCAGCAGGTCGCTCCTAATGGGTTTTTGAATGGCTGCTTGTGTCGGTGTTCTAAAGTATGCTTTTTATACCTGGCAGGGCATGATAATTGGAAGGAGGACCCTTTATGGAGGGGAGTGTTTAGAATCTTGTAGTACGTGTCATTATTGGTAATAGAGCATTGTAGTGAGGGTCAATATTGGGACCGTTTTCTGACCATAGCACTGCTTTGTTAGATGGCTCTTTGACCTTTGATATCTGATAATTAAACCTAGGGCCTGTTGGGGGATGCGCTCCTGGGAAGGATGGACGGATGTTTCATAAAGAACCCCTGTACTATACAAATTAAGATGCGTTGGAAGCTTGGGACTGGCTGATTAGTTTTGCCTGTTCTCAACGGTGCTCTGTCAGGGTAACTGGCCTTTTGTTCTTGTGTTTTCACGTTGTGACTTGTGAGCCTAATGGGTAGTTTTCTGCCCCCAGCTACGGCCGGGATGCGTTTCAAACTGCAGCATCTGATTCTAAAGAAAGACCCTTTTTAAAAAACTCTGCACCGTAAACCCTTGTGTTAGACAGCCCCAGATGTCCCGGGGCTGGTGGGGGCTTAGGGATGCCTGCTCAGACGCCAACTGCCAGCAACACAGCCCTCGGTTTTAAACAGACACACACACATGTCACTTTTGCGGACACACATGTCACTTTTAAGGACACAGCGAAGGGAGGGGGGACCTGCCACTTTTAAGGACACACGTCACTTTTAAGGACACAGCTAGGGGAGGGGGGACCTGTCACTTTTAAGGACACACGTCACTTTTAAGGACACAGCGAAGGGGAGGGGGGACCTGTCACTTTTAAGGACATGAATGGGGATGAATGGTATCCGCTTATACTACTGGCAGTCAGTCACTTAAGCAGCACTCAGCACGGGCTTAAAGCCCTTTAATTAAAAATACAAAACCCCCACTTATTTGGATGGGGATTGCTCTTTGCAATTACAATCACATAACTGGAAAAACAAGGTGGGTGGCGCCCTGGAGCCCTCTAGTGGGAGCCGCTCCAGCCCTATCACAGAGATGCTCATAGGTCTTGGGTTGAATATGGGGCCCTCTGAAAGAAGGGGGCAACCTAAGCCACAGAGGCTGCAGGCGCCTATATACTCTCCCGATGGGGAGCAAGGCATGGTGGTAGAAGAAGCAGGACAAGCTACTGGCAGAAGTAACACAGTCTGCGAGGGGAAGGCAGTGCAGGGTGCAAGGAGGAGCAAGACAAAGTGCAGGGGGCAGTGCAGGATGCCACGGCGGTGGAGCAGCAGAGATTAAAGGAGAGGCATCACCCAGGGCTTAATTTGAGCCAGTGGTTTTAAATCATCAACACCAGTGATTTTCATGAGCACCAGTTAAGGATACAGTCATTTATGGGAGGCACAGGGAGATTACGTGATTTGTCCAGAATCACAGGATGTTGAGCCAACGCCGAGACTCGAACCTGATTCCCCAGCTCTGAAGTCGGCAGCTCTGACCATTACACAACATCCTCTCCCCACTTTCATGGTTCTGTTTTAGGCGGCGCTAACAGGAGAAATGGGCTGGTGCAAGCTGCCTCCTGACGAGAGCCCCAGCACTTATTTTTTTACAAATTAACCACTGGCATTACCTGGCATAAGAGTGGAGCACGGCAGGATGCTCGGGAGCATAGCATGATGTAAAACGATGGGGCTCCTATGCAGCATGCTTTGAGGGGCCACTGAGACTCCCAGATCACCGAGGTATTTATAGGTCCGCCCCCACACCACCCACGGACCCAGTCAGGAGCTCTCAGTCCAGGGGCCTACCACCAGTGCAGAGTGCCGGAGGGGGCCCCCTGGAGCTCAGGGGCACCCCGCACCACGGGGGCTGTTACGCCACTGAGCCGCAGGGTCTGTAGGCACCTATTTTACACTGCCGCTGGGGAGCAAGGCATGGTGATAGAAGAAGCAGGACAAGCTACTGGCGGAAGTAACACAGTCTGTGAGGGGTGGCAGTGCAGGGTGCAAGGAGGAGCACGACAAAGAGCAGGGTGCAGTGCAGGATGCCACGGCGGTGGAGCAGCAGAGATTCAAGGAGGGCAGCACGATGAAAGGGGGAAGGAGTACTGGAGGAAAGCAGTGGCGTAACAAAGGTCCCCGCAGTTCGGGCGGGCCAAGCTCCAGGGGGCCCCCTCAGCACAGTACCTTGGCCCGAGAGCTCCTGAGTGAGTCCGGAGGGGGGCCATCCATGTACTTTGCGGGGGTGGGGGGGGGGGTCAACTTTTGTTACTTCACTGGATGAAAGTTGCTAGAGTGTAACAGGCAGCGAGAAACTGGTATTGTCAAAAAGCAGGCACAAAATGGTAAACTAAGCTCAAATGGAATGGTGGAGGATGGACCAGGAGAGGCTGGGTTATGATTAAAGCTCCCAGTTTTCCATTCTTACAGATTTTTTACAGACACATACAGGCAGAAATCCATCTATTACCATGTCTATATTTTCTTTTAAGTATAGATAAAAAGGGAAAAATATGTTTTTTGAATGATTCTTAAAGCTGTTCACTAAATCTGCAAAGTTAATATCTGTGCAGACTGAGAGCTAATTAACATTAAAGAGCTGCCAACATGAACACGTGTGAGCCACAATGCTCATGTTTTGGTCTGAGTGTATTCATATCATATATGGGTACATGCAGCATCAAAACCCATTAGGCATTCAAGTATGAACTTACATGTATCAATAGAATATATGCAGAAATATACCAGATGCAGCTTCAGTTTTTCACAAATTCCTAAATAAGTGTGGATACATGCAGAAAAATATGCAGAAAAAAATATGGATAAATACAGGCAGAAATGTAAAAATGAATTCCATAAAACTAGGATCTCTAGTTATGATGAAATGGACGGCAGAAGAGCAAGGGCGAAGCAAAGACAAGGAGAAGCATGAAAGAGCTTGGACCAGCAGGTGTGAAAATAAGTTTATGATACAGGGTGGCGGGGTGCAGACATTAGATGGGATTCGAGGGGCAGGTGTGGGTAATGGAGGGTTCTATATTTTATGTTTCCAATTGTAATTTATAAAATACAGCGACTGATTGATATGAATGGTATCTTGATCCAAAACAGGTCATAAGACCCTGCTCTAATGATTTCCCTTCAGGTAGGTGTGGTATGTGATATCACCTCTATGTACAGTTCCCACTTGTCATAAACCTGCTTTACAGCTATTTGCAATGCGGGAAACAACTGGAATTTCCCAGATGGTATCATCCGCATCCAACACTGTATCCTTTGTTTTGGTTATAGGGCAGTAAGGGCAACTTCAGGGTACAACCATTGCTCAAGCAACCAGACATTTCACTTTCAATCCTCAATCCTAAGATTGTAACACAAGGTTCTAGATCTGCTTCTGCCTTTGCTAGAGAATTAAAATTTGCCTAGCTGTAGTACAGGTTAGTTTCAATTCTATTAAGGACACGGAGGTGAGGATTACGCCTTCTTCCTTCGCTTTATTATGTAAGCAACCATTTTAAACCACAACAAAAAACCTACTTTTCCCATGAACACCAGGGAAATAGGCAAAAGTCCAAGGTCATATGTCCTTCCTCTCTGCTTTTAGTCCGGTCCCAACTTGGTCCCACTTCTCTGTTCACTCCTCCTCTTTCTTCCAGCGAACAGCTCCGTAAGGAACTTCATGCATCTTGTTTGGAACCATCATTCCCTGCGAAATACAGGCAGCGTCAGATACCATTTCCAACATGAATGGATCATAAATACAACCACTGAAGAGACACAAACTGCTACGCAATGCTTAACCATAGACACAATATTACAATGAAATTTTATTTCTCATTTGACCGTTAAACCAAGTTACTTACACCAGAACAGGGAGGGTCCGCGTCCGTAATGATCGTCCGGCGGGATAATCCTCGCCTCTGTGTCCTTAATAGAATTGAAACTTACCTGTAGTACAGCTAGGCAAATTTTCATTCCATGTCAGGACCGGAGGCTCAGATTATGCCAGTTCAAAGCTTGTCCACTACCAGCTGTACCACTTCCAGCAATGGCTTAAAATAAATCCTCTTAAAGGTAGAATCCTAGGGCCAGTCAGCAGCGCGCATCAGATCCTCCAAACGCGCTCCGAGCAAAAATGCTTTGAAGGCCATCGCCCCTCTAGCTGATTGGGCACCAAACAATTTCGTATCAATACCCGCTTCTTGCATTACCCAGCGAACCCATCTGGCTATGGTTGGAGAAGAAACCGCCTTGTATGGTTTTCGTAATGCAATAAGCAGCTGTTTCTCACCCGGAAGGCAGACCTCCTCAGTCAAAGCCTCGTACACTCTGAGGCACTGTACCACAACCAGCTTGGGGGATTCCAAGAATGCCGGGTATGAGATAAACCCTGGTATTGCACTTGGTTCTTCTACTGACCGTAAATTAAACTTATCCGGTGAGAAAACTCTGCCCGAGATGTCCAGGGCTCTCACATCTGACACGGGCCTGCAAGGAACCAGACACAATATATAGGAAAGTAGGATCTGCTTCATTTGGTTAGCCCCTCTTTTTGCTTGATGTAATGGTGTTTTTGACTAGTCTGACTGGGATCCTGCTAATCAGGGCCCCAGTCTATCTGCTTTCTCCCTAAACTGTTATGTTATGTACTTAGGTACACTCCAGATTGGATACTGGGGTGCCCTTGTCAGTCCCTAGTATATGGTACCCAGGGCATAGGTACCCCAGAGGTCTCCCATGGGCTGAAGCATGTATTATGCCACCCATGAGAGACCATGCAAAATGGAACTACAGACTTTCCATTGCAGCCTGTGTAAGTTGGTGCATGCACCACTTACTAAAGATATAAGTTTACTATATCTAAGGGTCACTGCACTTAAAACCTATAAGTCACCCCTATAGCAGGCCTTTACAATCCTGAAGGCAGGATGCTTGGTTCTAAGTGAGAGGATGCCCCTGCATGTGCAGGACACCCCTGAAGCCTACGGAGTACATTCTCCCAGGTTGCCAGTGAAGCAGCCATATACCATATAGAGGGGCATTCCGTGACCGCACAATGACCATCTTGAAAATGGCTGTAACGAACGAATCCTATCATGTTTGGTATCAAACATATTGGAATCATACCCCACACCGTAAACGGTGTGGGAGGTATGATTCCAAGCACTAGAAGAGCCCTCCGTTAGGCTCTCGGTGTTCCTGGTACCAGCCTTCTAGTCCCGGCCAGCAAAAAAATGTTTGCTGCTGACCAGAGACACATTTCTGCCCTCCTGCTGCTGAGCCATGCTCGAGCAGGGGAAGACAGAACAATAGGCATCCTGCCACAGGGAGGTGTGACCACCTCCCAGACAGGATTTAGTGTATTAGGGCTGGGTGGGTGTGCTTGCCAGCGCCTGAAAGTCTGCATGAGGGGCACATTTGGTGCCCCTGTGCATAGTCCAGTTCAAACCAGTCCGCTCTGGCACGAAACTGGAGAAAGGACATGGGAGTAACCTCCCCCGTCCAGTCCCTCCCCTGGGAGGGTCCCCTAAATCTTCCCAACCCTTTCCCTAGGGTACTTAAGGGCTTACCTGGGTGTAGATCCCTAGATTCTTCGTGGGATAAGATTCAGAACTGAAACCACTGCACTTCTACCGTCTGGGCACTCTGGACTTTGCTGGACTTAGTTTGGGCCTGACTTCGTCTCCCTTCCAGTCTGCTGCATCGCCTGTGCATCATACAGGACCCTTCCAAGGCCTGTGAAGCATCAAGGAAAACCCAAGTAATCTCCCTTGGAGTGAAGGAGTCACTCCCCTATATTCGTAGACACCTCAACACTGCTGACCGGTCTGCTGATCCCAAGCTCCTGCGGACTCCGAAGGGTTCAACAACACAGGTGGTGGTTATCTACGCCTCCCGAGGCCTGAGCTGCCCTCTCACCAAGTTTTCAGTCAGAATCCCTCGTGGGGGCTGCATTAACCGAACCCCTGTGCACAATGTACTTTTGCAAGTGCATATGCTTGTTGGCAACATTGCGACAAGTGCTTTGGGCTCCAAGTAGCCCCAACCTCCGGCAACTTCTTCCACCAAGATCTTCAGTCAAATGGCCTCGGGGGCACCGTGGCCTACTCCTTTTGGTGAGCTGCTCGAGGTCCTCTCGCGACTCCTGTACCTCCAGCCTGTGGGTCCACTTGAGGGTCATCTTTATTTTCCTTGGGCTCCTCTGATTGCTCAGGGCCTGCCCTGACTCCCCTGCTTGTGGTGAGTCTCCTGGACCTTGTTGGTCCCAACCGTGCACCTTCTTGTCTTCCTGCGTGGGTTGCATTTGCCAAGGCTTGTTGGTGCTCCCGCCAGACACTGACCCCACAGCACTCGACGTCCTTCATGGAACAGCTCATATCCAGGTCCTGGTCTTCCTCAGCATCGCCTGGCCCTCGCAGCTGCAGAGTCAAGGTCACTGTTATCTATCCTGAAGCACCTGACATCGGAGGGCATTCGTCTTCCAAGTCTCCTGGTCA
The DNA here is from genome assembly GCA_963921515.1 of Calotriton arnoldi. NCBI lineage: Eukaryota > Metazoa > Chordata > Amphibia > Caudata > Salamandridae > Calotriton > Calotriton arnoldi. Next base: position 1,478,451 of record CAWUFW010003762.1, read on the forward strand.
CTCTCGAATGACAGACTCTGTCCCCTCTGCTTTCAGGTACTCCTCTTCAAGAATCCACGTTTGGATTCCCACAGGCACTTTCTCCTCTTCCAGCATCGGCACTTTCCTGAAGTCCTCCATTGGGTTCGACGGCGGTTTCCGACACCACTTCACACCTATGCACCCGGCTTCCCTGGGATAGGTAACTTGGGTACCTCAGTATCCACGGGTGGGGTGGCTCTCCAACCTTCTGTCTTCCACTGAGTTTCTTCAGGGTCCACTGGGAAGGGTCCCTAATCTTTAAAAATCCAACCGCGACTTGCACATAGACTTGTACGGAGCACGCGGTCGTGTTCAAACACTGCACACGTTCTCCATGGGGTCCCTATCTACTTACCTTGGGTGGTTCTGTAGGTCTCCAGCAATTCTATGTCCTCTTGACATTGTCCTGACTCGAGTCGTGGTTCTTATATCACTTTCTTAGTATATCGTTTGGTCCCCCCCGGGCCCACTGTGTATTTACTATGATTTCTTTGCTAAAGTATTGTGTGCTTTGTGTCTATCTCCATGTGGGAGATATTGTAACATAGTAGATAGTATTATATAATAAATACATATTTTTTATAACTACTGCGTGGTTCTCTTTTCATTTAATCTATACTATAAGATTGCATTCTGGTAAAACAAGCTGCTTTACACTCCTTCAAGACTAAGGCTGAAGGCTGCTCTCCATAGCTACCACTTGGATAGCTTTCTAAGGTTGTCTGTGACCTCTTAAATCACCATAAGGGTTGTCTGGACTGGTGCAAGGTGCCCACTTACATTAGTTGACATCATATACCATGCCAGCTTCTCACACAATAGCATCGCCAACTTGGCCGAATTCTCCTTCCGTGATAAAACCTAATCGGCTGCCAGGATAGGAAAAGATTCAACACCAGATAAACTTCCCACAGAGCAGAATAGTGTGGTTCCGGCGGAAGGGAAAGACGAAATCCCTGAAGAAGGCTGCAGACAAACAGATGCTCCCCCACTGGAGTCCCGTTAATGGGGGCATGGCCCACAGAAATTGCCGATCGGAATGTATCGATAGAGCGGTAAGCCAACCCTTCCTCTGAAAGACCTGCCAGGAAATTAAGGAAGTGGATTACATCTTCGCCCACGGGATCGACACTCCGTTGCATACACCAATGGCGCCACCTGTTCCAGGCAGATCGGTACTTCTTGGTCGTGCTGTCTGCCCATGCTCTGGATAGTAATGACATAGTATGTCCCGAAAGGCCTGGGAGCGACCAGCGTCGCCTGAGATCTGCAAGGCCATCATCCGCAGCGTCCCTTCCACCACCAGACTGTGAGGATTGAGATCTAGATTCAGCAGGATGTGAGGAAAGTGGGGGAGTCGGATTGGAGAATCCCCAGAAAGTTCCAGAAGAATCTTGGCTATGTTCGCCAGGGCGCGGGATCTGGTACCTCCCAGGTGGCTGATGTACCTGACTGCAGAAATATTGTCCATTTTGAGAAGAACGCATGATTGCACCCTGTCTTTCATCCAGCACTGCACAGCGAACGACCCTGCAAGGACCTCCAAGCAATTAATGTGCAAGGATTGTTCTTGTGTGGACCAAGCTCCACCTGTGGAAAAATCCCTGCATCTGGCTCCCCAGCCAGAACGGCTGGTATCGGACTCGATTGAGACGTCTGGGGCGAAACCGAAGATTGCTCTCCCGTTCCACACCTCCATGTGGGTAAGCCACCAAACCATCTCCTCATTCACAACAGCTGTAAGCAGCACAGACTACGAGTAAGTCAGTCGCTTTCTGAGATGGTGTGTCTTTAGGGGTTGCATTGCTCAATAGTGCAAGGGGCTGGGAAAGATGGCCTGAATCGAGGAAGAGAGAAGGCCCACAAGGCGAGCAACATGGTGCAGGGACGTATGAGATTTGGCCAAGGTTTGGCGCAGCTCGTGCCTGATCTTTGCAATCTTCCGGGCCTGGAGGCTCAGGGTAGAGGAGACGGAGTCCATCGTGAACCCCAGAAAGGTTGCGCGTTGAACCGGGGTCAGCAGGGATTACTTTTTGTTTATCACAAATCCCAACCCCTGCAATAAATTCACAGCTGTCTGTGTCAGGTCAGTTTCCTGGGACACTGGACCAGGAAGAGCATATTGTCTAGGCAGACTATCATCCTGATGCCTTGCGCCCTCAGGAATTCCCCCGCCGGCCTTAGGACCTTCGTGAAACACCACAGAGCCGAGAATAGCATGAAAGGCAGAGTGGTGGACTCAAAGACCTGGCCATCCCACCTGAACTGCAGGAAACACTGGTGAGGGGGAAAGATCGGGACCATGAGGTACGCATCCTTACATCCAACTGGACCATCCAGTCGAGCGGTCTCAACACGTCCCAGAGTAGGTGGATATCTTCCATCTTGAAACGGCGGTGTACCACCCACTCGTTGAAGCCTTTCAGGTTGATCACTGGTCTCCGACCCCCATCAGCCTTGTAATCTAGGAAAATATTGCTGACAAAACCACTGGGGTGCTCTTCTGAGCAGCAAATCGCCCCTTTCTGGATGAGGGCAGACACCTCTTTGCCTATCAACTCCATGTCGTGCTGGGAGAATGAAATGGGGCGGAGGCAGGCCACCTGATGAGGGCAGCCGTAAAACTCCACCTGGAAGCCCTGATCATCTGTAGCACCCAAGTGTCGCTGGTGATAGAAGCCCAAGCTGGGAGGAAGAGCAGCAGGAGACAACCCACTCGCAAGCGCACCGAAGACATAACACTCACCTTTGCCAGAGGCGTTTGATTGACCTCTGTAGCCTCCACGGCCTCTGAACTTCTGTCCTCTGGTAGGCTAGAACGTATTGAAGTGTGCGCTGTCTTGGTACTGCCCACAGCTGGAGTCTTATCCCTTGTCAGGGTTGGAGTAGAAGTAACAGCCGGTCGAGCGGCCCCTGCCATGACCGGCCCCATGGAAAACCTGAGGAGTAAAAACCCTCCGAATGTTGGACTGGGCTTTGTCCAGGGAGATGAACATCGCCACAAACTTACTAAGTTCTTTGACAAAGGGGTCCCCAAACAAACCCCCCTGGGTCACAGCCCCAGCCTCCGAAGAGGCGAGGTCTCCCAACTTCGGGTCCACCTTAATCAAAAGGAAACAACGTCACTCTGTAAAGAGAGCGCACAGTTTGCATTTCCCAAGAACACGATTGCGCGCTGCACCCACCCTGACAATACGTCTGGAGAGATCAAAGAACCCGAGGCCTTAGCCTCCTCGTCCATATCTAGGATCTTAGCCAACCGCGCGCAGAAGCTTATTCTGGCAGGAACGCCAGGAACGGTCGATACCCTTCTTAGGGACCTTACCGAACTTAGCCAGGAACATCGCCATCTTCGGGTCAATAGCGGGTGTAAGGGTAACCTTGCCATCTAAAATGGGGCAAGGGCATTCCGCCCCGAGGTGATTGGGAGTGTCCTTTTCCATGGGTTAACGCTGACGGCTTGCAACGTACTTGGCCACCTTGTCCCCTGGCACCCAGTCCGCAGACCTAAGGTGGACGATGTCATCCGGGTCTAACATATCTGAAACACCCTCCGGGGCTAAGGAGGGGGGGGTGGGAAGCCATGGTCTAGAGGGACCCGCGTCATCATCTGTATCCCCAGGGGAATCTCCTGTGTCTTGGGACTCTGGAGTGGGGGTGCCTGGTGGCGGGGGTCGGGTAACTATCTGGAGGACCTGCTGGGTCTTGCTGGAGGGAACCTGCACCAAAAATGCTTGCTTCAGGCGCGCAAAAGCATAAACATCTTACACTACCATTTTGGGATGGTTCCTCTCTTCTGGGGTGCTTGGGGGACCTTTGGGGATCTGGCGTGGGTTTAGCCCATTTGGCGCACCCCCGCGCATGCGCTGAGAGGCGCTGCTGCAAGGGTTCCATGGCCTGATTAACAGCCCTATACATAGAATCATCCACTGCTTGGTAGAACTCATCGTCCCAAGGGAGGAAGGACAAAGGGTCCTGTCACGGGGCCGAGGAGCCAGGGGACTGTAATGGACACTTGACCCAATGGTATGATGCGCCTGCTATAGAACAAACTCTTCTTTTACAGCAGCAGGAGGACTGGAGGCATCAAAACCCCCCATAGTTCGGAAGTACAGCGGATAAAGAGTACTGTCTCTTTAACTGGAACGCGGAGTCGACCGACTCCGCCCCAAACGATGACATGGACTGGAGCAGGCCAACAAGAAGAACGGAGACCCGGAAGGAGGTGTGTTACACCACAGGAGGACGAGAGACGAGGGTGAAACAGGAAGAAGGCGAACCAGAGAACGCGGAGCAAGGAGAAGAACCGAGAGCACCGGGAGTGACAGCGGGCGCCGGAGACGTCAGTGAAAGAGCAGAGACACTACGAGAGCCAGGAGGCCACCGGAACCACGCTTCGCCCAGCCACGTTCCCGGAGAAGCGTGGCTCTCAGAGGTACGAGGGCGGTTTGCGGGCTGGGTAGGGAGGTGGGAGAAACCCGACGACTAAGGGAGACAGCCCCTACCAGGCCCTCCTATAGGTGTACTCCCCTACCTGCACACACACTCCTTTTCCTAGACGTGCGGCACTGGTTTGAAGTGTTCCCCTTCACCACCCCCTCCCTCCTTTGCACCACAGTGCACAAAACGCTCACGATTTCTCCACATTCCCTCCCTTTCCCCGAGAGCCACCGGAGACCGGGAAGAAGCTGGAAGATCAGAGGATCAAGCAGCAGATCCCCGAAGACGTCCCCCATCCAGAGGCGCCATCCAGGAGGAAAGAGTCATCGCAGTCCATCCTGACATTACGAGGAACTCTGGCTTCTAACAGGAGACGTGTACTCCATAAAATAAAACCCTGTCTGCACCAACCTGTTTCCCTGCCCCTTCCTTCGAACCCGTCACAACTGGTGTCAGAAGTAGGATCATCCAACACCATCTGCATGACAGAGATGGACGCGCTGATCCAACACCTCGAGAAGGGACAGGAAAAGCTCAGCTGGGCCGTAGAGCGGCAAATGAAGTAAGCCCAGGTGGACCGTGACATATTCAAAGACACTATCACGGGCCAGATGGATGGACTCCAGAAAATGGTGGCCGAACGGCCCTCTGCCTTGCTACCTGAGCCCCGTGCAGTACACCATTCCCCCTCAGGGATATCCCTACAAAAGTACCTGGCCGGTGAGGATCCGGACGCGTTCCTGCTAAATTTTGATCGAGCGGCCAGGGCTTGTGGGTGGCCCATGGAGAAGCGGCCGTTCTTCCTGGCCCCTCTATTGACGGGGGAGGCCCAAGCCGCATACCAGGTGGCCAACGCCACCGGAGACACCCCATACGAGGACATAAAAGCGATCATACTGGACCACTTGGGCCTAGACGCGGAGGCATACAGGGTGCGATTTCGTAAAGAGAAGGGTGCCCCAAGGGAGAACCCCAAAACCCTGTTCTTTAGGCTCAAGATGGCGGCGGATAAATGGTTGGCCCCGGCAGTGAGCTCCAAGGAGGACATCATGGATAAAATATACTTGGAGCAGTACTTGGACGCCCTCCCTTTCCATACACAAAAGTGGCTGCGTCAACACACGCACCTGACAACCGAACAGGCTATCAAGATGGCTACTTCCTTTTCGCGGGCACAACCCCGACCCTCCTTGTGGGACCTTGAGAAAACCAACCGCACAAACCCCCCGAAAAACGAAAGGAAATACTGCCCCGTCACCGAGCCCCTGAAACACAGACCAATGAAAACCGATCTACCAAGCGTCAAGGGACCCCAGTGTTTCGAATGCGGAGACTGGGGCCACATCACCCGTCTCTGCCCTAGGAAGAGAACCACGGAGGAGCCCATGGACGTGGGTTTCATGCCGAAGTCCATACTGTACACCGCGGAGATGGGGAGTGCGTTCCACGTAAGTGCACAAGTGAACGGGAGGAAAGTAAAATCCTATTGGACTCTGGTTGTAGGCAGTCAGTAATACAGAGACTCCTGGTACCTGATAGTCGGCTACTGCCAGATACCACCGTGCACATCAGGTGCGTGCACGGTGAGGTTAGACCCTACCCCCTTGCTGCCATAACACTCACCCTGGCTAACGGGTTGTCGTATCAGGTTAGAGTGGGGGCGTTGGAGGGTCTCCCCGAGGAGCTAATACTCGGTACTGACATCCCTGATTTCTTAGACCTATTCCATCAGGCGGCCCTGACCCACGATAGACAGGCGGGTCTCAAAAAGCAGGTAGACTGTCCGATTCCGGCTCTCATAACAGCGGAACCATGGCTAGGTGATAGGAGCTTTAAGTTCGCCCAGGCCAATGACGCCACCCTGTTTAATGCCTGGGAGCAGGCACATGCCACCCAAGATAGCAACCCTGCAGCGTTTCCCAGGTTTATCATGAAGGAAGGGCTGCTGTACCGACAGGCTGGTCCCAACGAACCACACCAGCTCTTAGTCCCCATTTCTTTCCGAGAACAGGTACTTTTTTACGCACACTCACACCTCACCGCGGGGCATACCGGGGCTGAAAAAACCACCTAAAACGTAGACCGACATTTCTATTGGCCAGGGATTTACCGGGATGTGAAGATCTATTGCCAGTCCTGCGAGGTCTGCCAAAAGAAAAACACACACAGACCCCCGCGGTTCCCTTACAACCCCTTCCCATAGTTGGTACCCCATTTGAGCACATAGGGATGGACCTGATCGGACCCCTATCCCGTACAAGAAAGGGACACGTGTATGCCCTGGTACTGGTGGACTACGCAACCCGTTACCCCGAGGCATTTCCCTTGCGAACAGCCACGACTCGTAACATCGCAGATAAGCTGCTGGAAGTGTTCTCTCGAGTTGGCTTTCCCAAGGAAATCCTAACAGATCAGGGCACCCCATTCGTTTCACGCCTTATGAAGGAGGTCAGCCGACTCCTGGACCTGCGGCATATCAAGACGTCCATATACCATCCTCAAACGGACGGACTTGTGGAGCGGTATAACGGCACACTGAAGTCCACATTAAAGAAGATGTTGACCGTGAACAGGAAAGAATGGGATCAGATACTGCCCCTCGCCCTCTATGTGATCCGAGGGCAAGTACAAAGCAGTCTAGGGTGTTCTGCATTCGAGATGCTGTATGGACGACAGCCGCGAAGCCTCTTGGAGATAACCAAGGAAGCCTGGGAGAAAGAGGAGGCAACAGAAACCAGGGGCATGCTCGAGTATGCCCAGGCCCTAAAGGCGAAAATTGGGAGGCTCAGAGAATTAGCCTACTCCAACCTGGAAAGGAAGCAAGTAAAACAAAAGAGCTTCTACGACAGAGGTAAGAAATGGCGGACGCTTGGTCTACACGATTGGGTGCTGGTTTTGCTTCCTTCCTCCTCGAAGAAATTCCAAGCTGAGTGATTAGGTCCATACAAAATCGTCGACACTATCGGAAGAACCACTTATAGGGTACAAATAACGCCCAACCGTACCCAGTTATACCACATAAATCTTCTGAAGAAGTGGTTGGGCCCACCACCCAAAGCGGCTCACCTTACGTTACCCGCTCTTTCTTCGAACTCCAGCACCCTAGAACACTTGGTGATCAACGACGAGCTCGATCCCGAAGAAAAAAAGACCCTAAAACAGACGCTGACCCCGTTTGCGCCTCTCTTTTCGGACGCTCCTGGGAGAACCACCCTGGCGGAGCATAGCATTGAAACACCAGCGGGGAAAATCGTTAAACAACGCCCCTTCAGGATCCCTGCCGCCAGAAGAGTCGCCATCCAAAAAGAGGTAGAGGACATGCTGAGGTTGGGAGTGATCCGGCCTTCAAGGAGTGAGTGGTCGTCCCCGATTGTAATGGTACCCAAGCCTGACGGAAGCCGACGGTTCTGCATGGACTTTCGGGCCCTTAATGAGATCTCTACTTTCGATGCCTTCCCTATCCCTCGCATCGAATTGATTGAAAAACTAGGCGATGCTAGGTACATTACCACGTTGGACTTGACCAAAGGGTATTGGCAAGTACCCCTACGAGAGGAAGACAGGAAAAAGACAGCCTTCTTGACTCCCGACGGTCTATATGAGTTTACCGTGCTCCCGTTCGGGTTGCACGGCGCACCTGCGACCTTCCAACGCCTGATGAACACGGTCCTGCAGGAGTACCAGTCTTTTTCGTCCGCATATTTAGACGACATTGTCGTATTCAGCCCGGACTGGAAGACACACCAGCAACACCTACGGACCATTCTGAGGGCCTTGCAAGAGGCCGGACTACACGTGAATGCAAAAAAATCAAGAGTGGGTATCAAAAGGTGAAATACCTAGGGTATGTTCTGGGGCATGGACTGATTGCCCCTCAAAACGAGAAGATCAAAGCTATAATGGACACCCCTTTTCCCAGTACCAAACGGGAAATGAGAGCCTTTCTCGGCTTGATAGGGTATTATAGGCGTTTCATCCCCCAGTTTTCTGAGGTAGCTGCCCCACTGACTGATATGCTACGGAAGGACCTGAGTTCCCGGGCCCTACTGCATCCCACTGACCCCATGATAGAGGCATTCCAGTCCCTGAAACGTACCATCACGACTAACCCTGTTTTAGCCTCCACTGATTTTACCAGGCCGTTCCTTTTACACACAGACGCCTCGAATCACGGGATATGGGCTGTCCTCTCTCAAGAATCCCCTGACGGGGTAGACCATCCTATTCTTTACATTAGTAGAAAGCTGTTTCCCAGGGAGACGAAATACTCCACCATTGAAAAAGAATGTTTGGCCGTGAAATGGGCTGTGGACAAGCTACGTTATTACTTAGAGGGCTATCCCTTCACCCTGTACACCGACCATGCCCCACTGAAATGGATGAGCCGTAACATGGCGAACAACCCGAGGGTCCTCCGCTGGTTCCTCTCTCTACAGCCATTCACCTTCGAGGTGAAGCACCGAAAGGGGGCGGACAATGGTAGCGCAGACTACCTGTCAAGGGTGTTCCCTCTCCCCGAGTGGGAGAATCCAGGGGAGGAAGTGTGTCACGGGGCCGAGGAGCCAGGGGACTGTAATGGACACTTGACCCAATGGTATGATGCGCCTGCTATAGAACAAACTCTTCTTTTACAGCAGCAGGACTGGAGGCATCAAACCCCCCCCATCGTTCGGAAGTACAGCGGATAAAGAGTACTGTCTCTTTAACTGGAACGCGGAGTCGACCGACTCCGCCCCAAACGATGACATGGACTGGAGCAGGCCAACAAGAAGAACGGAGACCCGGAAGGAGGTGTGTTACACCACAGGAGGACGAGAGACGAGGGTGAAACAGGAAGAAGAAGGCGAACCAGAGAACGCGGAGCAAGGAGAAGAACCGAGAGCAGCGGGAGTGACAGCGGGCGCCGGAGACGTCAGTGAAAGAGCGGAGACACTACGAGAGCCAGGAGGCCACCGGAACCACGCTTCGCCCAGCCACGTTCCCGGAGGAGCGTGGCTCTCAGAGGTACGAGGCGGTTTGCGGGCTGGGTAGGGAGGCAGGAGAAACCAGACGGCTAAGGAGACAGCCCCTACCAGGCCCTCCTATAGGTGTACTCCCTCCCTGCACACACACTCCTTTTCCTAGACGTGCGGCACTGGTTTGAAGTGTTCCCCTACCCCACCCCTCCCTCCTTTGCACCACAGTGCACAAAACGCTCATGATTTCTCCACATTCCCTCCCTTTCCCCGAGAGCCACCGGAGACCGGGAAGAAGCTGGAAGATCGGAGGATCAAGCAGCAGTTCCCCGAAGACGTCCCCCATCCAGAGGCGCCATCCAGGAGGAGAGAGTCATCGCAGTCCATCCTGACATTACGAGGAACTCTGGCTTCTAACAGGAGACGTGTACTCCATAAAATAAAACCCTGTCTGCACCAACCTGTTTCCCTGCCCCTTCCTTCGAACCCGTCACAGGTCCTCATCCTGGAACTGCTCCTGGTCTGATTGCATAGCTGGGGCAATAGGGTTTAAAGCATGGAGCACACGCTTAGCACAGCAGGCAGCTCCTTAAGTGCTGGGAGCACAGGTTAAAGGCACACAGACCGTGAACAGAATTTAGGCTGGGAGGGGGCCCAGGCTGACATGGGTGGGCCAGAGGCGCACAATTCACGGGCAGAGCCCTGGGACACTCTAGCCCTAGATATTATGGGCTACTGCCACCCGAGTAAAGTGTCCCACGCAGCACTGTCAGCTGCAACTAGAACTCCGCAGGGCATCAGAGAAACAGGGAAATACAGACCCCGTAGGTCATAGCAGAGGTAGGGGGTACAGACCCAAAACAAGGGTGTCAATCGGGCAGCTGGGGACAAGGCTGGGCTCTCCTCAGGGCAGCACTAGACAGTACTCTGAGTCTGAAACCCGTGCCGTCCATAGAGGTGCCACAGAGCCCTCAAGCGGTGGGAGGACCTCACCGCAGGAGATATTGGGCAAAACGCCGCGTAAGGCACGCAAAAGCATCCCGTGACAGAAACGAATCTGCAGGGAAAAGCAAATTACTTCCAGCAAGCAAAAAAACGGCGTACAACCACCATAACGCCACCCTCATAACAGGAGAAGAAAAATATATCGACTTAACTTGCTGCTGAGCAGTGAAGAAAGAGGAGGAGTGAATAGAGAAGAGGGACCAAGTTGGGACTGGACTGGGGGCAGAGAGGAAGGACTTATGACCTTGGACTTTTGCCTATTTCCCTGGTGTTCATGGGAAAAGTGTTTGTTTTGGTGTGTTTTAAAATGGCTGCTGACATAATAAAGCGAAGGAAGAAGGCATAATCCGAGCCTCCGGTCCAGACATGGAATTTATTTTTTCCCCAGTATTTAGAGGATTACTTTAATGGCATATGTTTGCCATTCCAGTCAACCTTGAACACCCAATTGACATTAAAATTAAAGATGAATGTTTTTGTTTAATTTCGTAACTAAACAGTTTTTAGGGCAGGATTCAATTTAAGTTTCGAGGCATTTAAAGGGTTTTCATGGTTTAGTGCCCAATGACACAAATAGCTGAAAACTGAATTCACTGTGATCTTCTCAAGGTCCTTGGTTTGGCCTGTTCCTGTTGTGGGAGCTAGCCACAGTCACACATGCGGGGTACCCTCGTCAAAGTCTTCACTAATTATTGAAACCTTCAAGCATCTGTGTTACAAAATCCACTTATAATGCAAACCATCCACTAAAATCAAAACAATTCAATTTACAATCAAACAAATAAACAGTAAACACGAGCGCTTTAATGATTCACATTTTTACACATCTCGTTAAAAACAAACCAACAGGTCTTGACTTCTCGGATATTAGAGACACCATCAAGGCCACGTGCTCAGACACATCAACGAAGAGGAATATGGCAGTGTGTCCAATAATTAATAAAATAATCGTTAAACTATTTAACACAATCCTCCGTACCATTTTACATTGATCGTGTGGCTGTTCTGCAAAAGTCTGTCTTCTGTTAAAAGTCACATTTCGTATTTAACAGTGTGGATAAGCATTCTTCAGACTGTCCCGTTCTTTGTTCTTTTACTGCAAAACACCTCTAAAAACTTCATGTCTTTACCCAGGGATGGAAAAGAAAGAACCACTTTCTTTATTCAGCTCCAGGGCTGACAAGTTACTTCTCTGAAATAATGGAATCTCTTTGCCTCATTATAAACCTTATGATTTATACCAAAGTTTTAACAATTATTCGTGCCAAGCAAAATTGATTTCTAACCTTTTGAGTTAGGTTAGGGTTTGATTTAAATGATTACATTTCTATTCCAGTCAGTGCCTACTGAAATCGAGCATCTCCTCAGCTGAATTCCTCATGGACAGGGAACAACCATGGAGAGAGGTTATGATTCGACCGACAAGGGCAAGCTACAAGCCAGGCGAGATTTGAACTAAGATTCTTAGTAAATAATATACTTATCTTGATTTTGAGTTCAGAGAGCAGGAAGGGGGAACAGGCTTTGAGAAACGCAGTATGTGAAGGTTTATTGTGTTAAGGCATGCCACATTAGCACATTAGACAAGAGGGTGCCCCGAGAAGCAGAAAGAGATGGATATGGTTATAAAATAGTCTTGCAGTTAAATTCAGGCACTCAAATGGAGGCGAAAGGATACACCTAAACAGACAATAACATTAAGTGAGAGATGATTGGCTGTTCCAACATGCAACTGACAAAGCCTCAAGCCAATGGCTGAAAGAGGCTGGTGGAAGAAAGCCAATGGTTGAAAGTGGCAGACCAAAAGCCCACTCTATGTATATTATTAGCAATAGTACTCGTCAGTCAAAAAGGTGCTAAACTTCAACCTGTCCATTACCTTACAGCTGAATGGATTTGTTTCCAAATATCCATGGTTTACTCTTCATTTCACACTGGCAAAAGCTAACTTGTGAGGCAGCAGACGCCGTGGGGGGTCATATAATCATAGATATCCCACACCAACCTTTATAATATCAGTGGAAAACGTAACTATAATGACGGGCCCATAAGTCATTATTATTTCTTATTAGCTGTAACAAAGGTCCTCCAATGGATCTTTGGTAGAGCTAAAAGGGACTAAGCAGAGAAAATCAGAGAGCTATTCCCTCATGAGGACCTGTAATGAAGAAACAACTACACTTCATAAACAATAATTGATCAATGATCTCTTTTTAGAAATGTCATTACTCATGAAAATAAAGACAGACACTATTCATCTATATATTTATTTATATCATTTATAGAGCGCCCGAATCACCGCAACCGGGGTATCTCCGCGCTGTGACTGCCTTTGGCTACCGGGGAAAGAACATTAAAACAGTGTGGTTTTTAGCAGCTTTCTCAAAACTAGATAGTTGGAGCAAAGCCGTAGATGGGTGGGCAGTTGGTTCCAGTAAAGTGGAGCCAGATAGGAGAAAGCTTTCCCCCCCAACCGAGTTTGTTGTATACGGGGCATGTGGAGGCGATCCTTGGACCCAGAACGAAGGGTCCTGGTTGGTATATATCTGACCAGCTTATCTGTCAGATATCGTGGTCCCAAGTTGTTTAGGGATTTAAAGACCATGCAGCAAGGCTTGAATTTGATCCTTTTGCGGATAGGTAGCCAGTGTAGCTTTTTGAGTAAGGGGAGGGAGGCGCATTGGTCACTAACCGGGCTGCCGTATTCTGGACTACCTGCAATTTTTTCAAGGAAGATTCCTTGGCTGAAATCAACAAAGCATTGCAGTAGTCCAGACGGCTTAGGACCAATGCTTGCATCAGGGTTTTCCGCGTGGAGAGTGGTAGAAGGGGGAAGACTCTGTGGAGGAGACTAAGTGTATGGAAGCAGGCCCCAGCTGTTGTGGTGGCATGCTCCTCTAGGGTGAGCTTTTGGTCAATTCAGACACCTAGATTCTTTACCACTCGTTTTGGGGCGGGGGCTGGGCCCAGTTCCTCTGGCCACCAGTTGGGCGACCACCTTACTTCTGCTTCTCTCAATAACATGATTTCGGTTTTACCTGCATTCAACTGCAGGAAGTTGTTACTCATCCAATCAGTGATGGCTTTCATGCCTTCCGAGAAGGTGGTCTGGATGTTCGTGTTATTTTTATCAAAGGAGAGAAGCAGTTGGGTGTCGTCGGCCTAGGAAATCGGAATAAATCCGAGGTTCCTTAGTAAATCAACTAATGTGGTGACATATACGTTGAATAGGGTAGGGCTCAAACATGAGCCCTGGGGTACGCCCTTGGTTACACAAGTGGTCCGGATCTGAAAGAGCCCAGGTTGATGGTCTGGGTTCTCTCGGCTAGAAAATCAGTCGTCCATTTTAGCGCGTTCCCCTGGATTCCTATGTCTCTGAGTATATCTTTTGTGTTATTATCAGAAAGATATGAATGGTCATACACAAATACAAATCATAAGTTTGCTCAGGTCTTGAAATCACAGGTCAATACATCACAGATATTACAAAACGAATAACTCAGAATTCATACAGAGGAGGGAGAGAGAAACGGGGAAAACATCAGATATCACAATTCTGTTACCTCTCGGTAAAGAGTAACTAATGCACAGTGTGCAATTAGTCAAGGAAAACTATCTCCACGGCCGTAGGAGAATAGCGTGGGCAGCATCACCAGCCGATGATATGCAAAAGTCTTTAGGAAAGATTTCTCCGTAATCAGGATTGCCAGCCAGAGCGATCAGGAATCCGCACAGCACAGCATACAGCATACCACGACGCACCAGAATGTGAGCAAGCCAACGATCATTTTCCCACCAACATCTTTATACTCATGTAGTAACTTTGTTTCACTAAAATTGTTTCTCTTCTAAACCCTACAAGTCTACTCATTGGACAGTGACTAGGGGAGGTAAACATCTCCTGACACTGACTTTACAAATTTCTCTAAACAGTCTTTGTCTGAATATTGTATAACTTCCTAGAGAGGAAGAGGAAAAACTACAATTACATTTTATTCTTACAAAGCAACAGTTTCACTCTAAAACATCGCCTAGACAGGAAAGAATCATTCTATTCTTCGCATTCTAAGGATGTGAATGTTTCTCTATCACAAGGTCACAGGAGAACAGGGAGAGGGGAACAAGGAGCACGTTAGCACATCCCCTAACTAATACATTTGCTGAGGCCTACACAAATTTAGTAAAGGAAAGCAGAGAGAGAAAAGGTCATTCTCTAAGGCCTACACTACTTTCATGAAGAATAAAAGATTTTCTCGTGTTTGCAGTTGTTTATTCCTGCAGTTCAGGAAACATAAAAACATTTCAATTAGGCAGACAAGATAATAATTTGTCTCTCATTCTTTAATTATTATTCATTTTCTCTTAATGTCATCTGTACTACATGTGTTATTCGGACTTCAAAATACGTGCTCTTTGCACATTTTTCGGTCATACTTTCAAAAACGGCACGTTTTATTATTCTTGGTTTTCACACACGTTAGTAATTTGTTAAAACACACGCATGGGTGGATTTTCTCTGAGCAGATTTTATTTTCAAAAATCATGCTCCATCACTTGCATCAACAAAAACCTAACTTGACAAGACCAGGGAAGATTATATTGGGGGTTTTATGGGTATTTCAATTGATTCAATTTAAACAATGATGCTGAAGACATTGATTTATTATTAATGTTGCAAACCGCTTGTGGAGTATTTTCCACAACCATTCTTTTGGTCTAAATAACAATTTCTGCTACTCTGCAAGCAGAAATTCTAGCAAAAACCCTTAAAAAAAGATTTGAGAGCTCTAAGTCCTTAGTTAAAGATACATTCATAGCCGGATTTCACTCCTTCAATTCCAGTTTTTCAGCCATGTATTCAACATATATTTTACTTCTGGGCCTGTCCCCCCACCACCCAAGGGACCCCCAGAACCACAGGGGGCCCAGGAGGCGAGGCCACAAACCACAGCAAAGATTCTTACATCTTTTTGTTGGACACTGGTCCCACAGGTTTGCTTTATGTATGAGGTTTGGTTGGGGATTACGAGAGGCAGAGACATCACTTATGCATACACAGTTCCACATGGTTACCATTCACAATATGCGAATGCCGATACAAGAGAGACACCCACCTTACACTACCTTTTATGCTGACACAACCAACACTAACTATCCTGACATATAATGTGCAGGGTTTGAACAACTTCATGAAGTGAATTAGTATCCTGTCCGAACTCAATAGATCTGGGGGCGATATATGCCTGCTGCAGGAGACCCACCTGCTCAAGAGAGACCAATACTGACTCTCCTCAAGAGCTTTCCTACTTCACTACCACACATCCGCTCCTACTAAAATGGTGGGGGTTCCAATCCTAGAGAGAAACCACAAAGTTCAAAAGACCAAGGCAGATGTCTACTGGTGGTTGGTGACTGGCAGGGCACACCCGTAGCAATAGGTAATATCTATTGCCCGAATAAGGGGGGAGAGACCTTTTTGATCCCTGTGGCCAAAAACTTCACTGGCGCCAATGACTATCCCCTTCTTGGTGGGAGGTGACTACAATAGAGTTCTGTGCACCACATTGGACAAGTCACATCAGAGAGCAGGAGTCACGCTGTCGGCAACATGCCAACCACTTCTTACAGACTTACTCTTGACTGATGCCTGGCCTTATCGTCACCCGCTGATGAGGGTTTACTCCCACTTCTCAGCAGTACACAACATCTATGCCTGGATCGATTACCTTCTCATAGACCAGAGGTTGCTATCTCAGGTAAAGGACGTATCCCAGAAGACGATGGATACCTTGGATCATGGCCCTGTTCCACTTAACATAACATAACACATGTATTTGTAAAGCGCACATTCACCCATAGGCATCTTGGCGCTGAATAACAGATGTTTATTGTTACCCAACTCAATGGCACTCATTTTATTGACCTCAAATGGATGAAAGGCTAAGTGGACCCACCAGGATTTGAACCTGTGACCATGAGGTCGAACACAGGCCCCTCTAGTGGATGCATTAGTCCACTGAGCCATCAGACCCTTACACTGACCTGATCTGAACCAGGAATGTACGCGGGGTTCCTGGAGACTTAATGACTCCCTTTTACGGGACCCAGGGATGCAGCATGAGGTGAGAACCGCAGTGCGGGAATATGTACAACTCCAACACACCAGAGAGGTAAGCCCATCTGAAGTATAAGATTCTTCGAAGGCATTTGTAAGAGGAGACTTCATCAAGGAGGCAAGTTGCCTCAAGCAGATGCGAGAAGTGGAATTGATCTGACTGAAGGGGGTCTACTCTGCACGGAGTGAGACCATAAGACCCACCACTCTAAGAAACTCTGGTGGAGCTTTACTAGCGCTGCATGGTCAAGTCCTTGCCTTAGAATATGACAGAGCCAATTTATATACTGGGTTGCTCTGGAGCCAGATTCTACGAAGAAGGCAACAAAGCTGGATCCTTCCTGGCTAACTAACTCAGAGCCCAGCACACTTAGAGGTACATTAGGGAGGTCAAGAACATAGCGAGGGATCTATGCACCTCTGAGGACCAAAAGACAGAGGCGTTCTATGACTTCTGTAGCACCTTATACAAAGCTGACACCCTGGGGGGGGGCAGAAGCCCAGCGCATGTATCTGCAAGCCATCCCCCCCTGCGTCTCACCCAAGCAGATAGGGACACCCTGGAAGAACCTATCACACAGTCAAAGGTGTTGAAAGCCATAAAACACCTCAAACGGGAAAGAGCCCCAGGACCTGACAGCTTTATAGCTGCATTTTACAAACATTCCCCAAACCTGCAAGCTCCTCTGTTGACCAAGGTCTACAATAAAATGCCCCAATCCTGTTGATTGTCCTCAGTGAAGGCAGAAGCAAAGATCTGCCTCATAGCTAAACCAGAAAAAGACCCGACAATTCCAATCCTACCGCCCCATCTCTGCGACCTGGCTTGAAACCTACCTACCCCTGTTAATACATGCTGGTCAGATGGCTTTGACCCAACCCGTTCCATCAGCGACAGTACCAAACAGGCTCTATATGTTATAGATCTAGTGCGGAAACACCAAAAGGAGGCAGTCTTGATCTCCTGTGAGGCGGAGAACGTGTTTAACCGGGTTGACTGGTCCATGCTGCGGTCTACTTTGCATTGGGCCAGTTTCAAGACCCACTTCCATAGCTAGTTAGAGGCACTTTCTGCTTCTCCGTGGACCAGGTTTTAAGTTAATGGCTCAAATAGAGGGAAATTCAGATTCAAAGGGCACTCTACAAGGCTGTCCCTTTCATCCATGCTATTCGCTCTCTATCTGGGGCCTCAATCTCAAGAGGATCCGTGATCATGGATGGGTTCGAGGTGGGTTCCCTTCCATCAACACACTTTTAAAGTACCAGCCTTTGCTGATGATGTTCTACTCTCTGTGACCGACCCAGTGCACTCCTTGCGGTTCATTTTGCTGCTGTTCGAGGAATATGGAACACTGGCAGACCTCAAAATCAACCTGGGAAAATCGGTTTGCCTAGTAGTGTCCGGGGGGGCGTGTTTCTTCAATAACATAAACGAGATTCCCCCTTCCGATGGTCCGTAGACTCTCTGCCATATCTGGGAGTGACCTGGACCCCTGACCTGTATGCCTGCACTAGGGCCAACTTCAAACATTTAGCGCGGTCCGTACGAGCTCTAACTGCCTCCTGGTGTCTCCACGCTCTATCATCGGTAGGGAGAATAGCCTCCTACAAAATCTCTGCCCTCCCTAGCATCTTATAAATGTTCCAGGCACTCCCTCACTCCCTTTGCGAATCGAAACTTGAGCAGCTAACAGATATTTGTAAGGCCTTCATCTGGGCCGGCAGATGCCCCAGTCTTGGATATTAAACTAGTATACGCCACCTGAAACATGGACGTTTGTGCATCCACAAAATTACTAGCGGCACAAGTGACATAGTAGAATGGGTCGAAGGGGAATCAGAGAAGCCCTGATGCTGTAGAGACCAGAACATGACAGCCAGTCCACCAGCTGAGGTTCTCAGGTTACCCAGATCTCTGTGATGCTGCAACCTTTACACCTCCCCGATCACAAGGGTTGACCTCGAAACCTGGGATTACCTCTCTAGTTATAGGGGGTGCACTAGGTACCCATCCCCCCTTCACTCCGATCCACTGGAACAGAGACTTCACCCTGGGATTGGAGGGATCAGTTTCAATAATGGATTGACGACAGCTGCTGTCGACTCGTAGACATGTTTCATAAAGACACCAGTCGGTCGTTTAAAGACAGACTGACATATCATGTGCCAGAGCGGGACAGATTCCACTACTTGCAGATCAGACATTGGGTTCTCTACCCCCACATAAAGGCAGCGGCCGGGAGACCACTTGCATACTTCAAGAAGTTTTTGCAGGGCCTCTCAACATCAGGAAACTTGGTCACACATAAATACTCTACTCTGCTCTGCAACACACCCTTGGCGCGCCCTACATATAAGAATAGGTGGGAGAAGAACCTAGGCATTGCGCTGTATGACAAACAATGGGACACAATACATACATGCATGACCAACTTCGCGAGACATGCCTAGGGGCGGGATTCACTTTATAAGATCCTATATAGATGACTCTACACACCAGCAGAACTACATATCTGGGAATGCAACAGGTCTGGGGATTGCTGAAGATGGTGTAGAGGGACTTGGACCATATATCACATCCGATGGACCTGCCCCTATCTGGGCCAGTTCTGGGAGGTGGCTCTGGACAGTATTGCGGATATTGAGGAGAGGCCCCTAGATAAGGACCCCTCTTCGAACCTACTGGGGCTACCTATGAAGAATACATACCTGCTTCACTCCCCTAAAAGAAAAAGGATTACCCACCTTCGCTTAGCTGCAGAACAGACCATTCTGGGCCTCTGAGGGAAAGACCACATCCCAAACACCTCCATGTGTCTACAGAAAACATGGTAACTGCTAGCCTATGAAAAGATAGCATACGATATGCAAAACGCATCACAATTCACAACCGTGTGGGACGTGATCCTGGAGTACCTTAATTAAGATAACAGAGACCTCACATACCCTAGTCGTCTCCCTTGATAGATCTCAACCTGATGAAAACATGTGATTTTAATGGGGACGCTGGATACTGGCCTACAGTTTCTTATTCTTCATATAAAACATGTGGTGGAACTGGGGGGAAGGATGGGAAGTTTTGGGGAGCTGTTTAATCCCACCCCAGTTGGATTGTTCGGTTATATGGGTGGGTGGGCCCACCTTAAAGCTATATAAGGAAAACATAATAAAACTTATTGAAACTAAAGGTCAGATCTGTGAAAGAGAACAATGTATGTTATACACACCAACACATGATTTAATCACCTCTGCCCTACTCCATAACATAGTAGAAATTAGGTGTGGAACAACTATAACAGATTAAAACACTTATGTTTGTAAATTGTTATACTTTAGAAAGAAAGCTCTAGATTCTAGATGCTAATAACTACAAGTTATTCAACATGCAGTCCGGTCTTCTTGCAGTTGATTTCTTATGGCCAGCCAAGTATTTTGGTTTGTTTCCAATCTGGAGCAACCCCAATGATTCAAGCTGTGAGAAAAAAAAACTTTATTTTATACAGAATATGATCCTAAAACAGACTGAATGGGACATGTTCAAAACTCTTCTATTATTTTTGACTGATTAACATTAAAAGTTGGCACAGTATACTTATGTTAAGAAGGACATGACCAAGATGTAAAAGTTGCTCACGTTTGGTAAAGTTGTTTCTGGTAGATACATAACCTTTCAGCAGATTCATCATCATTTGACTAATCCGCCAGGCTCCACACTGATCTGGCTTGAAAATTCCCCTAACACTAAAGAAGTAGTTCTCCAGCACTGCCAGGTGGTGCCTTGCAGCTTCACTTGAGAGTCTGGTTGCCAGACCAGATGATACCAATGAATACTAGGTGCACACCTGCATGCTTCAAACTCACAAAAGATACAATCTCCAAAAACTAGGGGGTTTGGTTAAGGAAAAGTATTCCTTTATAAGGACGAGAACCCTCACTCACCCGAAGGTGACATGCTTCATCATGGGGCTCCCTCCTCACACCGGGGCCGCAAGGTCCCAGGTGTGGGCTACAACTCTCCACCGAGTGAAATAGGTGGAGAGGAGCGGAGGAGTTTTCAATGGGGGACGCCAATGAGATATGCGAGTGAGGGGGAGAGTGCAAACAGAGATAAGTGAAAAGTTAAAACTATCTCACGGGACCCAATAATTTAATTCAATGGTACCCCTGGATAGGGTTAAAAGAAAAGAGGACTAGGGGTTCAAAGCAAATATACCCCCATAGTGGTCAACATGTTTCTGCCTTCAATAGACTCCAGCCGGAGTTCTTGGGCATTCTTCAGGACCAGTAAACAGATCAAGTCATTCTGCATTAAATCATAAAATATATCAGATAGATATACTGGCCGTGATTGTGTGAAGCCACGAAAATGATGGGTGATTAGTACACCATCTCCATCTGATGGAGGAGTTAAATTTGACCTCTCTTCAGCCAAGCGGTACCCCACAGCAGTCTCGGCTATTGAAACATTCTTGTTGTCCGAGTGCGCTTCCCTATGGGGGGGTCCTGGCGAGAGCACACCTGCATGCTGCCATCAGTTCCAGAAACTTTTGAGCATCTCAGTGAGGCATGCAGAGAAGACCAAATACAGCATAAACAGTGATTATAACTGCAAAGACACTTGCATATATTATTTATTAGATATACGTATTAGATATTACATCATTTCTACTTCTACATGTGATGGCTACTTCTTCTTGCAGATTTGTTACCATAAGAATGTGTGTGAAGGCAATACCAGGAGGTGGGAAAGAGTAGGGCTGATTAACCAAGGAAGTTATGCAGCACAGCTTTCAGGATTGACCACATGGTTGCCTGGCACATCAGCCACCAAAACGTCTCTAGTGAGAGCCAGGAAGCAGTCATGGTTCCAGTGGAGAGGGGATGGACAGTCTCTGAAGTGTCTTACATGGCAAAGCAGACCTTGATACACAGGATTATCCTATGCAAAATGGTGGATTTGGTCACAGCTTGACTTTTCATGGCTCCTGTTCAACAGACAAAAAGCGGGTCATCCAACTTTGTCCTGTCCGCGAGGCTGGGGTCTGGTCTATACAGTTGCTCCTCCTTCCTGGGGGATGAGGGGAGGGAAAATAGCCAGAAGGGTTACAGACTAGGTCATATATTAAAGGCTGAAACCACCCTGGCCAAGAAGGCAGGCAGGTAAAATGGTCCAACGTGTCCAGGTAGAACACTGCAAAAGGGGA
Source organism: Calotriton arnoldi (assembly GCA_963921515.1). Classification (NCBI taxonomy): domain Eukaryota; kingdom Metazoa; phylum Chordata; class Amphibia; order Caudata; family Salamandridae; genus Calotriton; species Calotriton arnoldi. Next base: position 1,500,191 of record CAWUFW010003762.1, read on the forward strand.
ACAAACTGAGGACCTGATGTTCTCCGACCCTAAGAGATTATTGCTACCAGCAACACTGTCTACAAAGTAAGGAGCCAAACAGAAGATCTGTGTATCAGCTTGAAAGAGCACATCATTAAGAAATAAAACAAGATTCAATTAAGGAACAATTTAAAAAAATGGTAAAAAACTGAAAAAGCTATTCTTTCAGAAAGATACACTCAGAGACCCTGCACTGAGGCTGAAATATCAAGATCGAAGCCCAAATGTCTTGGACTCGTTGCAAATGAGGGGTAGTCCTGAACTCTACAATACCCAGGGCAGCACCATTGAAAGGAAGCCTCTGCAAAGGGGTGTGCCTTTAATCGTAAACATCGCAATGTTAGGAGGTTTGTAGTTGTCTGGACATGATCTATGACTGACTTTGGTGAGCCCACCTGCATAAGCCAGTCGATGTAGGGAAAAACTGATATCCCCGACCTCGGAGGATGATCACCGCCATCACTTTAGTTAACACCTAAATGGATACGAGGCTAAAGTGAAGCACAGCAAACTGAAAATGCTCCTGGACTACCTGAACCACTAGTGACGTCAGGGTGCATATATGAAAATTCATGTCCTACTGCACCAAGGACACCATCCAGTTGATTGGGATTACGGCAGGCAGGATCTGGGTCAGCAAGAGCACCTTAAATTTGTCCTTCTGCAGGAAGGTAGTCAGAGGATGAAGGTCTAATATGGACTGAAGGCACCCATCCTTTTAGAAATGAAGAAATAGCGAAGTAGCCTTCCTCCCCTATTTCTGAATTCAGCCCCTTATTGACAGCTCAGTTGGATAATAAAACTCACACCATTTATAAGAGAATAAACAGATGTTCCCTTGATTCACTCAGATCTGAAGGTAAGGATTGGCACAAAAAAAAATATAGGGGAGGGGGTAACCATGCTGAACAATTTGAAGGACCAATTTGTTGGGAATGATGGATTGCCACGATGGAGAAAATGCATAGCGGTGAAGCAGCACACTGGTACCCAACGCTATTCCCAGAAAGTATTAGTATCATGGCCAGCACAAATCAAGTATTTGACTGCATCTTGACCATCCAGAATGGTTTGAGCCAGTGAGGCCCCAAGGTCTTCCTGGAACAGTCAGAAGGCTCTCACTGGCCGTGTCCATGGGGGCAATAAGAAAACTGCATTGACTGATCTAAAGGCTAAGATAGCTGAAGAGAACATTTGTTTTCCAACACCACAATCCTCTTAGACTACCTATCTGGTGGAGACATGGGAATTGACTGCAGTTCACCATGTTAGTTGGAGCCTGAACAACAAGAGTCTCTAGAGCAGGGTGTTTAGTGAAGGAATATGTGCCACCAGGTGCCAGCCTGTGACATATGGCCACCTGCCTATTCCCTGGTGGGCAAAAACAGGGCTTTGACTATGTGCCCCTGCCTATTCCCTGGTGGGCAAAAACAGGGCTTTGACTATGTGCCCATTAAGGTGCAAGTGAGTGCCTCATTGAAAGGGAATAAAGACTCAAATGTGGCTGGCCCAGGCTGTAAGACTTTCTTAAGGACATTTGCTTTAACCTCAATAAGGGGGCAGTTCTTGGTCCAACACCTCAGCTGCCTGTCATGTTATCACTGCACATGATCCACTCTCTTCCATTTGGAGGTCCAAATGGGGAGTTTCATCCTATATCAGGGGAAGTATTAAGCCCACTGGCCTCCTGCAAGAACAAGTAAAAATTGTTATCATTATAATGAGGGGTACATCATCCTCATCCTAACCATGATCATCTCTGGGTGGTGGCAAGCTTTGGACAGAATCGGAGCTAAAAAGATAATGCAGCCTCTGATGGCCCACCTAGCCCTAGCAGAGGTAGGATCAGAGTCCGGCTGTACGGCAAATGGTTGCGCTTTAGTAATTTCGTACAACAACATCAGTCGGAATCATGCTGAAGGTGTTTGGGGTAGGACATCAGACTCAGAACTGGATCTTCCTTTCATGCCAGAGGAGGGACCAGTGCAGGTCACCGGAGTTGAAGTCTGCCCCAGGAGGCGATACAGAGACCATAACAGTTCCAAGGGAGTCAGATTTGTGCAGACGAAAGATCTGCCACGGCAGCCCGAGTGAGGGCCTGTGCGGAACCTTGAAGCCCAAAAAGAGCCAGAAGAGTGCCAAATATCTGCAGCATGGCCTCTTTAAAGGCCTTAATTTGCTGTGGCGTCAGAGGCTCAGGGAATTCAGGGCACACCAGACTAACAGTTGAGTCCGCTCAGCAGCCTGAGATGTGGAAGAAAACAGACTAACACTGTGACAACCTAGCGCCATCACTATAGAAGGAGTGGCAGGATGAGGTCGAAGTCCTGTTTTGCTTTTTTATGCTTACATTTGGATTTCAATCTGACTTACCAGAGGACTTCAAATGTGAAGTTTGCCTCTTGCGGGTGCATCTCGGAAGTGAGTCCGGTCCTGGAGTGGGAGCTTCATTTACTCGAGCCCACAACTTCTTTTTGTGTGTGGTGATGTACAGTTTTGCTTCTCGATCCCCTTCGGGTGAATGAGGGCACACTTTTCACATAACTTCCAGCCCAAACACCAGAGTCACACCTTGTGTAGGTCTATGACAGATGTTTGTTTTCAATAGTTGTGGCACGGGCTGAAATCTATAGTCTTTGGAGGGGACATTGTTCCCTATAATACAAGATTTCTGTTTTAGGAGTTGTGACAATGGCAGCACAATTTGGTGTGGAACTCCAGTTCTGCACTAGAAGGCATGGAAAGAAACAAACTAATGCCAATGGGCAGGGGTGGTACTTATATGCAGCTTCACTTAGTCACTTTCAGAATGATATAGAGTCAAGGAATAGGCTTCACCTAGTACCCAATATGTGCAATAAAAGTGGATTTTTGATTCTAATGTTCCGAAGAGTAATCAATGTGCAATGACACAGAATTGTATCTGTTATTGAATCATTGAGGAGGGGTCGTAAATTGATCAGTCATTGTAAACTTTTAATATTTGATCATTGTTTATCATGTGTGACAACAATAATTTCTGTCCTCTTGCAAGAATATTTTGGATTATATGGATCAATGATTCATTATTGTCTAATGGTATGTCATCTATTACTTTAATATGTAGCGATGCATGGGTCAAGAAATGCACTTTATTCTTTTTTAATATTTACAATTATATTGTTTTAGTGCTAGTGGTGTAAAAAGACAGCTTTGTCAGTTTGTATTTTAATTTTTGTCTTTTAGGGCGAATAGCCGGAATAAAGAGTGTTTGATTAATTGGTATGGATTCAACCCAGAGTCGCATGGAGCTTCCTAGCAGCACGCGCTGGTATAAGCTTTCTGGGCCTAGGTTGTATTTTGAGGTGAGGAATCAGCGGGCAGTATCCATCAGATACACAAATTTACATTTATAAATGTGTTTACTCGCATATAAAACTACTCAAGAATGGTAGGTAAAACCCCACAAACCTTTAAGTCTGCAGGTATTCACAAAGACTTGAAGGCACATTCTCACCAGGGATATAGTCAGAGATGAATTCCTGTCATGGGCAGGAGTAAATCCCTGTGAAGCAGGAATTGTAAGTTAACAAGCCCATAATTTGTAGTGATGTAGGGGAATGGGTTTCTCCAAGGGGAAAAAAAGTTACAAGTGCCCTTCTGTAATGTATTTTTACCATGAGTAAACTACAACTACCACAGCTTTCCAGGAGTATTTCTGGAATTTTCTCTGAAATCCAAAAAGGAAGGTATTTACTCCAAATGGAGGCTTGCGCCAACAGGAATCCATTTTTCACTTTTTTTTTCTTCAGTTTTAAAAAAAGGTCCTATACATTTATCAAAAATATTAGAAAATAATTCATAGGATCTCTCTCTTTGGAAAAATTACTTGAACTTTAGTTTACATTACCAATGCAAGTTCCACTATATCACATTTGTTGCAACACATTCTGTTGAGAAGAACAAGCTTTCTGCCTCCCCTACCCAAAATTAACTAGGTTTTTTTAAATAACAGCCTACAGTGTTCTTTAGCCTCTGTATTAATGTCTTGTTGTTTAGATTTAATGAGATGCCAAATTGTTTTTCAAAATGGTTAAATCTTTTATTTACTGAGGTTTTCTTGTTCTTATGTTTAAAGTGATCGGCACTAAAGTGTAACTTGCTACCATGATACTAATTCTAATCTTTGCCATATTATTAGAAACCCAAAACCCAAGCCTACTCCTAACTGAGGACCATGCTATAAATTGTACTATAATCCTATTCCTCTCGGTTTACTCACCTTTATCCCTATTCCATACACCAACTCTAACCCTAATCCCTACTCTAACATTTCTGAATTGCTACTACCACAAAGCATTGCAGCAGGCCAATTGGTTAGTCTATATTCTCAAGGTTTCTCCAGGAGTTTTAGGTCTGGCTGGGGCCATGTTTAGGTGGTAGCCTGTTTTCCTTGTAATTTAAACCTGGGTTTTGACACTACTGCTCTCAAACAGACTTATTGCTAACACTATACATAGAGTGGGCTTTGAATTCATCCCTCTAAATCATTGGCTATCTTCAAACAGCCTCTTTCAGTGATTGGCTGAAGACCCTGTAAATCTTCTCTTTCACTAACTCTCACCTAATGCTATTGGCTGTATCATGCTGCCTCCGTTCAAGTTCTTACGCTGAACTGCAAGAGGGGCTGCTTTACAACCATAGCACTCCCCGTTGGCTCCCTGCCGTCTGTCTCACTCTAATGTGCTAACACTGCATGTGTTAACAAATTAAACTCCGACCTATTAGCTTTGCAAATGCGGTTTTTAGATTTGTGGCATAGCTTGCAAGAAAAACAAATGACAAAAATATTGCACCACCTTACAAAGCCACAAACTTTGGCTCTGCCAATGCTTGTTTTTAAAAGTCACCACAATATTTTCAGAGATTACGAAGCACAAAATGGAGGATTAGAACAAGTTTTATTGTACACATTTCAAAACACCAAGCATTAAACATAAAATGCATTTCAGGTTACACCACATTGGAAAACTCAAGACAGCATAATACATAAAACATGTTCACAGAAACATTTTTTTTTATAATAGTTGTATATTAAAAATAACCAACAACACAAACATGAAGGTCGAGTACATTATTGGAAAGGACAAAAAAGGTGTATAAATAAAACACCAGGGATAAATCAGCAGTTTACAACATACCTTAACATAGCAATCATTTTTTAAGTCTGTGTGGATATTTGAAGTGGTTACCTATTGCACACGAAGTTAGTACTAAAAGTAGTCTTACAAAATATGTGATGATGAATTTAACTTAACTTTTGAATGGCTGCAGTGCTTCTGCATTATTGACTTCAACAGCGGCTTACATGGAACAAACAAATATGCTATAAAATATGATGGTTTGCAACAGTATTCTGAATATTTCAGACCGTCCCAGCTCAACACACAACCACACTTTAGTTTTTGCAGAAACCAACAGGCAAAAATCAATCACCGCAATCCAATGATATAAACAGATACAGATTTTTTCAATGTCTTAATTGTTTGGTAACATAGTGGATTCATCACCTTCTTTTGAAATGTGCATGCAACCCAGAATGCAATCTTTTTAATGCAACTTTGCCTGACATCACTCAGTCCAATAATAAGTTTTAGTTGTACATCAGCAACATTTGTAGTTAGGAGACAATTCAGTTTGTGATGCGTGCTATTTAATTAATTAATTAATAGTATAATGTTATATTCATATTGGCTTGTGACATGGCATGCCACCAGTCAACAATTGTGGGTGAGGGAAGGATGGAAGTTTCAAGTTTCAGAAGAATTCGTTGTCTGCCATCTTAAACAAAATTAGATTTCAATGTAGCTTTTTTAAATGTAGTTTCCACGCCCTCACTGCAAATGTTCGCACCTTTCCTGATTTTAAAACATACAGGTGATGACATTTATTTCTGATTTTATTTTTTATCACATGCCCAATTTAGCAAATATGTTGTCACCCCAGTTAGAGTATTGCCACCAAGAATGGTTGTCCATTGTGAAACGTGGTGATTATGTACTCCAAAAAGATTGGCAAAGCCAATAGGTCTGTTCATTAAAAGAAGAGTGCCAAATTACTGGTTTTGCCAATGCTTGTTTCACCCACGTTTCCACTCACTTTATCTTTTATTTTTATTTCATTGTTTTAAAATGGTCATCAGCCATGTTGGAACGCTAAAGTAAAAAATGCGAAAATGGTCACCAGTGAGAATGCGTACACGAATATGGTAGCCATCTTGAAATGAATTTTCTTTTAAGAAAGGCCATTCCAAGATGGCCACTATGAGCACTCGTCATCACAGTATGCGTTGCATGCATTGTAATGCACCAGCTGCCATTTTACTTTTCCTTACAATACTGTCAATAGCCATCAAAGAAAAGTAAAGTCAAAATAAAAAAATAAAGCGCTCAGGAGTGCAAAACAAGAAGTGAGCAGCATTGGTACCACAGAGCAGCTGCAACGTCTTGGAAAAAAATAAATAAAAGGAAAACATTTTTTTTTAAAAAGGGGAAGTGGTGGGGAAGCTCTGAAAAGCAATGGACAAACAAAGGCAGAAGAGAGGAGGAGCGTTAGAGGGAGGTGCCAAGGCCTTCTGGAAAATTAATTAGATAGATTTTTTTTAAATAGCAAGCAGTACAGACCGTGGGGAAGGGGGGTAAAATGAGAAAGTGAGAGCAGGGAGGGAATGTTTAAAAAGTGTATAAAAGAGGCAGCAAGCAAAGAAGAACTATCCTCCTATGGAGTGTTGAAAGAAAAATAAAGTGTCTGCTCATGTCAACAGTAGAAGAATACAACCTATCCAGTCGGAAGAAATGTCATTCAGCAATGCTCCAGAGGTAGGACAAATACATAGGGAGACATGCCACTGAATGTAGAACAAAGAATTGAGATAGAAAAGAAAACCATCCAATCAGGAGCAATGGGTTGGCCCAGTGCCCACTCTCTGCACTGAATTGTGGACAACAGGTCTTCGAAAAAAGTTATAGCCACGAGTAAAAGGTTTTTGTTACCTACCAGCAATGGCTTGAATTCCTATGCCAAACAATGATTACTCTGTCCTGACAATGTGCTTAACATTTATGCAACTCAATTACAATCTTAGCTTCACTCAAGACAGCTTTGCCATGTGGCGTGCAATAAAAATGTTATTTCACAGATACCTCATAATCTGACATTTATGTGTGCTTGATCTGCCACACTGCAATTTCTCATAAAAGGGACGTGTTCCTAGACTACTTCCCTGCAGGATAAACACCATTTATAAAAAAACAAAGACATAACTTGCTAAATCTTTACATTTCTAACTCGTTGATTTTTCATTTACTTTCTAGACATTCTATTTTCGTCTAGCTAGGATCACTGCCTACTTTCCATATACTCTTCCAAATAATCTTTGGATATTATTGGGTATAGTAACATTGACCAGACACATGTACATCGTTGGTCCAAGATAACTTCTAGGAAGTCATTTGGACTTTGGTGGTAAATCTGGACACAACAACTCCCCAGAACAAATTTTTTTTTGTGCCGGTTGATTGAGATATTCTGCAGCACAAGGCACACTTTAGTGGAAAGATGGGACATTTGACACGAGTACTTTTTCATCAAGTTTGGAGTATGGTAGTATCACTTTTTCCACATTCTTAACTTGGAGCTAATATAAAACCTGTCACTTTCGCAAAACTTCACCAGCAGAATTAAACTTCGCACACTCCTGTTCTCTAGTCGATAGTGCATGGCCGTTGGAGACGAGGTTGCCTAAAAAGCCTCCAGAGATTCATCCTGTGAATCACTCTACTGCGCAACATGATGGCGTGTTCATTACTCATTCAATTCAGTCACCATGATATTGAAACTATTCAGTGACTAATACAAAACAGGTACGTACCCAGAAAAACAAACTAAAGTACCGGGACTTCACAAGAAAAGACAGCATTACTGCAACACTTTTAAGTAGATTTTCACAAACCTCATTACTTCTTTTCCTGCCAAATGCTAGCAAAACAAAGGACAAACATTGGCAAAGGTAATCGGTATCACCTTTGGGACCTATTGGCTTTGCCAATGCCTTTTGGGAATGCAGTGCATGCATCAGAATGCGTGCATGCCTACGAAACTGAGATGGATTGCTAAAAATAAATAGTGGGAAAGGAAAGCAGTGCAAAAGCACTTTTTAAGGTGGAGAGGCAGGAAGAAAAATATGTGTTGTAAAAGGACTGAGCGGGAAGGAAGGGGATGAGAGGGATGGCGGGAAGCAATGTGGAGTGGATTAGGGGAGGGTAAAATCAGCAAACGAGGTAGAAGCAACATAAAGTGTGGGGGAGAAGCACATAGGGAGAAACAACGTCGAGCACAGGGCATTTTGTCAAGGGGAAGAAGCACACAACACAGTTTGCAGTACATGTGGGAGACAGCAGCACAGGAGTGGATAATTAAGAGGTAGACATGCAAGAGGGAGAGCTGGAAAACACATACTCTTATGCAATGCAAAGTCAAAAAGAAATATGCATTGGCAAAGACAATGAGCCTCACCTTTGGTCTTTAACCATGCTGCATAGCATAACCGGCAAGAGAATAAAAACATTTCTTTTTAAATTTCTTTAAGTGGGTGGGGGGCAAGCAACATGGGGGCAAAAGCAACAGACGGCTGATGTAAGATGGGGGGCGCGGGTGGTGGGCAGAAGCAACAGGGGCAGAGGTGCGGGCACAACATGGGGGACGCAAGTGCGTAGGTAGAAGCAAAACAGGCAAGCGGATGGGGAAAGAAACACTGAGCGCATGGATGGGGAGCAAAGGGGCAGAAAAGAGCAATGGGAAGCTGGCAGGGAGAAGCACAGAGGTGAGCAAGCAATGAAAGCAATGCAGCAATTGCTGAGAGAGAAATACAGACCAGAGGGAGGGGAGTGACGTACACAGGGAGACAATTGGAAAAACGTGCACTCAAGTGGAGTGCTTAAACTAAAAGAAAAATGTAGTAATTGCAAAGCAAACAGTGGAAGGAGCCAAGTAATATGCCCATGCTCCAGGGTAGGGACAAGCACACAAAGATGAAGGAAAGGCCGCACAATCTAGCGAATAAGAAGCAAACAAATGAGAGTGACAATAAAGCCAATCAATTATCAGCAATGAGCAGGATATATGCCCACTAATAGCTACAAATATGTGTCGCAACAGACAGTGCATGTGCTATACAGTAGTCAAGACTTAAAAAGGAGTTTCTAAAACTGAGCAGTGGAAGGATAGAAGTCAACCAATCAGCAAGATGGTAAGCAGGGTATGCTCCACTGAAGGGACAAACACAAGATGGCCAAACTGGGACAAATAAGCCCATCCCATAAGAAGCAAGCAAATGAAAGAGGCAACAAATCCAACCAATGTTAAGCAATGGGAAGGCTGCAAGATCCTGGTAAGCTCACTATAGACCTTCAGCCAAAAAAAAGAAAAAAAAAGGAGTTGTCAGGACAGTCTTTTAGACAACATAATCATCAAGGATTTTACTTTGATGCAATGGTTCCAGTGTATTTCAAGCTACATGTGTGTCCAGTTTGGTTCTAGCTTTCCGAGCTTTGGTCGTACTGTTGAAGACATACACTATAATATCACACACATAAAAAACACGTCCACCTGTGGTCAAGAGTGTGCTATACCAAACCGTTAGGTGAATGTAGTAGTTGCTGTGGTCAGTAAGTAATCTTGTTTCTGGAGAGTTACAATATTGCACAATAAATAAAAAAAAAAAACATGAATTCCACCCGTATAATACAAAGGTTGGGGTTGTCAATCTCGCAAAGACTTGAGCTATATAGCAAAGTCATATACCAAGTCTAAAAACAAACAACAACAAAATATGCTAAGAATATTATACAAAAAGATTGGGTGTGGTGAACGGAAGCTGTATATCATAGAACAAAATGTAATACAGTTTAGAACATTTAAGTGGGGGTGAGGAAAAACAACACTGCACCATTTTTGCAGCTTTTTAAAGAAGAAACTAAGAAAAATCACTCAGAATCATATCATCTGAAAGAAGACCAATCACACTTCGTTGCATTCCTTAATTTATAAAAGGCAAAAGTTGTGCACATTTTTTGAGGATATACCCAAGTGGTATTTAGTGCAAAAGGTCCTTGCATCAGCATGGACCGCTTCCAGTGTATATGCATAGATGAATACAACAAACCAACATAGCATTGGGTACATAAAAACTTTCTTTGTAAGACTAAAGATATATATATATATATATATATATATATATATATATATATATATATCTCCAATACATATGATACAGAGCACAGCAACATATTAGTTAAACAACCGACCCTGTTGTCAGTTGGTTTTAATAAACATAGCACCATGCGATATGTACAATAGATCATAAAACAATCCAAATACAGTAGACAAGAAGAATCTTGGTTGTGTTGACGCTAAGTATGTGGCGTAGACGCATGGTGCTATGTTTATTAAAACCAACTGACAACAGGGTCGGTTGTTTAACTAATTTGTTGCTGTGCTCTGTATCATATGTATTGGTTCTAAATGTATAGGGAAGGTCTTTTTCTATACAGGGCAACACTGGTTAAGTGGCACAGTGTTTTGCATTGAGCACGCTTTTACTTACATACCCAAACTCATTGGAAGACACTACGGAGGTGCTGACTTGGTCTATATTGCCACTGCCACTTGCTCTCAATCTGATATATATATATATATATATATATACACACACACACACACATACATACATATACACACATTTTTAAATTATTTGTCCTGTTGGGAAATTATTTTTATCAAACACAAACTTTAAATTAATATATAATGGATAAAGAAATTTATTTTTTACTTAAAAGGCAACTTTTAATAATTGCATTGCTTTGTTGCTCAAAATAACGAAATGGGATACAAAATCCCACACAACAGCGTAGCATACAATCCTCCTTGGAATAATTTTTTTCACGTTTTCTTGCTTTAAAATAAATTTTAAAAAATCCTCAAAGAAAGCTCATCTGCTATCATTCCACATGCCATGCTGATTCAGTGGAGTTGAATTCAGCTTCCATTCGGATTCCGCAGATGGAAAAAAAGTCCTTATGCGGTGATGTTTTGAACACATGCTTACATCAATGAGATTGCGTACCACTCAATGAAAAGGCAACTGATTTTTATAAAGAAAATTAGACTATGACGACTGTGTTCAGCGTTTGATTCATTTAACTTGAAGATCTACAGTCACACCCACGCAGGACTACATGTAATGGACGCAACTCACAAAGCAATTTACGCAACTAATGTTCAGCGTAGGTGTGCAAATGTGATTTAGAAGAATAAATTCACATTTGGAAAGGACAATATGTGAGTTTCCATCCGTAAATTGATTTACTCCCACATAAATTTGTGTCATTTTATATTGGAGTAAATGGACTTCCTGGTGTTCTAGGGCGGCGACACCATGAAAAGAGGATGAACATCCACAAAGGTGTTAGTTTTTTGCATTCACAAACTTCCAAGGTTCAGTCCCACCCTGAATAGTGTCCGAGACTTACATGCATCAAGCACATGATTAAAATCTTATGCAGGGTCAGAATGGAGAGGCGCCATCCCCCAAAATTGGTGCAGTGAGAAGAAAAGAGTTTGCACACAGGAAAAAAAAAACCTTCCCAATAGAGAAAAATGTTAAATAAATTAGCAAATTCACTTTTGCAAAATATTTATACGTGGATATAGGTACACTATGTACGCTTATGCATGTGGAAATGCTTATAATTATGAGAATTTGTGGAATTAAGAATTCCTCCACAAAATACTGTAAATGTACTCCAAACGTAGTTGCAAATCTATATAAAATATCCTAAGTTTGGAGGGACCTGAGCCCTTTTAGTCTGATGGTACACAGCATGGAAATCCAGGAAGACTGTCACTAGGAAGCCTTTGTGTTATTAAGCCAAAAACAATGTCCCTGTTTGCTTGTTAGGCACAAACCTTGCATACATGTTTTCTGTAATGTACTTTCCCAATCCAAATTGAAATCTGCTTCTACTTCGTGTCCTACTTACTTAAATAATGTAACATACACCACCATGCAACCAAACTGTCTAACGAACGCATCGTCATGCAGCCACATTGTGACTGCTTCATGCCCCAGGATATTTCAGTTTCAACTTCATAGGTTTTTTTCAAGCCATTTGATGTAATTGTCTCTTGTTCGAACTCCAACAGAGAAATGAGTAGGCCATGTGGCGAATATCATGCAGCCATGGAAGCCGTCATCATAGTGATCGTGTGCCACCTCGACGCCGGCCTCCTGTAAGCGTTTCAGGTATATGATTCCATCATCTCTAAGCACGTCATGCTCACAGGTCAGGATGTAAGTCTTCGGCAGCAACTGTAGTGTCTCCATGGACGCCGCCAATGGAGAAGCACGGACATCAAGTAATGCAGGAATTTCCTGAACAATGTGTGGGGTGCCGGTGCTTTGCATCACGGGCTGGTACTGTTTTTTGATTGCAGGCGGCAAGAGTGAATTCCAGTCGAGGCGAGCTCGGAGGGCCCCAACTTGGCTTTGGTCCAGAGCTGTATGATTGTTCACCAGCATTGCATGGGCAAAGTTGTGATTGCCATTTAAGTAGTCCAACCAGAACTTCACCATCACAAACCGCGGAAGGATGGGCATATTCTTGTTCCCTTGATACGACGGCGTATTGAAATCCAGCACCTGAAGAACTGGATAGATCAGTGCTTGGAGTTTGAATTTATTTACTACAGTCTGGTCTTGTGCAATCTGCCAAGAAAAAACAAACACAAAGTAGCGTTACATGACTTGTCCTTACCCTCCTTCTTATAACACATGGGTACAATATTATTTACAAAACTGTAAAAATTACTTGACACATTCACTGCTGGGACTATTTGTGGAACCTCTCTACTGGAGGTTTTAAGGCATTAAGTTGTTCAAATACACTTTATAGGAACACACAAAGAGGCTCTTGTATGTTTTTATTTCAGCACATTCCGGGCTAGGTATTGGTGCAAATTGTGTATTAATATTTCATTGCAGCCTGAATATATAAGGATTACATAATGAAAAATGTGGAGATATTTTCAAATTCTTTGCAAATCCGCCCAATATTTTGTTGCATTACTCAAATGGGCAAGCATAAACCTAGGAAAACTAACCAAGAAAATGTTGCCTAGAATATCTGGAGTCTGTCTGTACTAAATATATGTGGGTATTCCTAGGGTATGCCTGCAAAATGAATTATGTAATATTAGCGCAGATCACACAATTGTGGCAGAATTACTGTTTAATGGTTTTGGGGTGTCCACAAGAGATTAACTGGGTGCAGTAGACATATGAAGTTCGGAAAGCACCTTAAAACGCAATGCTGGCCATGGTACCTGTGATTGGTTGCAGGTATCGCTCCAGGGCTGTATGGAAACTTACCACTTCCACATATATTCAACATGTACACCTTATAACGTTACTATCGCTGGGTGCCAGACCTCCCTCACCCCAATTGTCTCACTGTGAGAAAGTGGTTAATATGCCTTTTGCCAGAATTTTAACTTTGTTTTCCAAACCATATTCATTTCCTAAAGTCTCCCCCGTGCAGGAACATTCCACTGCCAAGGCAAGACAACTATCTCTGTTCCTCTGGGTCTCTTGACTATGAGGGTATATCACAAATGTATGGGCATTCTATGGGTTTGGAGTGCCCACAAGTGATAAACTGCGTTCAGTGTAATTGTGATATTTGGACACCAACTGACGGTTTTGGCTTTTGGTCACAGGTACCAACCTTGGGCATACAACAGTCATGTATTTGTAACATTTACACATCCTAAGGATTCTAATGCTCGGTGCTACCCCTACCTCAACTCGATTGACTAGTTGGAGTAAGTAGTCAAACGTGACTTATGTCAGGGTATCCAGGGAATTTGTTTTCCAAAATGTGTTAATTCCCTTCAGACGTTTTCACACTGGAAGATATCCCAGCCAAGGCTTGACCCACAACTGTGTTGCACCCGGTCTCCTGAAAGTGGACGTATAAGATGTGGGTTTTCAATTGATTTGCGCAGGGATCCAAACACTAGGATAGATACATGTTTATACCGAAAGCCAGTGGAGCAAATGCAGATGATTGGAGAAATGGACATGATTGAGTAGTAAACAACCAGCGCATTTCTGCACCATCTGGAACTGATGAAGTTGGTAGATGCGGAGACTCCGATGTAAAGCACTGGTGTAGGTCAACTGGGATCACATCGGTGCATTAAGGAAAAGGAACAAAGTAGGGCAAAAAGTTAAATTTTTCTCAGAATTTTAATTTGACAAAAGCAAGAAGCAGTCACTTTCTCAATTTGTGCAGTAAATGACAGGGTGTCAATGACAATTCTCAGATTTGTAACACTGTGGACTGGGGAGAGCATGTGGCAATCTCAGCAGGCCACCAACGAGCAGTCCAAGGCGAAGTTGCGTCACCAAGGAATAAGCACCTCCGTCTTGTCTGTGTTCAGCTTCAAGCAGTTAGAAGTCATTCAGTTTGTCAATGGTTTCAACCCTGATATATAATAGGCCTGCATAAAATTTCTGTTACCATTAATTCTCAATATAATTTGCATATCATCGGAATAGGACATACATGATAATTGGTTGTTCCTGATAAGCTCTGTGAGAGGGGTCACATACAAATTAAAAAGTATGACTCAATAGGCGACCCCCGAAGAACACCACAGTCTGAAGTTGCGGTGAATTGTCTGAAAGGTGGCGTGATTATTATTTGGCTCCTTCTGGTAAGGAAGGAGATTGACCTAGGAAGAGTAAAAACTCACTAATTCCAATCTCCTCCAGCCTTTTTAACAGCAAAGCAAGAAAACGGTGTCAAAGGCTGCGGAGAGATTGAGTAAAATTAGAGCTGTCACAGCAACCTGATCAAGAAGCATTCAAAGTTCATATTGGAGAACAACCAATGCAACTTCCGTGAAATAATGATAAACAACCAGCAGGAGGTTATAGGTCAGCAGGTGATGTGTGGTGGTATTAGGATTATCGCAGAGTTGAGTTATCCTTTGAATCTTCTCAATGAAGAAGGTTCGGAGGGAATGAACTAGCGTCTGGGAAGGCAATGCCTCAGTCCAGGTCAGATTGTCACTTGAGAACTTATTCACAATTTTAAAGAATACTCAGGCGATATTATTGCTTGTTACAATGTGACTAGCATAATATCCTTTGCAGGTGTTCCTCAATTAAAGCTTTATTTTTTTTAAACCTTCTTTATAGTTTTAATTGAATCAATTATTGGGAGAATATCCCTAAGGCCAAATTCCTTCCAAGGCTTTGCAGGCATGTTTGGCCACGGCTCATTCCAAAGAAAACTAGGGAGCTGAGAGAACCCTGCGATGAGACGCAAAAGTAACTTCAGATGCACTGCAACTAATACAGAGATAATCCAATTAAAATTGGTATCATTTATCTGAGAACCATTACCTACAAAACAAGGATTTTCTGTTAGCAGAGGTCATTTTAGCAGCCAACATATTGCCCATCATGTGTTTAGTCCTGCAGGAGCGATGTATAGAGGTTGTACCAAGGTCTCTATTATTATATTATGCTGGAAATAGGTGCTGCCTGATTAGACCACATAAGATAATCCTTCGTTCTTTTGCTCACTATGCCACCCCAGCTTGGACCCAGCCATATGCAAATCAGTCTTGACCCTGTTGATCATGGGAACAGTCCAGCCCGAACTGCCAAGCTAGGTCTTCCCTGGACTGGAAACAAGCATCCTGGGACCGGTTTCGGGGTAACACCCCTCATCAGCCAGGCTAGCTTGAATCCAGTGGCACAGTGAGCAAGGGACCCACGTCTGGGCATAACCATCCCACTTAGGGGGAAAAGTAATACGCAAACAAATGATGGACAGAATGCTGAATAAATCATACGTTCACCCCCAGTCAAGGTAGCGAAGTGAGCTAAAGAACGATGATGGATTCAACCCAGATCTGTGACTGGGGGTAAGTGTCTGAAAAGTTTTAGTGTTCTGTCCATCATCTCTTTGTGTTTGCTTTGTTTGCCCTAAGTTGGCAGGGTATGCCCAGATGTGGGTCCTCTGCTCACTTTGCCACTGGATTCAAGCTAGACAGGCTGATGAGGGGTGTTACCCCGAAAGTGGTCCCAGGATGCTTGTTTCCGGTCCAGAGAAGACCTGGCTTGGCAGTTCGGGCTGGACTCTTCCCATGAGGAACAGGGTCAAGACGGATTTGCATATAGCTGGGTCTGAACTGGGGTGGTGAAGTGAGCTAAAGAACGATGATGGATTCAACCCAGATCTGTGACTGGGGGTGAGTTTCTGAAAAGTTTCAGCGTTCCGTCCATTATCGCTTTGTGTTTGCTTTGGATTAAATGTGTCATGTTTTTACTCTAATATTTAGTTTATATTCTTAGTTGTACGTGCAACGTGAATATTTGCATTGTTTTGGAATTTTGGGTGTTTTATACTTAAACTAAACTAACAAAGGTTAGAGGATGAGGTTTTTTTTTAATGGCTGCTTTTCTGATCATTCTTCCTCTTTTTGCAATACAAATAACATCTTAATGCTGTTGAAAGATCATCAATCCACTCATCCTATCTCCTAGGTAAGCATTCAGACGGCTGCATATTCAGCATAGCTTTTGGAAGACATTAACATCTCTAAAGCCTTTTGCACTGTAATGAAGAGTGAATCCTTTAGTAGAAAAATTCATCTTTTTGAATGTGATTCCACATTTTGCTCACCTTTATGGACCTTGGTAGTCAGGCTACTCAACAAGCCCTCACTGCATTTCCCTAAACATGGAAACTGTTTTGTTGAATTTAATTGGCATAATTGATTTTTCTTCAAATCCAACATAGGTGCACCTAAACACTGCAGGATGCAAGTCAAGTGCTCCATGTGGGCTGTAGCAGTTTCACCATCCATGTATGTATGGGGATAAAAACCTAGCAATGGGACACAGAATCAGCCCTGTGGCACTACAAGACTGACTTTTGATAAGGTTTATAAATTTCTGCCTCTCCAGAACCTGCTCAAAATCTGTTGGTTGACAACTGTTTCCCGTTTGGTTCCCTGCAGTTAAGTCCTAATGAGTTTATCTCACATGTTCCTTTCAGTTAGAAGAGGCCTGAAAAGATGTGAATGATTTCCAGATGTTAGGCTCTAGCTTCTCTGCTTAGCCCTCTTCAGAGTTTGGACAACCTCTGTCAAAAGGAGAATGACACTGATGAAAGAAGTGGAAGGAAAAAGAAAGGACAGCCTTCTGTTTAGAGATCCCTGTGTCAAAGGATCGTCAACCAGGTCTTCTCTCATAGAGAGGGTCCTGCCTTTTGTGTTAACATCTGTTAAGAACCTCAGTGAATCCTTTTGAATTGAACTTACAAATAGAAACCTTGCTCCATAAGGAAGATAACGCATGAGTGCACTGGGTGTGCTTTGTTTTGATGGAGTGTCCAATATGCCATTTTTGCAATTGTCAAAAATATAGCATTGGAGCGAATGAAAAATTCATTTATAAAATGAATCTTATAAATTAATTTTATAAAAATGAAATTATAAAATTTCAAAATAAAAGAAAGTGAACATGGAACTAAAATTAAAACCAAGAAGAAATTTCTGCTGCGGGGCAGACGAATAAGGATTAATGTTTTTGAATGGATGAGTGTAATGTGTACACAAGTGTTGAAATGGAAAGCCTTGCAATTCCTTTCACACAGAATTGGCTCTATTGTCTTCTTAAGTTTAAGGTGTAAGATATTTCCAACATGGAATTTAAACTTCTTTCTACTGACCAGAACCTACAAACAAGATCCTTATGGTATTTTTAGGGAAATTAAAATCTTTCAATAGAAGAACCAACTGTTCATTGCATAGCTAATGTCTAAAAAATGTATGAGCACTCAAAGGAATAAATAGACAAATGGATACCAAAGGTTCTATTCCAAAACAACCATGTGGTCCTAATTTATGGGTGGAACTTTTTAAATGAGTTAAAACTTGGGAATTGAGGAAGATTAAATGTACAAAAACATAAATTTTCATGTTGAGCTCCAATTTGTAGACATTATTCTTAACGTTAACCAAGAGGAAGTCAACATATTGTAATGTCTACACCATGGCAAGTTCATGAAAATCAACAACACGTGACATGAAGTTCCCTTGTGAGGCTCGAGCCAACAGAGGTTTTCAGAATGATCACCTGCTGACAGACTGTAGCTGCCAGGTTTCCTCCAGCGCTGTCTCCAGAAATCGCAATTCGCTTGGGGTCAACAGAGTACTTGGCAAGAATATCAGAACGGAGGAAGTGCTTGGTCGCCTGCAAGGCATCATTTAATTGCTCAGGGAAATGGACATCGGGTACCAATCTGTACCTGCAACGCAATGGTGACATTTTATGAAGGTTTTGTTCTTATAATTAACTTAGCTTATTGCGAACTGTACACAAATTCCATCCAAATACAATATGATTAATTATATAAATCACAAATTAGGATTAATTATATAAAACACATTCAAATAGAGCAATGCAACGAAACAAAAATATATATATATATATATATATAAAGGCTATAACACAAAAGATTAAAACACATCCTGCAAACCTTAGGAAACAAAAACAGAAATTTTAACTGATGAATCTGGACTGCAGATAGGCAAATACACTAGAAAAAGTAGTACCGAAGATAACCAACCCAGCACAAACATGATTTATTAAATAATGCTACTTTAGTGAAACTTCGGTCGTGTTATTGAAAAATCCAAATTGACTTCCTCACCAATAGCACAGGATGTTGAAGAACCATATGGAAGGATTCTTGGTTATTATTACAACCAGCGCACTGAAAATCGAACTTCGGCGACAAATTCATACAAATGACAATGGCTTTATATGATAAACCCTCAGTCAGAGTTAAATGAAATTATGTCTGAAACTTCATGCTTGGTCAAGGTACAAGACAGCTTTACCTGTTAACACAATCTCTCTAGGAATGTATAAGAACAAACTCTACAATATGAGACATTCAAGGTGACTTGGGAAAATAAAGGTTGCTGCATACACAGAGGATATTCTGTTTTTCACCAATGATGCACACACCTCAATATTAGCTTTGATCGAAACGTAAGAAGAATATGCAACAGCATCAGGTTGGTCTCCTAAATGTTAATTTTGGAGTGTGTGTGTGTGTGAGAGTGTGTGTGTGAGAGTGTGTGTGTGAGAGTGTGTGTGTGAGAGTGTGTGTGTGAGAGTGTGTGTGTGTGAGAGTGTGTGTGTGTGAGAGTGTGTGTGTGAGAGTGTGTGTGTGTGAGAGTGTGTGTGAGTGTGAGTGTGAGTGTGAGTGTGAGTGTGTGTGTGTGTGTGTGTGTGTGTGTACACTTTTTGGCAACCCAACTACTTAAATTACTTTGGGCATTTGGTTCAATGGTGAACTAAAAAAATGAATCAAAAAGAATTAACAATCCACCATTGATAAGATTTCCAAACTCTTAGAAGGGCAGTCAACAAAATTCATTTTATGGTGAGGAAGAATGGAATATGTCAAAATAATAACTGCAGTTAGAAAAATTACCTCATAAGCATTGGCCTTTTTAGACTTTCAGATATTTTCTTCAAAGAAACTGACCACTGATTACAGATTTCATATTGAATAATACAAAAGTAAGAATACGTCGGAAAAAAGCTACACCTGACCAAAGAATTTTGAGTTTCTAAGTTAGATAACATTTAACTTTACTAAACTTCTTTTTTTAATATGACAAGGCTCGTTAAGGTTTCACCCCGAACATGCTTGAAATCCCCTATGGTAGGTACTGAACGACTACTCTTCAACACCAAATGATCTATAAATCATACAACTTGCTTCAGAATGTAGTGTTACGCACTCAAACCAATTCCATGTCAAAATGCCAGAGCACTCTTACAGTTACAAAATAAATTAAATAGGAAAACGTGTAATTCAAACCCCATGTTTTTGTGGTAAAAACAAAGGATGACAATGGAGCCTTCACAACTTGGTCACTAACCAAATTTTGCAAAGATATTTGGTATCCATAGTCTACAAAATCCTATGCCCCGCTTCAAAGATAAATGATGAAATAAAAAATAAAACAGAATGGGAAGAATGAACCAAATAAATTCACATCCCCTTCAAAACACAAACAGTTACAGTTTGGAGATTACCTTATATTGCAAATATCACTCCGAACCAAATCAAACAAGGATCCTCCTTATAAGTAAAGCTTATTGGACTATGGCACAGTTACATAGACTACACCTTACAACCAGTGATACAGGAAGGAGTTGCCATGAGGCTAAAGTAAATGGCTAACAGATGATGTTTGACTGGAATCAAAGTAGACCTTTCTGGCAAGATATCACAAAATACAGGAAAGAAATTTTTCATCTTACTTTGGTGCTAAACCTAATAACTAGTTTCTTTGGTGCTCATACACCAGATAATATCGGATTTATCTACCCCAGACTGGATGGCACTGGACTTACTCCTAATCTTAAGCACTAAAACCATAAGATGCAACTTTTAATCTTCCGTTAAAATATCAATACACATGTAGTGGGCATGGTTTTGCTCCAAACGTGGTGTAGATAACATTTCACTAGATCACTCGGATATGATCTCTAGGAAAAGATCAATCTGGGATAAATTAGATCTATAGGTACAAAAAGAATAAGCCATCTTGAACCTTTCTGAGTATTTCAATCATTAAATATCTTGCATATACTTCAGTATGGTATTTTTCAACACTAAGAACTTTTCTCTAGTTAGTGCTCTTTTCATTTAGTTCTTTTATTTTAGTCAGAACAATACAATACATTATGTGATAACAAACATTAACACACTGACTAACCTGCTCACGGGCAGAATTGATCTCAAAATATCCTTCGGAAGTCTAACTGTCAGAGCCCCTTTCAGAGGGGCACAGGGCACAAAGGGGCTATAGGGCCAAACCATGGTGGGTGAGGCCTTTTACTCTGGAGGTCCCGGGGCTTGATCGACTATGGAACCCGCTCAACTGGGCCAAGTACCACTTCTGCACTTGACTCTCAGTGGTAGCTGTGGTTGAGCAGTCAAGGCTCCCTCAGGGGGGCTAGAGATATAGGTCAGTGAACACGACTCATAACTTAAAATGAAAACAGTATGAACAATAAATCAATGTCCAGCCAAATACTTGCTTTTATAAGAAAAAGTAGTATTTTATTTTTAACTCTACACATTCAAAGCAATAAGGCATTCAGAAGCAACAAACACACTCTTACTTGAGGAGAGGGGCTCAAGTAGTTGTCAGGCAAATATCTGTCCCACCCTCCTTCCTGTAGTGTTCCGGGTTATTCCCCATTCACTGCTGGTAGCATCAGGGAATGCAAACTATTAGGCCGTACTCAAGAGTTCTCCCTTCAGACCTTTTAGGAACTTAGTCAAAAGTGTCTAAGGTGCCGCAGCACCGTTAGCAGCACGGCACCCAGGGCCCCAAAGATACAGTTTCAGTCTTACCCACTCCGGCAGTATTCAGCAGTACAGTGAGTGCCCTCTCCACGGGCGCCCCCAGTCCAGATCCTGTAGGGCGAAGTCGGGCCACTCGCGATGGGTGCAGCAGCACAGACTCTTCCTGTCGATCAGTGCTGCCGGTCAGTTTCCAGTGATCGGAGCTGCTGCCGCGCGGCTGACACAAAAGGTATGCTGCGCTTCCCCTTAGCAGAGGGGGTGGAGGGGTGCTGGTGTGATCCTCAGACTCCTGACTGGAGCTCCAACGAGGGTGCGACATGCTCAGTGGCATCTCAGCAAACCTCAGGGACTTCGTCATGTGCAGATCACAGCGTGCAGACTCCGAAGCAGATTGTCCACAACATAATTTATGGAAGTGACCAGAGTTTACATCTGGATGTCAGCCACAGTGATATGTGCATCAAAGGGTTAATCTCAGACCCCCAGTCCTACTCTTTATGATCCTCATATCAGTCCAATCTCCCTTCCTGAGATGTGTCCAGGCCCCTTCCTTGTGCTCTATCACTGAATCAAAGAGCAGTCTTTTGAGATGTGAAGAGAGTCTCTACCTTTCTTCCAGTGTGTCCCCACCCAGCTCACAGGACCGCAGCAATACGCAGATCTGTCATGGGGGAGGTGAGGGGGGGGGGGGGGGGGATTTCCCTCCACCTCATTTCTTTAGCAGGTAGGCCTGTGCTTCCCAAAATGGAACCCATGGTCCTCCATACAATGTACCATTACAGTCACACTCACTCAGTGTACTTTCACTGCACACTTTAAGTCCAGCACTTTTCCTCCATGCAGTGTACCCTTACATGTATCCAGCACTCACACTCAGTCTGCATGCACTGTTCAGCACTGCAGCTTTTCTATATTTACTCACGGTGTGCTCCTTATAAACACACACACTGCCAGCACGCACACACACTCACTAAGTGTGCGCTGCACAACACTTCATCTACATGTATTGTATTTCATGCAAGCACGCATGCACCCAGCACATGTCCCTGCGCACTGCACAGCACTACAATGGTCATATACTGTATTCCTTACAGACAAATACGCCCAGCACATGTACCAACCACACATGTACTGCACGGTACTGCTCCATCCTGTACTGTACCCTTCCAGGCACACAAACTAATGCAGAGTCACCACTCTAGCGCCATGCGGCTCTTCCCATCTACCTGATGTAGGCCAAGAGTGAGTTAAGCACACAGCAGCGGAACTTTTAAACAGGTGACTGAACCTGCAGGCCTCAGAGGCACAGGATAAAAAGATCCTGTTCACTACCATGGATTACTACGCGGTATGCTGCCACTACCACATTTGTGCTGTTTAACTCCTGGTGAAGGCAGTAGCCTTCCACTACTATGAGGGTAGTGCTTTGGGTACCTCTCCTGGTCCATCGGGACAGCAATCAGTAGAATAGGCCTATGTCATGGCGCACACGCATGATCCGTGTTTGCCTATTACAATAAAATCAGCATTAGGGATCCAGATAGCAGTACTGTTGGGCACTCCGGGCAGGGGTGCACGTCTCTTCTCATTCAGAGGACTTTCCCAATATTACCCATGCACAAATTCTTACAATATAATTTGGCAATTCTGAATATAATCAAGGGGTCAATATGTACAAGCTCCATAAGGTTTACTTAAATGAGGTAGAGAATATTAAAGTTCAAATCGAATCCCTCTCTGTATGGTATGTCTTCAAGTATATTGTTTCAATTATTAAAATTATTTTTAACAAACAAAAGATGGTCCCATAGCATTTGTCAAAATATTAATGGACTGAAATGCAAAGTTTAAAATATAATTTTAAAGTCCCAAACAACCAGTCTAATTTTCTGCATTGCAATAAAAATGCAGTTTGCAAAGTGTGTTGGGCAGATAAACAAGAAAAGCATTTCATCTTCAGCATGCATGGTCCAGCAGTGACAATGATCATCAACATGTCCCTTGCCCCATCTTGCTGTAAAATGTGCAAGATGGTGGACGCCTAAAGTTGGTATAAAGTTTGACAGACACTAAAATGAACATCCGTCTCTTGGCCACAGAATAACTTACTGCCTAAAGCATTTGGCCCCAATAAATTCGCAGCATTGGTTCCTACAGCCTCCAAACTATGCTTACTGTGTGAAAGACAGGGAACTCCTTCCCAGCCATTAAAGGATTAAAATATCATTCCCATAACACGTGTGTAATTTGTAGGCCGCAAGCGTTACAGAGGAGGGATTAACCAGAGAAAATCGGTTCCCCTTAGGACAATCAATCAGTACAGATTCACACAAAAATTAACACAATAAAACAGGGCTATAAAGACTCACCCTTTCAACAGGGTTGGAGCGGGATAATTTCCAGTGGTGAAACTACAAACAAGTAGCTTGATGCAGTAGGTCTGTGCCAAGTAAACAGTCTGGCTTGGTGAGGGCGCGTGAGGGCAACCATGAACCCAAACGCATGCACTGAGGCGTCCAAGATCTGGCCACACCCCATTCTGTTTAAAGGCAATCCGGAAAACAAGTTTTGCAGAAACTAAATTGGGCATGCACGTTGAAATATAATACTTGTTATTTAATTTTGTTCAAGTTTTATACAGCTCGAACTAGGAGGGTGTGGCCTAACGGCTAGATCAGTCGACCTCAAAGCTGGGGAACCGGGTTCGAGTCTCGGCAGGGACGTTTAACATCCTGTGATTCTGGGCAAATCACTTAATCTCCTCGTGCCTAATAAAAATGAATGTGTCCGTCTGTAACGAAACTGGTGCTCTGTAAAGCGCTCTGATACCTTCGGGTCAAGTTCAGGCTATATAAAAAAACCGCTAAAAATTAAAAATTAAAAATGAGGCCTAGAAGCAATGAAGCGCTTTGCATGAGCATCAGATTACATTAAACTGAAACACCCACCCCTTTGCTGCATCTATAAAACTGGAATTAATAACTGAATGCCTTTGAAGAACAGTCGTTTCAATCACAGACTATTATTTTTTATTTACAGGCAAAGGGTGATTTAGTGATTTGCCCAGAATCACAGAATGTTGAACTGACACCGGGACTCAAACCATATTCTCCACTTCCAAGGTGGGCAGCTCCGGCCGTTTGGCCACATCTCCTCCCATCTCTGGGAGCACAGAATTTCAAATAGGCAAGACTGCAGAGATGGGAAGATGGGAGGAACGGAAGACTTAAATATGCAAAATGCAGTTTCTGGAAGTCACGAAGGAAACCAGGAACTCAGCGTCGTACAAGAGTGGGCGTGCCGGTAGGATACTTCTAATGCAGATGTAGAGCCAAGAGGCAACTGCAAAGCGCCTACATCAAAAAAATATGCAAGGGTAAATACTACTGAAGGCGGCAAAAGTGGGCGATACAGAGGGTGGTAGGGCACGAGCAATTCAGGAGCCTGAGGGATGCCTCGTAATTCCCTCTGGGGCTTTATTTTGTAAGTTATTTTGGCAACGAAAATGCAACATTTTAGCCACATGCGAACAAGATTAGCCACAACAGCCCTATTATAATCTTTGCAAGTTACTAGGATAAATAAAACAAGCATTGGCATAGCCAATAGGTCTCACTACTTGGGTCCTTATAAGTGTTTAGCCAAAGCTTTTGGCTTTGCCAATATCTTTAAGCTATGTTGTAGTAGAGTGTGGCTGCATGTTGAAAAGTTATAACAAAAAAGTGTTATAGCATTTTTGTTACCCTATATATAACCACGAAGACATTATGTACAATGGAACAACCCTATTAAAAAAAGAATTAATATAAAAATGTCTTCTAGTTTTTTTCCTTGCAATTCTGGCAACTTCTTCCTGCCTGTTCAAATGGTTGTTTATTATAGCTTTTCTTGTTATAGGGGTGGGGAGGACATAAACAAAAGGAGGTTGGGAAATAGCACCTGAATTATAACACAAGCAGCGGACTGACACTAGGGGACAATCAACAGATGCCAGATTCCAAGGGCAAACTGAGGTGGTGCTAAGTGATGCTAAGGTGGTGCTGAGGTGGTGGTGTGCTGGTGCGGAGGTGATGCTTAGGTGGTGCTGAATTATACTCAGGTGGTGCTGAGGTGGTGGTGTGCTGGTGCTGAGGTGATGCTCAGGTGATGATGAGTGATACTGAGGCGGTGGTGATGAGTTATGCTTTGGTGCTGAGTCATGCTGAGGTGGTGATGCTGCACTGGAGTTGAGGTGGTGCTGAGCTGGTGCTCAGGTGGTGCTGAGTTGGTGCTGTGCTGAGGTGATCCTGCTCTGATGCTGAGGTGGTGCTGCGCTGATGCTGAGGTGGTGCTGCGCTGATGCTGAGGTGGTGCTGCGTTGGTGCCAAATGTATTTTGAAATGTCCGGCCGACTTTACATTGTGCTTAATGCAGTCGGTTTGGCCATCTCCAGTCCTGACAGTCTCCAGCTCTCTCAGTGTTTGTAGATAAGGGATTTGGGACCCTGTGGGATAAAGTGCTTTGTCCAGAATCATACACTTTGGACAAGTGCGAAAGTTTGAATTAGAACCGGGTCCAAGATGGGCGGCTAGTGCAATTACTCCATAACTGTGGTGATCCGAGCTTCTCCGGTTCAAGGAGTCTGTGTGTGAGGTTTTAACAGCGAGTGTCAAGAGTACACATACATTTTTAATGCCTCTTCAGATATGTCAACTTAACACGTGGTGTGGTTAACCAGATGCTTCAGCCTCCAATCCCTGGCAAAAGCCTAGCTGAAGTAATTCTAACAGAGATGCTTCGCTTTCTGTTTTGGAAAACAGAGCTACACCAGCATCAAAATCTTATAGTGCCTAGAGGGCATCATAGAAGCATTTTTGGGCTTTGGCAAACTGCACTAGACCACAACAGTTTTTCAGGAGTGCACTCCTTGCAGATGAGTGGATTGAGGAGTGGTCGGATTTTGACCCAGATTAATTTACAAAGACCACTTAGCTTCTCGCTGCATTTGCACAGCCGGCTTTTGGCTCTACGTAGATATATGCACAAATGCACCCAATTAACTACAAAATCAGATGGGAGCATCTCACCCAGACCAATTAACTTTCTTGCATTCTGATGCTTGCATTTCTTTTTCATTATGAATGTAGGGAAAGAGTGTGCGAAAGGGAAGGAAAAGGCAGCACTGGGTGAGCTCCTCACATATACAGGGGACAGCTCGATATCTCTGCAGAGAACACAATACCTACCCTCTTTATCACTGCCCATGCCAGGGGTGCAGTCCAAAGACCATTTTGCTAGTGTTTTATTAATTTAATAAAAATAATACAATAATTAAAAAGGCTGGAGGGATGCTTTGTTTCTAAGTCCCTGAAGGTTTTGTAGAAATATGAACATGTTATAAATATATGTGTGCAGATTTGAATTTATAAATATATACAAAAGATTTGTTCGGGAGATGTGAGAAAGTTAAAATAGGCAAACGTTTATACTACATAATCTAGTCCCACAAATTTGCCGTGCGGATATTGCCTTCGGTGAAGCTTAATTGTTCCATGTTTGGCGATGCCTTTATTTCCAAACAAAGGCAAACCAGAACAGCGGCTTTAAAATCCACTTTGTTTAATATAAAGATGTAAGAGTGGAAACCAAATATCCTAGTCCAATAAGGTACACGGGGTGTACTAGTGACGTTATTACATCATTTGATCGGGGTATTATAGTACCACTTGACTTTTCATTAGCTAGGATGCTACTTTTAAATGTAAAGCTCTCCTCTGCCATTGAAACATGTCTGCAGCACATTCTTATCACTCCAAAGGGCTCAGCCTTTCATCTTTCTGAGGATGGGAACATAGGAGCCTTTTAGTAAGCGCTATATGAAAACGTTGGTATTATTATAGGTCTAAAAAAATAAACGCTCAGATGGTTTTATTGAGGTGTTCAGGTAATATAACATTTGTATCACTTCCGAAGTCTCATGTACCGATGTGAGCTGTGCGGGCGTTCTCACTACTGGACGTGAGGCACAACACTGCCTTTTGACAGGCAATGAAGATTGAGTAGTGTAATTGGCAATCACCAAAGATTACCGAATATATAAATACAATTACTCCTGTTGAAAGTAAGGAAATTGGCGAGGCTGTGTGTCTGTTCCAGTAAATGTTTTTTCCTTTGACTTGCTTCCTATTTTCCTACTTCTGCCACCTCTGCCTAGTGTTTTGCGTGTATTTTACATGCTGGACAGTGTTTCCAAAATGGAGTAAAACAGATCCATCTGGCACCTTACATTGTGTAAATACACTGTTTATGGAGCTTCATTCGCGTGGGTTTCTGCAGAAAAGGAGTGTCACGACGGCTGCGCTGTGGGCGACAGGCTGGACTCTGGTGAGAAAATAAAATCAAGACTTGCTGGAAGTACCCCGGCCTACCGTGCCATGCGCCAAGGATTTGGCACCATTACTGACAGGGTCATATCGGTTTATCATTAGTTATTTATCATGAAAGAGACAATCTTCAAGCGGCAGCTCTGCTGTCTTTGTGTTAACAATGGTGTTCTTCCTAGGACTCAAAAAACCAACAGAGACGGGCCACTAGAGAGTGACTAGTTAACCTGAGTAGTGTCTAACACCACAGGAATTGTTTAAAAGAACCCTCACACACCAACCTGGTTGGTGTCATGCTTCATCATTGGGTTCCCAGTCAGGTAGCCGACGACACCTGATTACAGTGGAGCAGGTTTTTGGTTTTTGTGTGATGATGTTGTGAGTGTAGTGACGTTAAAAATACCTCTGGGAAACTCACTATTCGATACTTTATTCCCAGTGGCCCAGGGTATGTTTAAAACAAGGTGAGATGGATAATATGTCAGAACTGCAAATAAGTGTCTGGATTATCCTTAGGTCGACATGTTTCAGCTCTTCAAAAAAATTAGTGGAGCTTTCTCCAGGACCTCTCTATATGGTGATTAAATGTGCAAAGTGAAAAGTGAGTGGTAAAAATTAAACCACGTGTGTAACGCATTTTTACACACTCGCTAAGGCGTGCTTAACATGCGGGGATGGACTAACCATGAGTAACGGTCCATCAGTAGTAAAATTCCTGTAGGGAGAGAAATAACAAGACAAAACGACATGCAACATATAAAAACACTCGTTTGTTGATTGTTGTCACTTCCATACTAATCTCCCCCAAGTGGTGAAATAAACATTGTGTCACTCATACGTGTGAGACCATTCATACGAGCAATAGTACAGCTAATATAATTAAAAACAGTGCATGCTCGCGATGTTTGTGAGCATGCTTGCGGTGTGGACAGGTCATAGGTTCATGCTGCACCGATTGTCCATTGCCGCAGTGAAAAAGCTTGCATGCTTGTGGCCAGAATCGGTGAGCATGCCAAAGTGAGGCGCTCAAAATGAGCGTCGCGCTAAGCTCGGTAGCGTGCTGTAAAATGAACGTGAGACAAAAGGGCCGTGTTGCTGGAAGATTAAGCAAACGACCTGAGGCGTTACTGGCGTGAACCATCGCTGCATAGTATTTACGTAATTCATGGTATTTCCATGGCCATACGAGTCCAGGGCGGGAGGAGCTCCTACTAGGTACTCTAAAGGAAAGGTTTGAAAAAGCATCGATGAGCAAATTGTCTGGAGCAGGAGTGAAAAGGTAGCTGAATGGGCCACTTTTGGGATCGGTAAGGAAAGTTCTTACTTGGTCTCGGTGCTCCCCCACGTCTCAACCTACTGCGGCGTCCACTGGAACGAGATGATCTCGAGGGACTGGAACCCGCAGGTATAAGAGCAAAGGCTGGGCGGGAGCGCTGGTAGTTAATTGGCGACGCCTGCGCGCAGTAAACTACAACGCTAACCTGTACTGGGCGCGTCGCACGTTGCGAGCAAGAGCCGTCGGGAATGTCAAGACACGCAAAGACGTGCACGGCGTCGAGGCGTCAGTGTACGAATCACTGCGTGAAGACTGGAAAGCTGACCTCTGTCACGTAGCAGGCGGCAAGGCACTAGTGGCGTCTGCTGCCTATGAATAGAGAAATTAAAGCCATAGCACAAGGAGAGTATCCAGCCGGTAGTGTGCCAATAAAACTAGAAATTAAACGCAGAATAAATAACGTGCCGCTGTGATGGGTGAGATTAAAAAAGGGCCGTTTATCAAGTGCTGCGTGATGTATTAGTGAGCACGTTTGTCGCTACCAGCATGACGCCTCCGTGCGGTCTAGAGGTGCCTGAATCACCTTCAAGATTGCCAAATTCATTTTTGGGGGCAAAAGGGCTGATGAGTTCAAGAGTTGGGAGTTCAAGAGTTGGGAAGCCTAGCTACACACATAGTGGATAGTCTTTAGTTAGGCCAAGGTGTTACAAAGGGCACTGTTGATTCATGTGTTAATGTCTATAGTGTATCTACTCAGACTGTTCCATGGGATATTGTCATTCAAACCACTGAGATGGGTAGATAACCGGTAAATCCAACGTTGTTCTTTTTCTAACAGTTGTTGCTGGATGTTCCCACTCTTCATTTTCAGATGTTCAATTATTTCCCATTCCATATCATTTGTGGTATGACCTGCTTCCAGAAAGTGGTTCGTCATTCGTGTTGTGTTTAGTTTGCAACGAATCGTGCTTCTATGCTCACATATTCTGGTCTTTACTTTTCGACTAGTCATGCCCACATACCTAAAACCACATGGACATGTGATGAGGTAGATAGCGTTATCTGTGTCAGAATTAGTATGTGTGCGAATTTGCCACACTTTCCCTGGTTCCAGGTTGAGAGTTTTTGATGGTTTTGTTAAGTGGCAAATACTGCAGTCACCGCAGGGGTAGTGTCCAGTGACCATTGGGAGGCCACATGCATTGTGTATGGTGTTTGTTAACAACCTCACTTGTTGCGATCTTGTGTGTACTAAACTGTCTTTTAGACTTCTGCCTCTTTTGTAGGAAAACATGGGTTTTTCCCATTGGTGGTTGCCAGTATTGAGTATTTGCCAGTGCTTCTGGACAATTTTAGCCACTTGGCATGAAACAGGGTTATATGTGGTCGCAAGGTCAGTGGTATTGTGGTTTCCTCCTTGGGTGTGCTTTCTAGTAGGCTCTCTCCGTTTTGATTGCGAGCTCTCTTCCTTGCTTTGTTCGTAATCCTGTCAGGGTACCCACGTTGTTGTAACTACCAGCGCTCCCGCCCAGCCTTTGCTCTTATACCTGCGGTTTCCAGTCCCTCGAGATCATCTCGTTCCAGTGGACGCCGCAGTAGGTTGAGACGTGGGGGAGCACCGAGACCAAGTAAGAACTTTCCTTACAGATCCCAAAAGTGGCCCATTCAGCTACCTTTTCACTCCTGCTCCAGACAATTTGCTCATCGATGCTTTTTCAAACCTTTCCTTTAGAGTATCTAGTAGGAGCTCCTCCTGCCCTGGACTCGTATGGCCATGGAAATACCATGAATTACGTAAATACTATGCAGCGATGGTTCACGCGTAACGCGCAGGTCGTTTGCTTAATCTTCCAGCATCACAGCCCTTTTGTCTCACGTTCATTAAGAACGGTTTTACAGCACGCTACCGAGCTTAGCGCGACGCTCATTTTGAGCGCCTCACTTTGGCATGCGCACCGATTCTGGCCACAAGCATGCTAGTTTATTTAGCGAATATACATCGCTTTTTCACTGCGGCAATGGACAATCGGTGCAGCATGAAGCTATGACCTGTCCACACCGCAAGCATGCGCACAAACATCGCGAACATGCACTGTTTTTAATTATATTACCTGTACTATTGCTCGTACGAATGGTCTCACACGTATGAGTGACACTAATGTTTATTTCACCACTTGGGGAGATTAGTATGGAAGTGACAACAATCAACAAACAAGTGTTTTTATATGTTACATGTCGTTTTGTCTTGTTATTTCTCTCCCTACAGGAATTTTACTACTGATGGACCGTTACTCATGGTTAGTCCATCCTCGCATGTTAAGCACGCCTTAGCGAGTGTGTAAAAATGCGTTACACACGTGGTTTAATTTTTACCACTCACTTTTCACTTTCGCACATTAATCACCATATAGAGAGGTCCTGAAGAAAGCTCCACTAATTTTTTTGAAGAGCTGAAACATGTCGACCTAAGGATAATCCAGACACTTATTTGCAGTTCTGACATATTATCCATCTCACCTTGTTTTAAACATACCCTGGGCCACTGGGAATAAAGTATCGAATAGTGAGTTTCCAGAGGTATTTTTAACGTCACTACACTCACAACATCATCACACACAAAAACCTGCTCTACTGTAATCAGGTGTCGTAGCACAGTTGGGTAGCACTCGGCTACCCGACTGGGAACCCAATGATGAAGCATGACACCAACCAGGTTGGTGTGTGAGGGTTCTTTTAAACAATTCCTGTGGTGTTAGACACTACTCAGGTTAACTAGTCACTCTCTAGTGGCCCGTCTGTTGGTTTTTTGAGTATTACATTGGGACAAGGACGGCCCACATACTGGCCTGACTCTCTCCTTTTGTTTTTTGAAGTATTAGACAGCGCACAGCTGTGAGAGTACCACACATTCTTTGATCCGCCTACTTTTACATTGACCATGGCGGAACACTAGGGCCTCACATTCGCTGATGAAGTAATAGATGACATCTTGTCAGGAGCACTACTTTTGGTTGTCAGGAGCACCACTTTTGGCTGATTTGAACATCGCTAAGACAATAGCCCAGAGCTCAGACTGGGAGACTCTTTCTGAAATTAAAAGAAACCACATCAGGACAATTTTACACGGGGTAATCCTCACTGAATACCTCAGGAGTAACACAGCACCCAGAGGCTTAATCGTCACCAATGCCCCAAGAATCTTTCTAAATGATGCGGCATTTCGTAGACATTGGGCAAAGATTGCATGGCACTGCACGAGAGACTGGATCGTGCTGATCATACAAACGGCGAAAAGACTTTCAGATGCCATCATCATAGAAATACAAGCTACTGAAAATCAATTCAAGACGACTCTGCCTACAAAAAGAGGTTGGACGAGGTTAACAATGGAGATACAAGAGTACAGGAAAACCTCACTCAATCAAAATCCCAAAATTTCAAAAAAGATCTAAAAAGTTCTCCTACTCCAAGACATATCCTTATTCAGAGGCAGATTACCAACCGCCCAAACGGAATGATTCTTCAGGAGGTTCAGACGATAACTCCTCAGACAGCAGCAATTCCAGCACCGGAAGCTATCGGAACCGACAGCGAGGAAGAGGGAGACCAAACACCTGGCAACAACCATGGCCACAAGGACCACCAGGGAACCAAATCCATTTCCAACAAGGATTCCTCAAATGCCACCACAGATGATGTTCCCGGTTGGAATCCCAATTCGGCCCGATGCAAAACCCATATATGAATCAGTCCCCTCGCTTTCCTTTTAGGAATGGCCGCAGAGGTCGGGGAAGACGCAGAAGACAACAACAAGTACATTGGGAAGACGACCAAAACCAAGGGGTACATACCAGGAGCAAATCCCTGAATCAACAGACAGGTCCGAGCATCAAGCAGGATCTAGTGACAAACTTTTCCACACACATTCTGACTGAAAGAGAAAAAGACCTTCTGAATAAAGGCCTAGGATTTGTACCAACGGCCAACCTAGACAAGTTCCACCACATTGTGAAATGGCCGAATTTTTAGAAAGTTGAAACTCAAAGCCTTCTTTGAAAACCAGTCAGAGGCAGTGCGTAACACCAATACAAAAAGATGGAGACACCAATTTTAAAATTAAATCCAAGTTCATACCACCACCGAGCTCAATTCCCTGTGAGCTGGTCACTTTTGAACAAGCAGTGTTCAAGGACATTGAAAATCTCCAAAGAAAAAAGCTCTTCAAAAATGTAGAGCAAAGGAAATTTCAAGCATTGTCCTCCCTAAGGAACAACAACAACAACATTGTCATCAAGCCCTGCGGACAAGGGAGGTGGGATAGTTCTTCAGGACAAAAATGATTACCATATGGAATGCTTCACGTCTACTAAGTGACCGGCGCAATTACCTTCCCCTACAAGAGGACCCAACGGAAAGACTTATATCTACCATTCATGAGCTAGTGAGTGATGCGGAAAACCTAGGAAATATCAGCAAAAAGGAAGCCCAATTCCTCACAACCACCAGTGGAAAAATACCATATTTTTACACCATCCCTAAAGTGCACAAAAACAAAGTGCCGCCGCCCAGTCGACCCAAAGTGTCGGGGATCGGGTCAGTGCTAGAACCTCTCTCAAAATTCTGTGACTTATCTACAACCATTAGTCAAAGCCACTTCCACCTACTTACAAGATACTAAAGACCTACTGGGCCAAATAAAGGATCTACCTTTCAATCCCAACACGTCCTTTTTGGTAAGCCTTGATGGTAGAAAGCCTCTACACGAGTTTGCCTCAGGACGACACGCTGAGAGTACTGGAATCCACCTTGAACGAAGGCATCTGGGAGTATGTGACTCCCAAAATCATTCATGCTCTGATTGTGCAAAACTTGCACTAAAAGAAAACTATTTTGAATATGAAGGCCAACTGTACCTGTAAACGTATGGAACTTCGATGGGCAGCACCTTCGCCCCAAGTGTGGCAGGGTTGTACGTTTTTAATTTTGAAAAAACCCACTTATTCCATTGTGAGAGGGATGGGCGGAAAACAAAACGAGGAGGTCTTACAGGCCGTTGAATGATGGCTTCATTTATTGACACAGGTCAAAACAGAAAAATTAGAGTCAAAGGGAGAGGGAATCAGGATGGGAACTTGATGCCGTCTTCGCCCGGGATGGTGGTGGTAGTGGCTCTTCTCGTCTTCTTCACGCAGGGTAGCGGTGGCACAGCCCCGGGTAAAACAAAGGAGAGAAGACGGTCAATGCGGCTGTCCCTTTTGGGAAGGTTATTGAACAGTGCAGAACGTGCCGTCACCGTGAACACAATACAAATCAGGAAAGAGGGGGAGAGGAGATTCAGGAAAAATAAACCGAGATACAGCCCTGGTATGGGTCGGGAAGACTACGGAAGAAAGGAAAGACGTGACCTAGTAATCTTTCATTCTTTTGTGTTTTAAGCCCCTTTTTCCAGGGGTTTTAAATGGAAGCCGATTTGGTGCGGATTACGTGTTTAGTTGCCTTTTGTGCTATGGTTTCAGGAGGTGCGCAGGGGGTGAGGGATTTGTGAACACAACACACAAGAATAACACGTGATCACCCCCAATTGTCCCCAAGAACCCTGAGCCCCTTAGACTCGCCACCCCCTCCCTCCCGTATTTACAAAGCCCCTTGCCCGGGATCACGTACCGAAGGGCCGCAACTCTCCTGAGCTGCGGCGGCGTTACAGCGTCCTCCGGGGGTGTCCACCACTCTTCTGACCACTCCTCCCGCTCTATATCGCTTTTCTCCGTACGTCGCTGGGGCCCCTCGTCTGCTTCTCATCCTCGCTCCTGGGCAGGCTCGTCTGCTTCTCGTCCTCGTTCCTGGGCAGGCTCGTCTGCTTCTCGTCCTCGTTCCTGGGCAGGCTCGTCTACTTCTCGTCCTCGTTGGTCCGTAGCGCTCCGTGCTTCTTCTTCCGCCTCTCGCCTTCTGAACACGCGCGCCTCGGCGTCTTCCGGGATTTCCCTTTCAGCTAATAGCTCCGCCCCTCGTCTCCAGGAGGTGTCATACCATTGGCCATTCCGCTTCAGAGGGAGTTCCTTGTCCTGCATGGAAGAAGGGCCGAAGGATGTTAACTCTTTCTGTGCTGTTACCGGGCTATCGTTAGGCAGGTCCAGTCCCTCATGGGGACCCGTGGGGGTTATAGCGGGTTTGCCGCCCTGGTCCTCTTCACATCCATCCAGGAACTTCACTGTCACATCGCATCCGTTTTTACAAAAGGTACATCGATGATGTATTCTTAATTTGGGAAGGGTCAGAAGTATCACTCAATGATTTCCTCACCTGGATAAACGGGTGTGACTCCAATTTAAAATTTACCAGCACCATCAGCAGAAGGAGCATCACATTTTTAGACTTTGACATCACCCATGTTAATGGAGGACTAGAGACAAAAACTAATTTCAAAAAGACGGCAAGAAACTCGCTGCTCCATTACACCAGTTTTCACCCCCGAACATTAAGGGAGAACTTGCCCTATGGACAATACTTGAGGCTACGCAGAAACTGCAGTAACGTAGCGGAGTTTAAACAACAAGCTCAAGGCCTAACTAATAAAACTACAACAACGTGGGTACCCTGATAGGATTACGAACAAAGCAAGGAAGAGAGCTCGCAATCAAAACAGAGAGAGCCTACTAGAAAGCACACCCAAGGAGGAAACCACAATACCACTGACCTGTGTGACCACATATAACCCTGTTTCATGCCAAGTGGCTAAAATTGTCCAGAAGCACTGGCAAATACTCAATACTGGAAACCACCAATGGGAAAAACCCATGTTTTCCTACAAAAGAGGCAGAAGTCTAAAAGACAGTTTAGTACACACAAGACCGCAACAAGTGAGGTTGTTAACAAACACCAAACACAATGCATGGGGCCTCCCAATGGTCACTGGACACTACCCCTGCGGTGACTGCAGTATTTGCCACTTAACAAAACCATCAAAAACTCTCAACCTGGAACCAGGGAAAGTGTGGCAAATTCGCACACATACTAATTGTAACACAGATAACGCTAACTACCTCATCACATGTCCATGTGGTTTTAGGTATGTGGGCATGACTAGTCGAAAAGTAAAGACCAGAATATGTGAGCATAGAAGCACGATTCGTTGCAAACTAAACACAACACGAATGACGAACCACTTTCTGGAAGCAGGTCATACCACAAATTATATGGAATGGGTAATAATTGAACATCTGAAAATGAGGAGTAGGAACATCCAGCAACAACTGTTAGAAAAAGAACAACGTTGGATTTACCGGTTATCTACCCATCTCAGTGGTTTGAATGACAATATCCCGTGGAACAGTCTGAGTAGATAGACACTATAGACATTAACACATGAATCAACAGTGCCCTTTGTAACACCTTGGCCTAACCAAAGACTATCCACTATGTGTGTAGCTAGAGCTTCCCAACTCTTGAACTCCCAACTCTTGAACTCATCAGCCCTTTTGCCCCCAAAAATGAATTTGGCAATCTTGAGGTGATTCAGGCACCTCTAGACCGCACGGAGGAGTCATGCTGGTAGCGACAAACGTGCTCACTAATACATCACGCAGCACTTGATAAACGGCCCTTTTTTAATCTCAGCCATGTTATTTATTCTGCGTTTAATTTCTAGTTTTATTGGCACACTACCGGCTGGATACTCTTTTTGCACTATGGGCTTTAATTTCTCTATTCATAGGCAGCAGACGCCACTAGTGCCTAGCCGCCTGCTACGTGACAGAGGTCAGCTTTCCAGTCTTCACGCAGTGATTCGTACACTGACGCCTCGACGCCGTGCACGTCTTTGCGTGTCTTGACATTCCCGACGGCTCCTGCTCGCAACGTGCGACGCGCCCAGTACAGGTTAGTGTTGTAGTTTACTGCGCGCAGGCGTCACCAATTAACTACCAGCGCTTCCGCCCAGCCTTTGCTCTTATACCTGCGGGTTCCAGTCCCTCGAGATCATCTCGTTCCAGTGGACGCCGCAGTAGGTTGAGACGTGGGGGCACCCGAGACCAAGTAAGAACTTTCCTTACAGATCCCAAAAGTGGCCCATTCAGCTACCTTTTCACTCCTGCTCCAGACAATTTGCTCATCGATGCTTTTTCAAACCTTTCCTTTAGAGTACCTAGTAGGAGCTCCTCCCGCCCTGGACTCGTATGGCCATGGAAATACCATGAATTACGTAAATACTATGCAGCGATGGTTCACGCGTAACGCTCAGGTCGTTTGCTTAATCTTCCAGCAACACGGCCCTTTTGTCTCACGTTCATTTTACAGCACGCTACCGAGCTTAGCGCGACGCTCATTTTGAGCGCCTCACTTTGGCATGCTCACCGATTCTGGCCACAAGCATGCTAGTTTATTTAGCGGCAATGGACATCGGTTTTTCACTGCGGCAATGGACAATCGGTGCAGCATGAACCTATGACCTGTCCACACCGCAAGCATGCTCACAAACATCGCGAGCATGCACTGTTTTTAATTATATTACCTGTACTATTGCTCGTATGAATAGTCTCACACGTATGAGTGACACAATGTTTATTTCACCACTTGGGGGAGATTAGTATGGAAGTGACAACAATCAACAAACGAGTGTTTTTATATGTTACATGTTGTTTTGTCTTGTTATTTCTCTCCCTACAGGAATTTTACTACTGATGGACCATTACTCATGGTTAGTCCATCCCCCGCATGTTAAGCACGCCTTAGCGAGTGTGTAAAAATGCGTTACACACGTGGTTTAATTTTACCACTCACTTTTTCACTTTTGCACATTAATCACCATATGAGAGGTCCTGAAGAAAGCTCCACTAATTTTTGAAGAGCTGAAACATGTCGACCTAAGGATAATCCAGACACTTATTTGCAGTTCTGACATATTATCCATCTCACCTTGTTTTAAACATACCCTGGGCCACTGGGAATAAAGTATCGAATAGTGAGTTTCCCAGAGGTATTTTTAACGTCACTACACTCACAACATCATCACACAAAACCAAAACCTGCTCCACTGTAATCAGGTGTCGTAGCACAGTTGGGTAGCACTGGGCTACCCGACTGAGGAACCCATTGATGAAGCATGACACCAGCCAGGTTGGTGTGTGAGGGTTCTTTTAAACAATTCCTGTGGTGTTAGACACTACTCAGGTTAACTAGTCACTCTCTAGTGGCCCATCTCTGTTGGTTTTTTGAGTATTACATTGGGACAAGGACGGCCCACATACTGTCCTGACTCTCTCCTTTTGTTTTTTGAAGTTCTTCCTAGGACATCTGGGAATAATTAACAGGTCCTCGGGATGCCCTGCTCACACTACTGGCTCTAGCAGCATGCCACACTAATGAAAAGGAGCTTGAAAACGTTTTTATGAGGAGCAATTTAGATATGGAACCCCTACAAGCCTAAAGAAAACATCAGCGTTAAAGACTGCTTTTGGTTCTGTTGCTGCATAGAGGGCAAGGGGAGAGAACGTGGCCTTACGGCCAACGCTGCCGACTTTGGAGCTGGGAAACCGAGTTCGAGCCTCGGCCTCTGCATCAACAACAGAAATCACTGAATCCCCCCGCGTACCTAAAAATGAATGTGTCCTTGTGTAACGGCACTGGTGCTCATGTAAAGCACTCCAATACCTTCCCGTCAAATTTGCGTAAAATAAAACTGCAACAAAAAAATAACGAGGAATGCAGCTGAGGGGGGGGGAGGGGTGGAGGGAGTGCGGCCGAGAGCACACAAAGCGTTTCCCTTGCGGGAGCGAGCAGGGGCACCATCTGTTTGCAAGTTAATTACAAACAGATGGTTTCAAAGCTCGCTCCCGCAAGGGAATCGCCAAACGTGCACGCGTTGCCACTGAAAGCAATGCAAAGTGTGCACGTTTTTGGCAGAAAAAGGGAATAGATTCCTAAAGGTCTCCTCTTATGCAACGCATGCGCGCTGCGTAGGCGAGACCTAAAAAGAACTCAGAGGCGCTTCACGTAGATACAAGAGCTGCTTCGTGTGCTCTTCTGCAGTACAAAGGCCCTGTGTCCACCATTTTGTTTGATGTAGTCTGATACTGCATTTTTTCAGTTTTGCCGCACAGCAGCTTAAAGATTCTACTATTATCGAAAGCCCTTGCACTTATTTTGCCGACATCGGAAGCATGAATCTTTGTTGACCCTGGAATGATTCGAACCTTTGAAGGGCGCTCGGATGTCTCATTAGTAAGTGCTTAACTCACTAAAGCTACCTTAATAATAATAATACCAGTATTTGTAAAGCGCCAACAATTACCCGAGGGTGTCAAGGCGCTGGGGGCCGTCGGGAAGATTAAGTGAGCTATCGCCCAGAGTCATATGGTGCTGGGCTAACCTGCCGCCGGCGCTGGGGTTTGAACCTTGAGCCCCCGTGTTCCGGAGTCAGCCGCCCTGGCCGCTGCGCCACACCTCTACCCACCAGGCCTAGTTTTTATGGAACAGTACAGTGCTATGATGCCATAAAACACAACTACCATGTAAAAGTAATAAACATTTGTTCCAGGAGGGCAGCTTGTCTGGCCCTATAGAGCATTTCCATAGTCTGGGTACGAGCGGAAGCAAGATCCGTGGCCTCAGTCCTTCTCTAGTGGGCAACAAACAAAGGTCCTCTCCTAGTGCTTTTGATATCTTCCAAGTCCAGTTGGGTTCTGAGGTTCTGGTGGTGGGAAGCTTTTCTTCCAGTAGTCATTAGCAGGTGATTGGTGACAACTTCCAAGCTTATGGTGAGAACATGTCCAGAGCCAAATCAACCTAAACTGAAGCACTTCCTGTTTTACTGTAAACACCTGTTAAAAGTCAGCCCTGGCTAGTTCTGAGGCCTGGTCCCCTCCTGTTGAGAGCAGAGATGAGCTGCTGTTAACAGACCATCAGTGCTTAATCTGAGCCAGTGGTTTCCGGTGCTCGGCACTGGCACTTAATTGTCAGCACCGGTGCTTGTGACAGACGGCCACAAAGGGGCGCTGTCTGACCAATTTAGAGATGACCACAACAACAGGTAAGTATTAATTCAATATACATCAAAAATGACAATTACTTGCAACCCAAACCATTCTTATAGCTTCGAGGGCCTGAAATAGTCTGAATTGTCACACTTGTAGGAGTGTGAAGGTTAGTAGTTGTGTTGCTACCATCATTGGCAGTGCTGGCAGGGACGATCTGTGGCGCAAGCTGCAGTAGCCTCCTGACGAGAGCCCTGACACTTAACATTTTACAAATCAAGCACTGCAGATCATCATCAAGGGCCAAATGTCCACATCCCAGACTGGTATTTTTGATGCCATCTACTACCCCCCCCACACACACACACATATATTTCAAGTTAACCATTTTATGACAGCCTGAAACAATATAATTCTTGCATTTGTGCCAGTTGCTTTCTCCCCCATTTCAGACCTCATCAAAAAGTTAACTAGAGCCACTACAGAGGGGAAAGCATGGGCAGAACTGAACTAACTACAGATGCCCAGCGCCGGGATTGACGCACAGAGTTTATCCAGTCTGACAGACCATCCTTCTGCATGGGATCACTGGGGAAAATTTGATGACCTCAATCTATTGCAGCTTTATAGACAAGCAATACTTCTAAGAACTAACATTTGAGCTCCCTTGATCCTGGTCATATTTATTTTAGTTGACCTGCAGAGTAGTTCATTGTGAGAGATTAGCTGCTTCATGCCACTATCAAGGCAGGCAAGTGAGGCCCTATGGAGTTTCCAATTGTTTTTTTAACACCATCTTAAATACCTTCTAGCCTTTGAAATAACTGAAGTTATTTAAAAGTCTCCTGCACTTGTTACTGATGCTCTTAGTTCAGTGAATGAGTGGGTAGATTAACACAGCATGCAGATTACGAAGTCAAGAAGCTTGACGACTGCATAAGATCTTCTGTATTCCAACAGGTACAATTATGACTCTTGTTGTCCAGGTAAAAACATATCAATCACTGTTGAGTTGCATATTCGTGAACGCGTAGTACTTACTCAATGGAAATGATGACGGCACCTACATCTTCAGCCACTTTCCTGCAAAGGTGATCATAGGATCTCAATCCTGAAAAAGAAAAACATTTAAGAGAGCTTTCACCGGGGCTAAAAATCACAGACACAAAAGGGCACACACACGTATTTTAAGCATAATCGGAGGCAATGCGTGAACCCCCTCAGTATGAGTATTCGAGCATTTTCCCCTAAAAATACAAGGGTTGTCTAACAAAAGCAGAGTGTGTCCTCTTACAATTCATGTAGTTTCTTCCTGGAGTCAAAGATGAGCAAAACAAACCTTGACTTTTGAGAGTTTGTAATTGGGTGGCACACAACAAGTCACCCCTTTCGGGGTATTAAGCCCTTGAGCGAGAAGAAAGAACGCATATCCTCGTTGCAAACCCATGTCGGAGGGTCATGCTGGGAATCTACAACAGGGCAAGTTGGTATTCACATTGGTTATGCATAGATATCCCGGGAAGGCTGATCCCTGCTCGTGAACCCATGGTGAGGTATTAGAGTGCTTGGAGGCAAGCTCAGAAGGCTAGAGGTGACCCCGTCCCGAGTTAGGTTCAATGACTGGGATCTCCTCGTGCAAAGGCTACTATTTGCTCTAGCTAGTGGTCAACGAGCCATTTTTACAATAGGATTTACTTCATCAAAACCATGGTTCACAAGAGACCTACAGATCCAGAAAAGAACCCTGAGCAAGAAGCTACGAAGCCAAACGAAAATACAAGGAAGAATTCCATACTAAACTCTTTCTGGCATGCCAA
Organism: Calotriton arnoldi; assembly: GCA_963921515.1. Lineage (NCBI taxonomy): Eukaryota > Metazoa > Chordata > Amphibia > Caudata > Salamandridae > Calotriton > Calotriton arnoldi. The sequence goes on from CAWUFW010003762.1 coordinate 1,542,149, forward strand.
AATAAAAACCCAAAGGACTTCTGGATGACAATCAACCGCCTAAACAGGGGATCAGAACCAATTAATAAAAACGGGAGTAACGTTACCCCAGAAAATTGGATCAAACATGTTACAACTCTGTACAAAGCAACAACAAAAGGGCCTAACCAACAACTCAGCCAGTGCAAGCAAAACTAAGGGCAACAAAGAACTGCAGCAACAGAAGTGCAACTTCGTCAGTATGCAACAACTTTTTCTGAGAATAACAAATCGGATTCAGAAAAGCAGACCCGACGGTGCCCCTGGCCCTAACATCGTTCCAGCATCAGTATACAAACAAGATTTTGCATTTTGGTCCCCTTCTCTGGAAAATCTGTTTAACATCTGCATAATCACTGAATCCATCCCACCCTCCTGGCAAAGCTCGATCCTACAACTTATTTACAACAAGCATTTGCAATGCAATAGGTCTCGCATTTGCGAGAGAGTTTAAGCTATTGGCATTGTAAATGACAATGCCTTTCATTTATCTGTTTTGATAATTAAAACATAAATAACAGGCATTGTCATTTACAATGCCAATAGTTAAAACTCTTGTAAATGCAAGACCTATTGCATTTCAAAGAAGCAGCAGCCATTGTCCCGGGCTGCTTGGAAAGTGAAAGCGCCTTGCAGGAAAGCATGTCGTGCCTGCAGTAGGTGAAACTTATTAAAGAAAATAGTGCTTACAGACTAAAGAAGAGGTCCGTGTACCAACCAAACTAAAAGGACCAGTCCTCATGGGAGGTTACAAATGAAGACAAGGCGGTACTAAGGAGGGACTAACAAGCCGATTAACAAATCAGAAGCCAGCATTTACGAAGGACAATGACACAAGCCAATGACAAATATGGGCGGAGAGTGGGCGGTACTTCAAGTCCATACTCTAATACAGCATGCCTCGCTGAGCAGCGCATGCATTGCCCAGGCTCAACCTAAAAAATGGCCAGTGGGGCTTCCTGACAGTTCTCATCATATTGCACTCCTGGATGTTGAGGCCAAATACTTTGCTGCGCTCCTGCTCGAAGGCCTAGAAGAATGGGCGGAGGCACTAAACCTGTTGCCTTTCAACCAAATTGGCTTTAGACCATTCTCAGACACTATTGACAATCTTGTGGCCATAAGGATGCTTGCAGCAAAACCGATATGAAAAAAAGGAGTTTCTCTACTGCTGCTTTATAGACTACAGGAAGGCTTTTGACCACATTAAATCGCCAACTACTCTGGGCTAAGCTAAAAGTCTGGTAAATCCCGGAACCATTATTCCGTGACATCTTGCTCCTTTACTCTGACACATGGGATAGAACACATCAGTCTCCGATACAATAAACATCGAACAAGGCGTCAAGCAGGGATGTGTACTTGCTCCGGATCTTTTCAATTTGTTTATGTGCGATTTGGTACCGGCACTAAACTCCGTAATCAACCATGCACCAAAATTGGCAAACCATCACCTCGCTCCTCTACGCAGATGACGTAGTTCTTTTAAGCCAAACACTGATGGTACTCCAAAGACTGCCTGACGTCTTGTACAATCATGGTTGCTTAAATGATATGACAATAAACTTCGAAAAAACAAATATTGTGATCTTTGGCAGAGAAAATAAAAAGAATGGAGCGTGGCAACTAAATAACCATCACCTGACCAGATCAACCAGATATAAATATCTGGGGTGTGGGAGAAAATTATATATATATATATTTTTTTTATGTATGCACTAATGCACTACAAAGATATCATGATTAGATTTATCACATTGTAACAAGCTGCCCATAGCTGCAGAGGCTTCCAAATCTGAACAAGCTTCAACAGCTGTTCAGAACCAACTCAGAGGTCACTTTGCTTTGCCTGAGGTCCTTGTTAGTTTTCTCATCATTTTGCTTACACTGTATGTCTGTATTATTATTGGCACAGTGTATGAATGGCACAGTGCCGAGCTTTATTACTGTGTGGAAGTAACTCATAGGAGCAACAAAACATTTAGAAAACTCTTTTTTTTCCAGCAGCAGTTACATTATGATCAAGGGCTGCTGGGCACAGAATATTACGGAGTGTGCAGTCTGGTTGTGGATCAATTATCAATGGCCATTGGAAATATGCGGCAGTGGAGGACCAAAGTATGAGTCAGGGTTGACCAAATTATACGGCAAGAAAAGGCAAATTATGCAACGTAATACTGCACATTTTGTCATAGCATTACTTCATTATTTTGTCATTTTACACTTAACACTGCCCGGGTATAGGTTGTACCTCATCCGTACCAGTTTAACATCCAAATACAGCAATAAGCAACAAATGTAGGGAAGGGCCTTCTATTGAGCAGCAGAAAGTGTCCCTGCATATTTACTAAATGTCCCTGCATATTTACTAAATTTTTATCCATTTGAGCAAGAACATTTTTTTCTGGTTACAATCTCTAGATTATATAGCAGAGATTAATTATGTGGCAAATCCATAATTAGACAGAAATCACCGAGGCTGCAAAAATCGCATAATTCCAGTGGCCCCGATTATAGGGACCGGGTCCAAATCACTCAATAAACCATAGAGTGTAGTATGTGTTGTTTTTGGAAACCATTGTGTACACGGTAACACCCAAAGATTTTCAAATGGCGCTACGCGCTTCAAAACCCCATCAGGGGTAGCAAGCACTATATAAATACAAACCTCTTTCCCTCTTCTATCCCGCCGCTACCCTTCTCTATCCAAATAACTGAATAACATATCCACCACTCAAATTACTTCAGATTTCACTATACTAATTTTCAACACTAATCCTTTATGGGTTCTGGAGTAGCGTGCTACTCGCCAGAAAAGCGCTTCAACACCCATGAGGGGTAACAGGTGATATATGAATGCAAACCTTTCTTCCCCTTCTAGCCCTCCGCTATCCTTCTCACTCCAAATAACTGACTAATATCCACCACTCAAATTACTTTAATATTTCACCATACTAATTCACCACTAATCCTTTATGGGTTTCCAGAGTAGCGGGTTACTTGCCAAAAAAAAAGCGCTTCAACACCCCATCAGGGGTAACAAGCGCTATATAAATACAAACCTTTTTTCCTCGTCTATCCTTCTGCTATCCTTCCGAATCCAAATAACTGACTAACCTATCCACCACTTAAAATTACTTTCATATTTCACTATACTAATTCAACACTAATCCTCTATGGGTCCTGGAGTAGCGTGCTACTCGCCGAAAAAGTACTTCGACGTCTCGTCAGGGGTAGTAAGCGCTATATAAATGCAATTACAATACAATACAATACCCATGAATTTCAGGCACAGAATCATCCGTGGAAGAAGCAGCTGACAAGGGTATCAGAGTTCCAAGTATGTAACTTGTTCTTTCGAAGTATTTGCAATTTACCGTGGGGGTGATATGAAACTGTGGAGAACTGATAAAAAAACAGTAATGCAGAATTTCGAAAGGACAAAGTCAGCTGCTTACATATTTTTAACCTCTGATATACCACTGGCAACATAAACAAAACAGACAATTTATTTTTCCTCTTGTGGGACTTGTTGGGATGGTGAAATCATATTTTAGTTTCTCAACTTCAGGAAAAGGCCACTGTGCGTCGTTAAAGAAAAATAAACATGGGCCATGTGAGGTTAGAATAACACTGTGTACAGTTTGTCTAAATTCGTAAACAGCCCACCAGAAATGCCATCTCCAAGAACAAGCATAGGAAAAGCCAATAGGTCTCGTCTACGAGAGCTATTGGCTTTGGCAATGTTTTGAAGCCATGCTGTACAGCAGTTCAGAAGCTTTGCAATGTGGCTACTACTATTTTTTTTTTTTTTAAAGCTTTATGACGCTGCCAGGGGTATTGGGCTTTTTTTATTTTTTATTATAAAGTGCAATAGCGCTGGATGCATTATAGTCCTTTTTAGGTCTCGCCTACGCAGCGCGCAAGCGCTGATTAGGAGTGACCTCTTGGAATCACTCCAGACTTTTTTGGAAACTCGTGCATGTACTGCACTGTTTCCAATGAGCACTCGTGCATGTACGGCGTTTACCTTGCGGGAGCGAGCAGCGGCGCCATCTATTTGCAATCATCGCTTTGGAAACAGATGGCGCCGCTGCTCGCTCCCGCAAGGTAAACGCTGTACATGGAGCGGCCACAGTGCCCTCCTTATCCACAGATCTTCAACAATGGAAGATGCGCCTTTCATTTCTCTGGCGCGGCTCCCCAAACTCTATTTCTTCAATATTTGTGCTTTTAAGAGGCAGCGCGGCACGGGCGGCGTGCTGCGCTGCTTACGAAAAACTTAAAATATTGAAAACATAGACTTTGTGAGCTGTGCCTTTCATTTCTCTAGCACAGCACGCTAAACTGTATTTTTTCACTATTATGTGCTTTTAGTAACCAGCGCTACACGCCGCCTGTGCCGCGCTGGTTACTAAGAGCACATAATATTGAAAAGATAGACCAACAGGTCTCGTTTTATTTCTCCAATGCTCTCGAATGCTCTCTAATGGTCCTTCCCCCCAAGTAAACAAGGCTGTTAATCTTGGCTGGGTGGGAGGGGGTAGACCGCCTTTTGCTTGAAATCAACTGCGGCGAAAGAGCCTGCTTCCCAGCCCCGCCACAGCCGCTTACAGGCCCCAACTCCTTGCCCCTCCTCTAACAGCTCAGACTCCTGTTGGGGACTTAGTCTTCACTCTCACTTCCCTTTTGTTTTTCCACACCTGTCCTTCCCTCCCTCCCCCACCGTCTGAATCAGGCAAGCTGCATGATTTCAACCTCCACCCTCAAAGCCCGACGAAGGGTCATTCTCCCGCGGCACGTGACCAACTCTGCAGCCACCAGACAGAGCCATGCTGCCATTTCAAGCAAGCCTGGTGCCACAGAGGTAAGCGGAGAGCTTCATATCACACTCTGCTAGTAAACACCAAATAACATGGTACTTCGCAACACTAATCATCCACCAGCCCAGCCCAGGCACAGTAACTGGTTATTCCCATTTATCGATATTCAGTGATCAACAGAAGTTCAATGTTTAAAAACATTGTCTGAAAAGCGCAGCACGTCTGCATTAACTACTCATTAGTTGAAATTCACATACTCCACAGATAAGGACTACACATTGGCTTTGTGCGTGCGAGCTTGCTTCTTTGCTTGCAAGTCTATGCTTTTCTTTGCAGCTAGTGGGGAACTTTTGGTAGGTAAACAACAAAACTTTACCTAAGAAACATCTTTGTTAGAAAGAAAGGAAGGGAGAAGAGATGGATTATAAACCGTCTAATGTTCGTTGTGCAGTTCTTACATTTCGACTTGTGTTGTATTGTAGCAGACATAACGAGAGATGACAAGTTGTAGCTGCGTGTCCAGAACACCCGCCCAGCCGCCTGTCATTTTGCCTCACATGTTGTCATGACCTTGTATGTTTGATCACTTATTTTTCGCCCGTTTAAAATTTTATTGCAAATGGCCCAATCTCACGAGGGGGGCTTTCAGTCATCCCTTGTAAATGGCAGCTGCCCATCAGAGAACACCACGTATAAATCTCCGTGCCAATGAGGGTGAACATATTCTGGCATACCTGGAATTTAATTCGGATCAAAAAGGAGAAATGAAACTTAAAGCACATACTTAGTACATGCATGCACTCGCCAAAGCACAGCTATCTCCCAAACATAGTAACAGTACAAGGTGGCTCAGCGAGTTAAACATTGCTGCTGACTTGGGACGTTATGGCGGACCATACTTCTGAGGTGGGTAAATGTTATATCTTTACAATGAGTAATGGTAACAGTTACAGTTGCTATTTAAAACACTTAGAGGTGACATGAGCGGCGCTTTAAAAAATGTTATTCTTGTTCATAGGGTTCTCAGTTCAAGGTAGCAACACACCTTAACAGCAGCCCCTGCAAAACGCCTAGTGGGAATAGGTAATAATTCGCCTAATCTTTATGAGCAAGGGAATTGCGTCGGAGAGACAACTGATTTGCACAAGATCACACAATGCGAGGAGGCAAGGGACAACTGTGATTAGTGTGCGAGTCTGCGGTTTACACCGGTGACACTTGTTTTCCTGCTTCAGCGGTAATTGTTTGTATTGCTGCGCATAAAAAGGAGCCCTATGATTTCATCTGAAGACAGCATAATTGGAAAAGCAGTAATTTCATCGACGCAGCTTGCTTCCCACAGACAGCCCCCTTCGGCCTGCGGGGAGTGGTGTGATTATTTAGCAGACCATGCACGTGGTACATAACTTTCCTTATCAAGTGTTGTTGTGCAAACACCAGGAAGAAAGTGCACAGGCGATTTGTCAGGGTGGTAGTAAGCGGAAGAGGAGCACTGACAATATGGACGTTTACCAGCGATGCTTTATTTTTCGAAGGGTGTTGCAGGGTGTTCGGGTTTTCATTAGAAATCGAGTTTGCTGATGTCTAGACTGAAGTTGGTGTAATTTAGGTCCCCGGAGGCACTCCAGCTTCTTCCTGGCTAGAGGTTTTGTTTTCCAGTGACGCGAAGAGCGTTCGGATTCTATCTACTTGCTAAGTCGTCGAGGGTGACCCGGGAAACATCAACAGGATCACATAACAGTTTTGTGTCAGAGGCATTAGAATTTATTCCACATAATTGAAATAAGGCAGTCGAACAACTAGTTACATAACTTGCCTTCTAAGTTCCAGGCTTGGCTTCACCTAAGGATATAGGGCCATATGTAGGTAATTTCTATTTACCGATTCCTAAATACCGAATTTTACCGATTCGGTATTTAAGAATCGGTAAATAGAATGTAAACATTCGGTAAATTTTACCGATTCGGTAATATTCGTTATTACCGATTCGGTATTTACCGAATCAGTAATAGAAATACCTTCCCATTCATTCCTATGGGCCTGGAGGCCCATAGGAATGAATGGGAAGCCTTCACTATTACCGATTCGGTAAATACCGAATCGGTAATAGAGGAGACATATTCAAGGGTGGCAGGGTGTCAAATTGACACCCTGTTGCACCCTGAATCGTGCATGTGTGCACATGTGGCGCACATACATGCCCTAAGGGCATGTATGTCTGCCACATGGCACTTTTGAAAAGCACACAATTGCTTTTTAAAAGGTATTCGGTATTTACCACCAACTTGTAGTTGGTGGTAAATAACGAATCCTTAAACCAAAAATGCACTCACTTGAGTGCTCCCTACATAGGATTTAAGGAATCGGTAATTTACCGATTCCTTAAAATAACGAATCGGTAAATTACCGACTCCTTAAATCCGGCCTCCTACATCGCAAAGGGCTAAATACCGGTCGGTAACGGGAAATTTACCGATTTTCGGCCGTTACCGACCGGTATTAGCCCAATAATGCGGTCCTGGGGAACTTTATTTTTCTTTTGTTCCTTATTACCTCATTTGCCACAATAGGGGGCAATTAGAGACAGTCTGACTCCGGTTTTATGCACTAACTAAATTGCTGAATATTTCCATTAATATTTATAGTTCTGGTCAAAACTCTGGGGCTCTGGAAACATGCCATCATTGGGATAAAATAACCCTTTCTAGTCTCTACCCCTCCTCTACCCTGCCTTACATCATTTCATACCTTTTCTACTATTCAGATCTCCCAAACAAGCCTTTCTAAACCCTTCCCTCCAACCCTTCCCCCTCCCATTTACTCATCCCAAATCTCCTCCTACTGCTATGAGCTCTAAAAAAAAAAAGCATTTGCAAAGCAATAGGTATCCAAGTGGCAAAAGGCAAACTCTGAGAGTCTTCTGTCTCCAAATTAAAAGAACCGCCAAGACTACGCTCAGCACACACACAGTCGCAGCACCAATGTAGAGGAAACCAGAGGAACATGGAATATATTATGATCCATTATTTGGCATAAATATCAAATAAACTCCTTTATTAAAAGAGCATCAACAGAAAGATTTTCATCAGCAAAAGAGAAGATATATCATCTTCAATAGAGTAACAACAGATCTTAACCCCTCAGAAAAGTAGCAGTAAAAGAGTAGCATTAACAGATAAATTACCTCTTCAATGAATTTAAAACATGAACCAAAATCACCAACCATGTTGATAAACATGTATTCATCTTGTTCGCTTATTCACTGCAAGTCACATATTAGAAGATTTAGCCTAGAGACACTGGAAGAGACTCTTTGGCTCAGAAGGGAGAGAGAGAGAAGGAAAAGTCCTGAAAATATAGGGATGTCAATATTTTATATTCAAAGGCATGGCTGAAATAAGTTCCAGAAGGTAGCAGCCAGGTAAAATGCAAAGAGAATGCCATTCAGTGATTAAAGACAAATTTAAATATTAGAGGCATTGGATGTTGAGAAGAAAGAATCATACAAATATAGAGCAACTTGTTAACAAGAGGGCCTTGAATGTGAATCACAAGGTCAGAAGATGTTCATACAGACCCCTTCAGGAGTGGTGGATATGTGGCAACCAATGTTGGGAGATGGGCATGCAGCGGGCAGGGGGCTTTATAAAACAAGCATTGGCATAGCCAATAGGTCTCGCTTTTGGGACCTTATAAGTATTTAGTTATGCAGCACAATATCCTTGGTGCAACAACATCAACTGTTGCATGGCTAAACACTAGTAACATTAGTAAAATATGGATGCTAAAATAAAGAGAGCAAAGAATCCCATAAGACTAAAAAATAGAGGCTAAGAAAAATCATAGTTCATTAAAATAAAACTTAAACCATGGTCTCTTAAACTAAGGTCTTGTTTGAGGTCACTGTTTCAGTGTCAAATTCCTCAACTCATAAACATGTTTGCCATTGAATATTCAGGAATTGATATTCATGGAATATTCAGATGTTAACAGTGTCTATTAAAGTGCACTTCCTCTTCTGGCTTCTGCTTCAGGTGGATAGATATGTTGATGCTTAGCTAAATTAATGTTTATTAAAAGATTTAAATCTATTAAATATGATGCTCATAAATTTGCCAAACCGAGCTATCTCAGGCGTAATGCGGGTATTAAACCCTCTGAGAAATATCCCATTTTTGTTTTTTTAGAAACATTGGTTTAAGGATAGTTTGAGTGCTAACATGAATTCTGGGCAACGGCACAGTAGGTGCAAGATGGATTAGCTTCTATAGTTGCAGAATCTAAAACGATGGGTTGCAATGGCATTGTTCCTTCAACCATAAGTAGTGTGAAGCAAGATGTCTCAGCGAGTTAAACACTTGACTCAGTCTTCCATCCTTCAGGTGTCGCTACAAAAACTACCATTAAATAGGGGAAGCAACAGAGATAAGGAGTGGTTACACATGGCAGAAATGCATTATCTATCGCTATATTAAAGATATTAGTTATTATATCTTCGCGGTGGCCACATCAGAACTAGCCAAATTAGTAACAAACTGTTGTGAAATGTTTGAAAATAGAAATCAGGAGCCTGCCTGGGTGCACTTAAGGGCCTGGAGTGATTGTTAACAAACCCTGCATTTTTCGTTAGTAAGGTGAACTTCATGCTCAAGGGCACGACTTACCTCTGGCATGCAAAGGACATTACAGGTTAACAGATGCAGGATAGAAGGCCCTTTCAGTTATCACTATATCGTAGAATTAATCTTTTGGGAACAAAGGCAGATCAGAAATGTCAGAAGAGGTTTACAAGCAGTGGGGCTGGTGCAGCAAGGGATTGTACGCATGTATATTACATTGGTCAGTGGTCTGACAACAACTAGCTCTATACAGGAAGCAGGTTAACCTTTGGACTATAGCATTACTACGCGAATTAAACAATACTTGTTACCCAACATTTGAAAACTGCAGATATGCAAATTATACTCCTCTCCCATTAACGTGTTTGCATAAAGAATACTCTGCCACTAAGAGCACGGAGAGTGAGGCTGCACTGACAGAAGCGAAACCCCGAAAGCTTATCAAGCGTGTCGGAAAAGACAGAATAACAGAGACAGTCTGGACTTCAAGCACCAAAGCGAACGCGTTCACGGAATGTCACCCGTCCTTACCAGACAGCGAGAGAGCACTTCTAGCCAGAGGAAACATGACTGCACAGAGAGCAGGGACACCGGGTGCACTTCCCACTATAGTATCCTTGAAAGGAGTGAAAAACAAAATGGCCACTATCTTCAACCGGAACTTCCGGCAGCGGAAAACAGGCTGCAGTGGAAAACGCCGGGTCCCGCCTTCCAATCTGGCGGCTCTGTTGGAAACACGGAGATACTGGTGCAGGGAAAGAAAAACAAATGAGTCGTATGTCTCCGAAGGTCAAGCTAAGAACAGGGACTGGTTGAAAGGAACCTGGTGAGAACCACGGGCCGCCTGCGGGTACTTGTTCTGTTACTGGCGGGGGTTGGAACAGATGACTGGGGAAGGAGTTACCGCAAAGCGGCTCGGCCGCAGAATGAGCCTTGTCCCTCTTCGTGCCGCCGCCTTACCTGAGGCTGGTACTGGCTGCCCCCTAAATGAGCGAGTGATGGGCTGCACTGCTCCGAGGCCTGAGGCACCTTTCTCCCCCTGGGTACCGGGCGCGTGGCCCGCAACTGGCAGCGGTGTGCCAGATCTAGGCGGCCCGGTGAGTGACAGGCCACGTCTATGGAGCGGCAGTGAGTTTCCTGGGAGTGAGAGTTGGCAGGCGGCTCCTCGGGCAGCGTGCTCGGCACACGCCGCTGCCTGCTCCCAACAAGCGGTCGCAATTGTCCCCACATATTTGAAAGTGAAACCGGGCACATCGCGCTCAATGTAAACTAGAAAGTCTCGTGAGACCCTGGCAAGATTGGTTTGCGTAACGAATGTCTCAGCGACACATTTTATGTGCGAACACTGGTATGTTGCATGACTTCTCACAGCGCTCACATAAAAAAACAAGTGGGAGGGGTGGGGGGAGTGCGGCCGAGAGCACACACAGCGTTTCTCTTGCGGGAGCGAGCAGGGGCACCATCTGGTTGCAAGTTAATTACAAACAGATGGTTTCAAAGCTCGCTCCCGCAAGGGAATCGCCAAACGTGCACGCGTTGCCATTGAAAGCAATGCAATGCGTGCACGTTTTTAAGTGAAAAACCGAATCGATTTCAAGAGGTCTCCTCCTATGCAGCGCATGCGCGCTGCGTAGGCGAGACCTAAAAAAAGGTAAATACGGCGAGCCGCATAGCCAATAGGTCTCGCTTTTGGGACCTTATAAGTATTTAGTTATGCAGCACAATATCCTTGGTGCAACAACATCAACTGTTGCATGGCTAAACACTTATAAGGTCCCAAAGGCGAGACCTATTGGCTATGCCAATGCTTGTTTTATTATTATTATTATTTTTAGCCATGCTGCACAGCAGGTCCACTGCTATACAGTATGGCTACAAATCATTGCCAAAGTGGGTAATGCCCATGCTGTTCGCATGAACCAAAGGCAATGGCAGAGCTAATAGTCTCATTGGCTTTGCCAATGCTTGTCAGGTCCCGGCACAACACCCCTGTGATTCTGAGCAAATCAACTAATCTCCCCATGTCTGAAAAAGAAAACAATATGACATTTGGCAAAAAATCTATCACATAAATAAAGCAATTGCGCCCATGCCCATGTCTTACTGAAAATACATTTGGAAGCAGATAACATCTTTTGTCAAAATAAAAGCAGATAACATCTATTATTATAATAAACATCCATGTCAAAGGAGAATGGGGATTCTTTGAAGCACTTGTGCCACAGTAAAACATAGCTACAAATGGCAAAGGTTCAACAAGGAAGACAGGAAAGAAGAAAAAAACAGCAATGCCTCAATCACAGCGCGATCGGCGGAAGGACAGCAACCAAGATGAAGCAATCAGTACTTGTGGTCCATGCTCCAGCCAAAAGAAGAAGAAAGTGACGGCAGCACACACTGGCCAATGAGAAGGCAGCAAATAAGATTGACAGCGAACCAACAAATGTTAAGCAATGAACGGACTGCAAGCCCCTTGTTGTATACAATATATCTTGCTAGCATGAGCACATGCAGTGGATGATCTGCTGAAGGCAAGACCAAAAAACTCTAGATTATCGGGCAACAATGTAAAAAGCCTCGAACATGTGGAATACATTTATGTCTTTGTAACTGAAAAGTGACTTTGAAACCTAAAGTCAAAGTGCGGAAGAGATGTCTCTACTTTCCACAAAGGACAGAGTAATGTTAGAAACAAAAAAATCACAAAATAAATGTGACAAGAGGGGTAGAGGCTGCGGCTGCTGCCCATCTTCAACAATGTAGGTTCCCACTGGTGCTCCATGATGTCTAAAAATCCTGGTCTGATCCCACTGATCATATAAACTGCTGACTATGTTATCATATCTATGAGGGGAGAATACTTTGTACCTGTTGAGCCCTTTCACTAGCCCCTGCCACACAGGAAAGCAGTAACTTACCCCCTCCCCCAGCGCCTTGAGACCCTCCCGGGTGAGTAGCGCGCTCTATAAATGTCGTGATTGATTGATTGATTGAATAATCAGAGGATGAATGGTGGCCCCCCATCCCTCAGACTCAAGATGGGCAGTGGTTGTGGCCAACTGCAACAGAGAAGCCTGTGTGTAACCTGTGTCAATGAAAAGGTGACAGAAGAGTCACAGAAACAATGCTCACGCTGCCGTGCCATACTGGAGGTCATGGGAGAAGCGGCATGTTTGGCCTCAGTAGCCTCAGACGGCACTTACTCCTGAGTAGAGGCACCAAAGCAGACCGGTGTGATCATGCATATGGGGATGCAACTAGGTGAAAGAGTTCAAGAGAAAGCGAAGCAGACTGCAGCTTACCTTTCCCTGCTGGCCTAGCTTTTCTACAAGGTGTCACCCTGTGTATGCTAAGAGTCTGTGAGGGTCGGTGATTGGCACTGATGCTGTGGTAGGACTGCTGGTAGAATAGCACTCGTTACAACGCGTACCAATACAACGCGTACCATTACAACGCGGGTATTAGTACGCGTTGTCAATTACAACGAGATACCATTACAACGCAAACTTTTACAACGACTATGCCTTTACCACGCATGCCATTACAACGCAAAAACATGCGTGGTAAAGGTATAGTCGTGGTAAAAGTTTCTAAGGTAAGTGACAGTCCTCTCACTACATTTACACTACCCAGCACGACCCCCCGACACTACCCTAAAACACTACCCTACACTACACATACACCACAACACTACCCTAAACCCTAAAACACTACCCTACACTACAACACTACCCTAAACCCTAAAACACTACCCCCAGCACAACCCCTATACTACACAAACACCACAACACTACCCCCAGCACGACCCCCCGACCCCCAGTCCGGTCCCTACACTCAAACACTACCCTGCACGACCTCCCCCCCGACACTACCCTAAACCACTACCCTACACTACACATACACCACAACACTACCCTAAACCCTAAAACACTACACTACACAACACTACCCTAAACCCTAAAACACTACCCTACACTACAACACTACCCTAAACCCTAAAACACTACCCCCAGCACAACCCCCTATACTACACAAACACCACAACACTACCCCCAGCTCGACCCACCCGACCCCCAGTCCGGTCCCTACACTCAAACACTACCCTGCACGACCCCCGACACTACCCTAAACCCTAAAACACTACACTACACAAACACCACAACCCTAAACCCTAAAACACTACCCCCAGCACGGCCCCCCCGACCCCCCTAAACCCTAAAAAAGTAACCCCCACCCCATGCCCAATTCCCCTTGCCTCTCTCTCCTCGTGGTTCCTCTCTCCTCCTGGTTCCTGCTTCACGTCGTCTCTGAGGGGCGGTGCACGTCGTTATGAGGAAACGGAACAGCCTCCGTTTCCTTACAACGACGTGGATCGTCTACATTTTGTTTAGAACGCATGGTTATTTACTATACATACCTTTACAACGAAATTCGTTGTAAAGGCATGCGTGGTAAATGATCATGCGTTCTAAAAAAATGCGTAGTTTTTTACTTCGCGATGTACAACGCATGCGTGGTAATGCATGCGTTGTAATGGTATCGCGAAGTAAAAAACTCGATGAAATGGCTGTTTACCCTGCTGATAGGCTTGACATGTGCACCCTCTGTGTACCTTACCACCCTCCATGTGCCTTACTTACTCTTTCCATTTACTCTTCCGGTATCGAGCTGGGTGATGCCTTCAGCCTTGGCCTCCAAGGTTGTGAACTTCATTCACAGCCCCATTTTGGCCTTCTGCTGCACTGATCTTTGGCACTGAGCAACTTGGGAACAACCTTGTTGCGCTGCCTATGGATCTGGTAGCCTACATACTGGGGCATTGTTCATCTGGTACCACACTGACACACAGGCACAATACTGTTACACCCAAGCCTTAAGTTGTTACTTCATATGCTAAGGCAGACAACGGTTAGAGAATTCCGGGGAAAACTTGGCATCCAGCAGCACCACAAACCCCACAATCTTGTAGCTTTGTGCTTTAGTGTGCTCACACAGTGAACGAATACAATACACTCTGTAAGGATAACACATGGTCATAGAAATGTCTACAAATTTTTTTTTTTAATGCGGAATGTGGGGGGCCTTAAATTTCCAATAATACGGCAAAAATACTCTCAGTCTTTCGCTGGTTTCCTGAGGCCTCTCCTTTTGCAGGACACCAATTTAACCACTCAAGAATGTGCCCATTAGTGGAAACAATGGGCATTGGCGGAGTCTCTCTTTAAAGAGAGGACAGTATTATTCTTTTATTTTTAATTTTACAGAGTTTTATATAGCGCGAACTTGACCCGAATCGGGTATCAGAGCGCTTTACATAGCACCAGTTGCATTACATGAGGACACATTCATTTTTGTTAGGCACGGGGAGATTAAGTGATTTGCCCAGAATCACAGGATGTTCAGCGTCATTGCCGAGACTCGAACCCAGTTCCCCAGATTCGTGGTCGACCGCCCTAGCCGTTAGGCCAACTCCTCTCCCCACTCAGGAATTAATTTTTGGAGTTGTCCTAGGTAGTTATGCCCTTGCAGTGGGTACATTATTATACGTCAATTTTGGTACATGAATTTTAATTGTTCCTATAATGGCAACAGGTAATTCAATGAAAATTTGCCCGAGAAATGTCCATCCATCCTTGATATGTTTTATTTTGGGCATCTCTTAAGCGTTCCAAACCACCCAAATTTGTGAACTCTGAGCACTAGAGCAATTCTGTAAATCCAAGAGCGGATAGATTTCTCCTGGAGGCTAGACTTTCAATTTTTCGGTTTCTATAGAACTCCGTTAATGTGTTTATTTAATTTGTTGAAATTGGTTGGTATTGTTTTTTTTTACTGGTTATATATTTTTTTCTGTATGGTTTTGTCTGTAATGTGGAAACAACTTTAAGAAAATAATCATAATGACAATTTAGAGGTCAAAGAAAACGAGAAAATGCATCTCAAATGAAATCATATGTCACTCTTTTATTCTTGTACTATTGATGAAATGGAGAAAGACTAATTACTAAATTCAGTACTAATAATTCCAAAATCAAGTTTGAAATTGCAGAGAAATTCAATAAATCAAAGAGTAAATCAATGGGAGAGAGCAAACTAAACCAGATTACAAGAAACAGTACAATATGTAAAGCATATAAAGATAAACATACTTGCACCTCCCAGGGCCCAGCCGCCTCCATGGATGAAGACAATGCTTGGCTTCAGTGCCCCATCATGCTTCACGGGGTCAAAGATTCGAACTTGCACCCCATCAAAAACTGTGTCCGTTACAGTCATCGTGCCCGATGACGCCGCGTCCTGCTTGTCAAAATAGGTTGAAATAAAATACAGTACTCGGAGGTGATGGCCTAATCCGAAGTAATGGGCCATGTTGCTCTATTAAAAAACAGAAAAGAAAATACAAAAAATTAACATCAAATTGAGCAAAGCAGAAACAAACAAAAAAGGTCTGGGTGTTCACATTATAGATCGTTCTGCATGAAATGGGCAAATCACAAACTATTTAAACTTGGAAAGGCTTTTTAATGCAATAGATATCACATCAAAATTAGGCGTGTTCCATGTATCTAAAAATAGTAACCTATTAATTTACATAAAAGTGCATAACTTATTAAATATTGGAAAATAGTTTAAGTGTAAAGAAAGACACAGGGTATGATTATCAAAACATATGAATAAATCTAGAAGTGTAGAAAACACAGAATAATTGTACATCAGGATAAAGAAACTAACAAATATTTACAGGTTAACATAAAACAACATTATAAAACCTGAAGACCCATAAACAGAAGTCTCAAAACAATTGTAAAATCATGTGAGCTAACAAAGCTTTTACTCCCTCAAATACTTAGGTGTCCTCACCTCCCTGTTGGTTGGCACGTGTTATTTTTTTTTATCATCCAAGATGCATACGTATTCCAGTCTTTTGTGGCACTAGAATTGTGTGTGCAAATTGGGTGGGAAAACCCTTGAGAAAGGTTTGTGAATATCCACAAACTTCCAACTTTGTATGTGTCCATCAGATTCCCAATGGCCTCTCTTAACCACAACTGAAAATCTCTGCCCTAACTGCCATAATGTTGTTGGATATGGAATTTGTAGGTGTAAAAATCCACAAATTCTCATCTTGTGAATCACGGTATGTATTTTCTGACCACAAACTCACGTTTTTACACACCTAGGTTCTACTAAAGTTGACAAAATATTTTAGTGTCAATCTGAACAAGCAAATAGGTGCTAAAGTCAGTTTCGAAGTAGCTAGAAAATTGCTCCCAGATAGTGGACAAAGGGCTCTGGGTGCGGGGAGTGGGGGCTTCTACCTTGACAAGATGGCCTGGGGGCTGTGCCCCTTCCTGAGCTTCAAAGAATGCCTATTGTGTCACTGGCAGATGAAGCTGACACCTAGGCCTGCCTTTCTTTTGTCTCTCTAGGTAAGCTTGCTCCAAACCCAGTGAAGGGGGAGGCACTAAGGAGAACTGGTTTAGGAGGTGAAGAAATGCTTGCCCTCTACCTACAGGCTGGCACTTAGCATAAAACTGCCCCCACAGACCTCTCTCCTCAGAACATTCTTGGGCCTATGAATACAGAGGAAGGACTGCCCTGCTGTCTGAAGAACCTGAAGGAAGACTGGGCCTGTTCACCTTGAAGTCAGGACCCCGGAATTGACTCCAAGGGTCAGTTGGAGGACCTCCTGTGTGAGCTACAGGGACACAACAAGCTTCAAGAGGACTCTCACCCTGCCCCTGCCTAGCTGATCAGTCCCAACTGGACCTGCCTGGAACCTCCTGTTGGCCGGGGGCCTAGCTACAGGAAGATGTTTGGGGTGTTACACCCCCCTAATAAATGTATTTTCTGCTAAATAGTTGGGTGCAGGAGCTTTCAGATGGGTATGGTGATGTGTGTTGGATTTTACCAGACATTTTGACATGCGCACAGATAAAAACGCACACTCACTCTCTTTTGAAAGTCTTAAATTTTTTGCTAGTTTACAAAATATTGAGTTTTCCCTCAGTACCCTGCCAATCTGCATTCCTCTCCCTTTCCACTGTCCTTTTAACCCCTCTGATGTGCCCGGATTGTCGTATATTGTTAACATTATATGCCTACATGATTGTTGGAAAACCTGAAGCTCACCCCTGCTTCAATCTTACTGGCCAAGCGACGCCCCTGCTGCTGGCCTCTGCTGGAGTTAGTTGTAACCCCCAAGTGGTGCCCTCCAGGTCCTGGACCCTCGGCTGGTGTTAGAGTATACTCCTCCTGTCCACAAACTGCAAGAAGTGGGGCTTAGAAATGTTTTGCCAAATTTCTGCCTGTGAACTGACAGAGAGCGGGCCCGTCGAAGCCGTAACAATCAAATCCCCGGTCAACGTCAACTTGCTGACTTCCAGAAAAGTTTCTAAGTTCAAACATAAAGGGCTTTCTGTTGACAGACGCCATGCAGCATCTGATTGGCGTTGAGGCTGTCCTGGGCACGGACTCTGGCCGCTAAGCACTATCACACGTTCGTCGACGTCCGCACAATGACCCCTCTATACAGCACACCATCATCGCTGAGCACTGCAATGAATCCAGCTTGCCGCCTGCCCATCGACAAGGGCCTACTTTTTTATTCAAATTTTAAAAATTCATATCTCCAGCTCCACTGATTGGATTTTTTGTCATTATGGTGGCATTGTATTTCATTAAATATTCTCTATTTTTCTAAATTGGTTTGGGATATTGAATTCTGGTTTCTCTACATTAATGTTTGAGTGCAGCAAAAATATTTTACATGTTGCCTCCAAGTTAAGCCTGGCAGCTTTGAGCCAAGCTAGCAGAGTGTCAAACACAAGTTTATTTAGTTACTTAAGTGGTTCTCCCTGATGTGGACTATAGTTATAATCTGAAGTGTATTTTCACCCCCTTCAAATAATACTCCAATTTCCTACAGGTACCAATTCTCAGAGGTCATAGGAATTCTAGTAGATATCTTAGTTTGAGGCAAATAAGTTAGACCCCAAACTCTGTGCTGCTGACAGCAAGAAACAGATGTAAGTGGATGGGGGGGGCTTACTGCCGCACATGGTGTCCCTTAGGTTGCACTAGAGTTGGCGATCTGGTCCCTTTTATTAGAGGATGCGCAAACAGAGCCACAAATAGAAAAGTACAGGACCTCTTGTGGAGACAAGGGAAAAATTCTGGTTGTGACATCTGATATAATCTAATGATTTTCATCCTTACACCGAGCTTCCAAGAACACGGGACCAAGTGAATAGACCCTCTTTTTCCTCTCAGTTGAACCAGACACAAGCAAATTAAACCACACTACTCCTGTGCTACACTCCCTTACATGCACAACGTCAAGTAGGGGCGTAGTCAAACCTCGCATTAGTAGCTACAGCAGGGGTGGGGTTCTGATGGGCCTCTTCTGTCTGCAGCTTGGCCGACAAAGGCTCATAATTAACGTGGGAGGGTGAGCGAGTGAATGGATGAAAAGATGGATTAGTAAAAGGGAGGATGAATGAATACATGGATAAGTGAAAGGGTGAAAGGACAGATCAGTGGCAGGGTAGACAGATGGATGAGGAAAGGATGGAT
This sequence comes from Calotriton arnoldi, assembly GCA_963921515.1. Classification (NCBI taxonomy): domain Eukaryota; kingdom Metazoa; phylum Chordata; class Amphibia; order Caudata; family Salamandridae; genus Calotriton; species Calotriton arnoldi. The sequence continues at coordinate 1,561,185 of CAWUFW010003762.1, forward strand.
GGACGAGTGAGTGAAAGGATGGATGGACGAGTGAGTGAAAGGATGGATGAGTGAGAGTAAATGGATGGGTGTGAATTGATGGATGGAGTGAAATGTTGGATATATAGATGGATGGAGTGAAAGGATGGATGAGTGAAAGTATGGATGTAAGGATGGATGAGTGAAACAGAAGGATAAGTGAAAGAGAGGCTAGATGGATGGCTGAATGGAGGGGTTGACTAATGGATGAGTGAAAGGATGGATGAGGGAGTTAAAGGATGGATGGACGAGTGAGGGAAAGGATGGATGAGTGAAATGTAAATGGATGGATGAGTGAAAGGGAGGATAGATGAGTGAAAGGGAGGATGGATGAATGGATAAAAGAGGGGATGGATAAGTGAAAGAATGGATGACTGAGTGAAATGGTGGATGGATAGATTTGAAGATGGAGAGATAGGCTTGGATATGGATTGGCGGAAGGGTGCATGAACAGAGAATGGAGACAACTGACTGGTGGATGAAAGATCGAATGGATAACAGAATACGGTGGATATCAGCGGGTGGATGGAAGGATGAAAGGTTGAATGGATTGATACTTGGATTGAAGAGACAAGCAGGCTCTTCTGTGGGGTGGGTTTTGATGACTTTCTTCGCTTACTTGGTGCCATAACAGCTTGGGTTCAAAGTGGGGGGGTATTTACATTTTCTAGCTACTCCTTTGACTTCAAGCTACTCAACAATGCAAGAATCCCAACAAACCCCACCTACACGTGGTGGTGTGTACAGCACAAGGGCAGATGCACAGCAGATATAAATTAGTCAAAAACATTGTTACCTCACAAGTCTGGGGGAAAAAAATATATATCTCCTGCAAATCGATTGAACCCATCATCTTCACAATATTGCACAAAAGTAAACCAAGAAACAATCACGGTTACTGCTGGTTTCACCGCATTCACGTGTAGGAAGTTACACAAGACTGCACGTTTAGGTAATACTGCTTTCAAGAAGAGGAACTTGGTAAATATGCGGGAACACTTTTAACACAGCAGAATAACCTATGTGGGCTATCGTTCTGCAGTCAAATCTAGGTATTTGAGACAGTGTATAAAATTAAAAATTATCCAAGAAATTCAACCTCAAAAGCAGACAAAGGCGCCATTTACACCCCTTCCTGCGCATGGGGGGGAGAGAGGGTTGGGAGGAGTGGTAATACGTCACTGTGGGAGGCTTCAGACTTGTGAGTCACTAGGAAGTAGGTGAAAGTTCAGTCAGGAGGCTGCAGGCAGCTAAATTAAATAAACCCTCTCACAGCACGTGAGCAGGGGAAAGGGTGGCGGGGAGGGGGGCTGTGGGGGTGCGCTCTTCAAAGCTTGTGACCTTCTGCTAATCTGATAGGCGGGGCGTTAGGATCAGCACTCACGAGCAATAACATTCTATTGTTTTATCGCGGCCAAGTGCTTACAAACGTGAAGTGCGCAAGTAAAAATAAATCCAAACACAGCTAGCAACCATGGACATTTTAGGAGGCGTTTTTCGTCAAAATATACGACAATTTATTACTTTTAGGCATTTGCTGCAGGGCAGCGTTGGGCTCATCATAGACCTGCATAAACAGCGTCTCAAACATGGGAAGATGTACAAAGTGTGGAGTGGAAATATGTAATTGGGACTTTACTAGACAACACAACATGAAGCTCAATTTTGTGCATTAAACAAAAACACATTAACAACTGGCGTAACTAGAATTTCAAGCGCAAGGACGTTAAAGGGTTTACCTATAACATTGGTTTTATTTTGGTTAAATTTGTATGGGGATGTCCCACTTTCCTTTCACTGCAGTAACATTTTTATAAAGTGCCTAAACTTCACGGAGGAATCCAAGCGCTGTAAACATCCGATTAACATTGGTATTTTGGTTCCACGCCCATAGTTATCTACAGCAGGCAATTTAATCCACTAAGCTACTTTATCAGCTTATCACCCTTAAGGGCTTTAAAAGCTCCATCTGCATCTCCGAGTGCTTTAAAATACTACACCAGAGACTAAGATAAAGTTTTATTGTCCTCCTATGTCAAAGTGTTAAGCGAAATGGCTAATTACTAGGGATGGGCGATAAATTCCACTCTGCTGGCGGAGTTTGCAGAGTTTTGCCCACTCCACTATACGACTGTAACGCAGAGTACAGGCAAAACTCCACCAACCACCAGGTGGCGGAGTTTTTTTCATGCGCGGTGCGAATTGTTGTCCTTTAGTACTTTATTTGGGTGTTAGATGGCACCCAGAAAGATTCTCTCAAAGCGGGCGGTCGCAACCATTCGCGGTCAGAAAAGCTGCCACTCATGCTAAGAAATCTGCCACTCTTGTAGAAAATCTACTCGACCCGCAGCAAAGAAGCAGCACCCTGTGGCGCGTCACGTGGTGCCTTTCGCGCTGCAAGACATGCTTCTGGCGCTAAAAATCAGCGCGACATGCAGTCTCCGTCCACTCACGAAGCTCCGCAGCATCTCTGAGAGTTTTTATGTAACACTGTTGATTTCCGCAGAGTAAAACCCCACGAGTTCTGCCCACCTCTACTAACAACCTCTGTGGGTCTGAAAGGGAATAGCAAAAATGGCACTGGGAGGGAAGTGTTTGCACATGGGCCAAATATCTGTTAAAGGTAAAACCCCTATTCCGGCAGTTGTGCACACGTGAGCATCTAAAATGACCTCACTCCCAGCACAGGATAGCCAATGGGTGTAGTGGACTTACCCAATGCCCCATGCTGTATACATTGGTGGGCGTAAGCAAAATGTGAATAACACTACAACAGACCAATGGATGAAGAAGTCTGACCAAAAGCCCCTGTATGTTTATTTATTTCTATAATGAGTGCTTTCGAAAACATGAGGCAGTGCAAACAACTGAAGCGGTCTCCAAAACAGACCCAAAAAAGGAAAACTCATCAAATGCAAAATTAAAGATCATTGGGTTCAAGAGAAGCTACAGAAACACAAACGAAAGAGGAGGAAAGCATAATCAGCACCAGAATAACAATGAGATTGTGCGTGAGCAAAAAACAAATATATTCATACTGAACACCTTTTTAAGATTTTCAGACTCTACAAATTGAAATGTTCAACACAAGAACAGAGAAATCATATGGAGTAGCAAATAATACCTGAACAGAAAAATACATTTGGATATATATATTTTTTTAAAAAAGGTAGCATGGATATTCTGGTTTAGGTTAGATCCAGTTATTTAATAATGTTTAATACCAAACAAATGCTAAACTTGCGAAATGCACGAAGGAAAGTGACTCGTGGGTACATCTGGGAGATCACAAGGGAAATAGAAAGGCAGAAAGTGGGACACAGTTTAAATGCTGAAATAGCTGGTTTCAAAACCCTCTGCCCTATTATTAATAGACCTGGGCTTTCTGCCAGAGGTGACCTTTCACACATATCCTTTCAACACAGTTGAGAACACACTGCGGGACTGTAGAAGGGATATTTTCTCTGAATATGCCACTAGGAGCTAAAGAAATACAAAAGAGTAAATGTTGCAATACAATTCAGAAAAATATACAAAATAAAAGCAGGAGAATAAACAAGAGGCAACCAATACAGGCACACACAAATTAAAACACAAAAATCATAAAATAACAGGCTGTAGTTTATTCATTTAAAAGCAAGGGGAAGTATGTTGACATAATAATTTCAAGATTCTCAATGTTCTATATCTTTTTAGGATAAAGTGATTGTAGGAGAGTAGGATCTGCCTCTTATGTTGCCCCCACTTTTTTCCTGATGTTTACACTGGTTTCTGGTTATAGTCTGGCTGGCCCCCTGCTAATCAGGGCCCCAGCCTCTCTGTTCTCTCTAAACGATTTGGAGTGCACTCTAGGTGCACTAGTGATTGGATACTGTGGTACCTTATGAGTCCCTAGTATATGGTACCTTAGGTACCAAGGGCATAGGTACTTCACAGGCCTACCAGGGGCTGCAGCATGTATTATGCCACCCCTGGGAAGCAGACTAAATCTGACACCACAGGCCTGCTACTGCAGCCTGAGTGAGGAAGTGCTAGCACCCCTCACTGAGATATAGGTTCCCTATATCTCTCCTACACACACATATAACCCTATCAGTCACCCCTCAGGCAGGCCCTATCAATCCTGAGGGCAGGGTGCTTGGCTTCTATGTGAGGGGGTGCCTCTGCCTGAGCAGGGCCCCTCTGCAGCTCTCAGAGTCCATTCTCTGGTGCTGTTTGTGGATGCGGTTAAACCATATACTTTTAAGTGCATTATATCCTCGCGGTAGAATGCTAACTTTGGAATGGCTGCATCGAAACATGTCGTGTTTGGTGTCAAACACCTTGGAATACTACCCCCCCGCCAGTCCTGGCGGCGGGGGTAGCATTCCACCCTTCTAGAGGGATAGACATGTACCTACTGTGGAAACGCGGTAGAATCCGACAGAGCCCTGGCATCACAAAAGGGATGTCACCAGTCAGACACTGGGCTGCCCTCCTGCTGATGACCAACACTCGCAGTGGAGGAAGCCCAACAATAGATATCCTGTCCAAAGGGTGTGTGACCACCTCCCAGACAGGGTTTAGTCTATTGGGGCTGGGTGGGTGCACTCTTAGAGTGCTTTGAAGTCCTGCACTGGGGGAGCAGAAGGCTCCTCTGTGCATATGCCAGTTCAAACCGGCTCAGGGGCTACCTGTCCCTGCTCTGGCGCGAAACTGGACAAAGGGAAGTGGGTGTAGCCACCCACTTCCCTGGCCCTCCCATAGGTAGGGTCATAGAGCTAGTCCCTCCCCTCCTTTTAGTATAAGAGGGGGAACCTGTGCATTGCACCCTAGATTTCCCTGGACGACGCTCTACAAGAAGAATCCCGGACCTTCGACGTTCCACTACCTTTGGAAGACTGAAGAATCTCCTTGGAGTCAAGGAGTGACTCCCCTGCTTGGCAGGCACCAAAAACTACAAACGACGGTCGCAAACTACTCCGCTCCCGCCAGAGTCCGAAGTCCCTGAAGCCCAAGAAGTGGATTTCCTGACTTCTCAAAGGCCATCGTGAGTCCCCAGCGAAGCTGAGGCCAGTGGACCCCAAGAGTAACGAGGAACCGCGACCCCTGGGTACCGTGCACTATTGTCGAGTGCAACCCCTTCACAACGTTCCACGAACTTGTGCTTTGGACCACGTGTGGTCCCAGCCTCCAGCAGGAATCCCTCCTAAGATCAGCGGCCTACCACGTCCCGAGTGACCATGGGCCCCTGTGAGAGAATCCTCCCGAGGCGTCTTCGCGACCCCTTGCCAGCCGGCTTGTGGGTCCCCAGAAGACTTTCCAAAGAAACCAAAGGGCTCCCCTGGTTGCTCCAGGCCTGCCCTGACTTACCCTCGCTGGGTGAGTTCCACAGACCTTGCTGGTCTGCGCCATCGCCTCTTCACACTTTCCCCGAGACTTGCTGTTACCAAGGCTTGTTGGCTCCGATCGAGTTGCCGACACCGCAGTAAGCCGCAGACATCGTGGGACACGCCGAATCCAGCTCCTGGTCGTCATCGACGCCTCCTGGACTTCGTGGCTGAAGAGTCAAGGCAAGCGTGAACGACCTGAACCCTGCGACGACGGTGGGCATTCATCTTCCTTGCCCCGAGTCACTGCCAAGTGACTTTGAACACTGTCCCCTCTGCTTTCAGGTCATCCTTCCACCGAATCCAGGCTTGGATTCCACCGGACACTTCTTCAGACCATCACAAGCAGCAAGTCTTCTTTGATCGCCATTGAAAACGACGCCGCGACCCGACACCAAAGGACACCTGTGCACCCGGCTTCCCTGGGTGAGGTAACTCCAGCACTACGGTGCTCCTGTGGGTGTGGGCCCTCGAACTACTTACCCTGTAAGTGACTTGCTTGTAGGTTCACCAGAAGTATCCTAAAACTCTTACTTTCCCAGTGCGATTCTCGCACTGACTCGTACCTGGTTCGCGTCTGTGTTAGACACACCGCGTCCAACTCCCTTGCAATACCATCTGTAACCGCGTCCTTCGACTCGTACAAGGACCGATCGGTGTGTTCGCCTCGAACACGCAAGGGACCTTTAACATTGATATTTCAATCGCGTCTGAGTGCATAGACTCGTACAGGATTCGCATCGGTGCCAGGTCACCGCGTCCGTCCCCTGTGGGTCTCCTACAACTACCTGGGGTGGTTCTTGGGGGTCCCTCGATTCTAGATGCCCTAGACCTAGGTCTAGCAAACTAAGATTGTAATATTCAATTGTGCTAAACTTATCCTGATAATATTTGACTTGTACATATGTTCCTATCCTCTAATCTCATAAAGAGATTAGTAGAGTGTGTTTATTAATAAATACATATATATTTCATATATATACCTGTGTGGTGTCTTTTCATTTGGTGATTCAAGAGATTGCGTGGTAAAACAAGCTGCTTTACATTCCTTCAAGACTTAGCCTGAAGGCTGCTCTCCACAGCTACCACTAGGATAGCTTTCTATAAAGGTTGTCTTAAACCTATCTACCATAAGAGTCGAATTGTTCTGGTGCAAGGTGTCCACTTTCATTAGTGAACAGCATATACCAGGCCAACTTCTCACATTACACGTGAGCATCCAAAATGACCTCACTCCCAGCACAGGATAGCCAATGGGTGTAGTGGACTTACCCAATGCCCCATGCTGTATACATTGGTGGGCGTAAGCAAAATGTGAATAACACTACAACAGACCAATGGATGAAGAAGTCTGACCAAAAGCCCCTGTATGTTTATTTATTTCTATAATGAGTGCTTTCGAAAACATGAGGCAGTGCAAACAACTGAAGCGGTCTCCAAAACAGACCCAAAAAGGAAAACTCATCAAATGCAAAATTAAAGATCATTGGGTTCAAGAGAAGCTACAGAAACACAAACGAAAGAGGAGGAAAGCATAATCAGCACCAGAATAACAATGAGATTGTGTGTGAGCATAAAACAAATATATTCATACTTAACACCTTTTAAGATTTTCAGACTCTACAAATTGAAATGTTCAACACAAAAACAGAGAAATCATATGGAGTAGCAAATAATACCTGAACAGAAAAATACATTTGGATATATATATATATATTTTTAAAAAGGTATCATGGATATTCTGGTTTAGGTTAGATCCAGTTCTTTAATAATGTTTAATACCAAACAAATGCTAAACTTGCGAAATGCACTAAGGAAAGTGACTCGTGGGTACATCTGGGAGATCACAAGGGAAATAGGAGGGCAGAAAGTGGGACACAGTTTAAATGCTGAAATAGCTGGTTTCAAAACCCTCTGCCCTATTATTAATAGACCTGGGCTTTCTGCCAGAGGTGACCTTTCACACATATCCTTTCAACACAGTTGAGAACACACTGCGGGACTGTAGAAGGGATATTTTCTCTGAATATGCCACTAGGAGCTAAAGAAGTCCAAAAGACTAAATGTTGCAATACAATTCAGAACAAGCATTTGCAATGCAATCGGTCTCGCCTTTGGGACCTTATAAGTATTTTATTCATGCAGCAAGAGTGAGAAAATAGGCAAACCTATTCATAGCTGCTGTTACGAAACGCCACGGAAATACGAATACGTGCCCAGGACCACACAGTGTCTGCAGCGCATTTAAGAAACATATCATGAGAGACGGAAGTGGGGTAGCGGCAAGCAGTTAGGACAGGGCAGCAATCATGAACAGGCTTTCTCATGTAATGGCCCTGTGGCTAATTTAAAAAATAAAAAAACCTGAGTGTAATGTAATTGATGCTCTTGTGAAGCTTTCAAGTAAAGTTATAACACTGCCAAACAAGCACTGAATAGAGAGAAGATAGGAGACCACCGGAGAGGCTTTCCTAAAACTGAAGGAGTCATCTCAAAGTGAAGGCTATGAATATGGGGTGTGGGAGTGAGCATATTCTGTGTAATGAAAACGAAGACAACACAAGGAACAATTACTTGTCTGGTTACTTCCAAAAGTCACAAAAGATTAAGCAGTCGATCACAGGCTGTAGGTGTAAACACTTAAAAAACAAAACAAAAAAACACAGCTTCTTTCCCGCACTGATGCAAAATAGAACATTTCCCAGATGGCAACGAAGTGGCGTAAAAAGCACTTGATGCCCCTGGGTTTGTAGGGAGCTAAGGGCAGCTATAGAGGCGGGCAGGGGTTAAAAGGGCTGTAGATGGGCCCTGAGGCCGGGGAGACAACGGACCACAGAAGCTACAGGAGGGCTGCAGGGGGCTTGGGTTGCAGGTGAGGCCAGGGGAGAAGCGCAGAAGCTACAGAGGGGGTCGCAAGAGAGCTGAGGCTGGAAAAGGGTGAACGGACCACAGTACCTGCAGGCGGGATCCGGACGACTGAGGCTGGGGAAGGGTTTCAAAGCAGCAATGAGGCTGGGTGAGTCCGTGGAGCACTGTGAGGATGCGGCAGCGATAAGGTGGCAGGAGGTGTAGTTAAAGGGGCACTGAGGCTGTATGGAGGTCGGACCCTGGTGCTGCCGGTTCATACTAGGACGAGAGTAACCCCAAAGCAGCAGCACACTCGGCGCACACTGAAGTTGTTGGAGAGGGGGCACATACCGGCACACGGGGTGAGAGGCACAGCTACTAACCAGAACGGGTGGCCATGACGTTTTTCAACTCTGCCCCAAGTGTGTGGAGCAACCGAAGGGAAACAGGCATGGACATAGAATGAGGACACTTCATTAACAAATGAAAGGGATCATTTCAAGATGGAGGTGGGCTTCACTGTTCCAGGGAGACGGCCAAGCTTCCTGAAGATAGCAGCGTCCCCAAGGTCAGCCAGTGTGTTCTGGCAAAGCTGCACCGTTCTCCTCCGCACACCCCCCCATGCCTGCTGTGTGGTGCCTAACCAGTAACCAATAAAGCCTAAAAAAATATATCGTGGCCGTGACGTGTGCGGTCATTGGCAGCACGGGAGCCGTCTCAGGGAGCTAACCTCTGCTGCAAAGCTGTGTGCAATCTGAAAACCTATGGCTTAGGAGTGGATTAAAAAGCACATTTTACCGGCAATGTAACTTGCATGGAGAAAAGCGCTATCCACATCGCCATAACACACCTCTGTGTAATCAAGGGAACGCCCTTCCCATGAACTCATGGGGAGCTCTCAAAGTAACGAAAGGAAGGAAGGGGTTAAGGGTGGGTGCATGGTGGGAGGGTGACTGAAACAAGCAGAACCCCTTTGAAAAGTAGCCCAAGTACCGTCAGGGACTACTAAAAAAGCCCAAAAGAAGCCCAAGCCCGATCATTTATCTGTAAAAGGTTTTAAAAGAAGGCTATGCGATGTACAGCATAAACGATCAAAAACTGAACACATATTTAGTTTTTCTTTGTAGGCAGCGCATCATCCGGCTGACTCAGGCAGGTTCATACAGGGGTGGAGGAGGGGGCGTGATGTCCACAAGTAGCCTTGTGCACAGAAAAAGGTGCCGTGTGTGAAGAAATCGGTGGGGGTGTGTAGTCTGATGAGCACTGCCTCGCTGGGGAAAAGGAAGGCTCACTTTGGCAGAGCGCCGGAGTAGCCTCACGCACGGAAAGAGGTGCTGTGTGTAAAGAAATCGGTGGGGGTCAGATGAGCACTGCCTTTCTGGGGAAAAGGAAGGCTCACGTTGGCAGAGCGCCGTTAAAAACTAGACAAAAACAAGTGACGCGCTGGACAGCTGACCACACGCTCGTGCATCGCGAGTGACGCGCTGGACAGCTGACCACACGCTCGTGCATCGCGCCCGCGGGTAACCGCACGGGAAAGGCCATTGTGCACGAGCGTGTGGTCAGCTTTGAAAACCACCTACATAAAGTCTCGCAGAGCAGCGCATGCGCGCTACTCTAGGCTCGACCTAAAAATATACAAAATAAAAGCAGGAGAATAAACAAGAGGCAACCAATACAGGCACACAATAATTAAAACACAACAATCATAAAATAACAGGCTGTAGTTTATTCATTTAAAAGCAAGGGGAAGTATGTTGACATAATAATTTCAAGATTCTCAATGTTCTATATCTTTTTAGGATAAAGTGATCATATAACAAGAGAAGTCATATTTGTAATGGGAGTGGAATGGATGGCCCTTCTGCAGAAGTCAGTTCTGAGAGCCTTACATTTCCCATCGGGTGGATGCCATGTTGTGGGCACCTTGAACCAATCTCTCAAAGTGTCCAGAGCATAAAAGTTTGGCCTTACAAGTAGGCAAGAACACTCCTGTGCCCTTTACATGCCCAGGAACAATAAATGGCATCAGAGGGGGGAGAAGGAATGGGTGCAGCAACCACAAAAGGCTGTGGTCTCAATGTTCATGCACACACCATAGGTCATCATAGGTTACACAACGTGAACAATCAACAGCCGTGAAGAATATCACCAGGGTCAGGTGCCACAACCCGAGACTATTTTCTGAAGAGTGCAGATCCTTCGCATAAAGGTCTACAGCGAAGTAATTCAGGAAGAAGCCAACTCACCCGCTTTCTGACAGAATTGTTGGTTCTAATGCTGGCCCGATGCCAGAGTAGCTGAGAAAAGTAATGTGACTATTTTAAAACAACTATGATCAGTTACTGGGAGAACTAGATAGTTTGTTGCTTTGATATTTCATTTGTGAGTCTTCGACCTGCTTTCGATTTTCACAAGTTGAATAAGATTTTGACAGCATCTCACTGGGTACGAATCTTGACTCAGGCTAGCTTCCCCTAACTAAAGGAGAACTTGTGCCCTGTGTTGTGTCTGGCTAGCAGTTCTTTCTGCATCATCTCACTACCAAGCATCCTGCTTCATCATTTTTTACCCTACAACCAGACCAGACTTTGATTTGGTTCTGCAACTGGTCAGTAAGCTACCTCCATCACATTCTCAGAAGAGAAGGAGGCCAGGCACAGCGGCGGCTCCTCCGTTATGGCAGAGGAGTGTCGCCCCACTGCCTAAGCCAGCAAATGAAAATATGTAAAATAAAATGATAATAAAGCAGTTTTATTTTCATTTTTCATGGCGGAGCGGAGTCTTGTGAGTGGGGCCATCCTCTGATAGCAGCATGGAGGAGGAGTGGTGGGCACTGCAAGTGCCCATGACAGTTTTGCCAGCTGTCTTAGGACGGCCAAACCATCATGCGCACTTAGATATCTCCAGGCTATTACATGGAGAACAGCAGGCACAGGCTCCCAGTCCCTCTGGGAGTGTAAAACCAGCTCGCTCCGCCCAATCACAGCGCTTCTCTCATGCTGGGTAATAGTATTACCAGCATGAAAGCAGCTTCTAGATTGGCACAGGGGAGTCTGGGAGCCTGTGATCAGGAGCAGAAGAGCACCGAGGCGGAAGGTACGTTTTTATTTTATTTATTCATTATTGACCCCCACGCTGCCCCACCACTATTCCCTGCTGGCGACCGCCACTGACCAGGCACACAAAAATGTAAACACAATCAGCGGTAGCTTTTTGTTAGGATTTGTCAGTGATGCCTACATATTCTTTCTAAACCTAGCACCCGGCCTTTTAGGTATGAGAGCTGTTTATTGCAAGAAGGCATTTCCCTTAAGGCAGTGGCAAGTAGACAAATACAATCCTGGCTACTGCCACAAAAGGGCAAATACTTCTACCTTCTAGAACAGAGAAGCTATCCCACTCAAAAGAAAAAAAAACATCTGTCAACACAGGCAGACACCAGGGCTCCAGTCTAACTTTTGGGAGCGTATGTCATGAAAGAAGTACCAAACATGTGGAGACCATCCCATTTCTAGTCAATCAATTAAACAGTATTTGTATAGCGCAGCACTGCCACCCCTAAGGGTATATGGGCGCTGAGGGTGCCGTGTCTCCATCGAAAAGCCAGGTCTTGAGTTTTTTTCTGAAGTCCACCAGGGAGGGTGCTGTTCGGAGGTGGAGAGGCAGGCTGTTTGAGGTCATGGCCATGATGTAGGAGACGGAGCGGCCCCTGCTGAGGCTGCGATGGATGAGGGGTGTGTGTGTGTGTGTGCAAGGTCCAGCGAGGCTGAGAGCAGGTGGCTTGCGGGCAGGTGGAAGCTTAGTGGATGGCTGACGTAAGATGGTCTTGGTTGTGTAGAGCTTTGTATGCGTGTGTGAGGATTTTGAACTGGCACCTCTTATGAATGGCTAGCCAGAGGAGGTTTCTGAGGTGAGGGGTGATGCTGGTCCATATGTGGAGGTTCAGGATGAGTCTGGCTGTGGTGTTCTGTATGGTCTGCAGTCTTTTGAGGAGTTGGGTGGAAATTCTGGTGTAAACAGCGTCGCCATAGTCGAGGCGGCTGGTGATGAGGGCGTGTGTGAAGGGCTTTCCGGTGTAGGTTGGGATTCATCTGAGGATTAGGTGGAGCATGCGGAGAGTGTGGAAGCAGGAGGAGGTGACTGCGTTGACTTATCGTTTCACGGTTTTGCATCAGAGCTGCAATACCGGGCCCCCTGTAACAAAAGTGGGAGCGGTGCTTCTCACCAGCAGCACCCCCCACCCACTCCCGGGGCTGGTAGAGCTGCAATCTGCCAGGGATGGTTGCTGTTCCCAGTACCAGCCGTGGCCAGTTTAGGAATACTTGCACCAATAGAAATGATGTATCAAACATATTGCAACTGTACATATGACTCCAGTCTTTCGATATGAATTTTAAGGGACTTTTCCAGATTTGAAACATTTGGCTTGCCACTCTCAGTTCAAGAATTTGACATATGCTCCCTTTCCTGGAAACGATTGACACACTGTAGCAGCATTTTCCATCCCCCTCTTTTATCCATGAATAAAATAATCATTGTACCACTTAAAATATTTCCCCATAAGAATCTCCTTCTGTCTCAATTTACTCTCTTTCAAAACCGAAATAACTGTTTGTTTTTCAGATTTAATTTATGTTGGAAAATGCATCAACAAATGTTTGTCAATTCACACTAAGTTACACATGCGTGCGTGTTCACCACATTTACACTGGAATTCTTTGGGCGCTCCAATGACTCACTCCGTGGTGTGACAAGTGCAACCTAAGAGACTATGCATGTGTGTAAATTAGATACACATATTACACCCTTTTAATGTAATGGCTTATGCTATCTCTGCTTTTACACTTTTGTAATATATTGCAACTACAGAAGCATACATTATGCCCTTAAACTGAAATCAAAAGACTTGGGAAACAGTCAATAGTTGAGGCCCACCTATATTGTGCTTTTTTCCCCCATGTAGAAGTAATTTTATTCATCTTCTGCTTGCGTACCATACAGAGGGATCACCCAGCTTCAACAGACTGCAAGTACTCCTTTTGGAGGGCTAAATCAAGAACAGGTTGATACGTTTTTATTTTGGAATACTAAATGCCACCAAGACACTGACTAAACTAAGGATCTCATCACTGCTCAACATTAAAAGGTATCTACCACCGGACCACTACATTTAGATGCACCTTTCCTTCTGGTTCCAAATTTCACATGTGTACAGTAATGGAACTCCGAATTTTGGTTCAGTGCAGATTAGAATATTTGTCTGATATTCACTCTTATAAGGACCAATATTTTGGGGAACAAGTATGCAAATCACTACTAGATTTGAGATTTTTTTTGGCATTCCATTCCAACTTCAAGATTCTTGTTATTGCTTCTGCTTTTTCTGAATATTTGGTGGAATTGGTAGTAACTTATGTGAGCAGTGAGGCATAAGCCAAAGTTTGCAATATATGCAAATTTGAAGTAGTGCGATAAATAGAAATGGAAGACATAGTTACAAGAAAATTATTCAGAGGCCAGTAATAATTGTGACATACAATTGGAAATGGATGACTGTCATGTTCAAACTGGGCAACGCTGATCACTGGTATTTAAAGGTTTGTAGGGTTCCTTATGTGTATAATGATATACAGTACGAGTGATGGAGAACAAATTATTAATGACGCAAGCACAAAGTAGAACATGAAAGAGAATGTGGGTAGTAGGTAGACACTGTGTATAGATGAAATGACTGATGATTTTATGTCCTTGTCATGTTCAGACTTTTTAGCGCAACAAAAAATTCATCGCAATTGTCGATTTGGACGATAAGTGGACTTTGGTATATTTGCCAACTTCTCTTTGTTTTCAGAAATATAGCCTTGTAGGGAGTTCTCCATAAAAACTGCATGTATTCTAGAAAGTTTTAGATATACTGAAATGGGAATTTAAGAGTGTTCACTGAAGCAGGAGCTGTTTATTCTGAAATGCATCAGAGAAGACAAACAGTCCATCCTAAACAAATAATTGATTGCATGCAAAAGGATAAACATAGGGATAGAGAAGATAAATGAGGACGTATTGTATCAAACCTATTGCATAGGTTGAAGAAGTAATTGAAATATGAGAAACAGGGGTCGATGGGACATAAGTTTTTATTTAGAACAGAGGGGCATATGTACAAGGGGATAGCGCCACCAGAACTTCAATTTTTTCGACGTTCTGGTGGCGCAATGCCCTGCACCATATTTACAAAGTGGCGTTAAGCCACTTTTTGTGGCTTAACACCGCTTTGTAAATATGATACTCTTTCACGCAGGTATCTGCTTGAAAGGGTTGTTTAATGGGGTTGATGCAACACCCACTGCTTTTTGACACTGCCCCAGATTTGCAAGGAGGTGCAAATCTGAAGCAGCGCCAAAAACTAACGCCATGCAATAGCAGGCGTTAAATGGCGCAACTAGAAGAAATACTTTGATTTCTGCTCGTTTTTGCTTTTTCTGTGTGCTACATTCTGATGCACACATAGAAGGAGCAAAACACCATGAATGATTGTTTATGTGCAGGAAGGAACACCTTCCTGCACATAAACAATCATTAAATAATGAAGATTTGCAACTTGTGTGTGCTGCATTCTGCAGCACACACAGAAGTAACACATCACCATTATGGGTTGTTTATGTGCAGGAGGGGACACCTTCCTGAACTTAAACAATCATTCCCTGCAACACAGGCCCCCTTACACTATGGTGCAAGGGTGCCTACATTGGCGCTAGGCAGCTAATTTTAGCGTCAGTGCTAGGGAAACACAGGGGTGTGCCGTATTCTTGTAAATATGGCGTATCCCTGCGTTTTGGAAATGTTCGAAGCGTGGCACTGTAAATTCGGCCGCAGCTCCGTCCTCCACCATTTCCTTGTAAATATGCCCCAAAGTTTCTAACCTGAAGAGTCCTAACAAAGCGTGCTCAGATGCAGAGGTGTGTTTAATCTCTGCTGTAATGTTAGGAATTAATGAGGACTATCAAGTTTGCTCAAATATAATTAGGAAAAAGCATATCAATTATAAGGATTTTTGTTTTCAGGGAGGAAGGAGGTTTACCTGCAAAGCTTGTGCAGATTTGCAAGTCAGCTGTTGAGATACCCTCTAGAGGCCCCCTCAATGTCAACTGAAAGCAAATCAGATCACTACAGTGAAATGGTGGAAGATGTGTTGTTTAAATCCTTCCTCTGTGGGTCATCCCCAATATTCCAGATGACGACACAGCTGTTTCCCCATCCATTCTCTAGCAGCCTATGACGGGCTTTAAGAGTCAACCCGGCCTTATAAGGCAATTACTGATGGCGGCTGGGAGTATGGTATATTCCCGGTGGCATTCTGGGACATGCAGTCCTAACTTCACAATCTCAATGGCTATGAGCGCCCACTTTCTCCCTAGCACTGACTGATGGGACTTATGAGATGAAAGGTGAGAAGCCACTGGTAGCGTCTCCAAAAACTGACACGAACTGACCTCAGAAAAAACACAACTAAATGGATACAAGACAACAATGATTGACTGGATAAAGCAATTAAAAAGTGTCCAAAATGTCACTAGATGCACATTCAAACAGCAGGCACGTAGGACAATCTGGTGGTCTAGTACCCTCAAGATGTACTGCAGTGACATGGTTTAGTTCCCATAGGAAGCGTGTAGTGTTGTCAGTTAGTGCCTCTACAATGCAGTGTAGTGTGTTAACATCCCTAGGGTGCAGGGTTGTGGGTGAGCTCCCTTCCCTTAGGACAAAGTGCAGTGCGGTGTGATAGTGTCACTACAACGTTATAGAGTGGTATCATAAGGTCTCCAGACTGCAGTGTGGTACAATGGTTTTTCTACAGTACAATGAAGCGTGTACAAACCGTGGCAATATGGCTCAGTACAACCTGATGGGTTAGTGTACCCGGGATACAGAACAGTGCATGGTATTCGAGTCTGTAAACTCCATTGAAGTGTGGTGGACTAGTGCCCTAAGGTGCAGTGTATTGGATTAGTGCCTTTGTGGTGAAGTGTAATCTGGTTGTGTTGCAGGGATTCTGCTCGGGAACAGAACTATGCTCGGGACCATAGAACATCAGCATGTAGGGACTGAGTCACCATACAACCTCAGTGTCTATGAGCCCGAGTCCGACTAGCTATAGTGCCTCACTTGCCCTCCTAACCTTACCAGAGAAACGAGTTGGCACCCCAGAACACAACACTCTCGATCCTCTCAGGGATCACAGTAACAGGACACACCCTTTGGCTCTATCACTCGGACTTGTCCACAATAAGGTAAGCAAGAGACACGACAGAACTTTAGAATATTTATTTAAACTATCGTGCACTAAGATGCAGTATTTGCGCCACAGTTAGAAAACAAATGCATATCAAAAATATTGCTGGCATGGTTAATAAACCAAATACAAGGAAAAGTCCTGTTATGTTATAAGACAGATTACCCTAACACCCCCCCTTTCCTAATGAAGCTACATGATTATGTATCAAAGATATCTTGGATTTTTGGCATAACCCGTACCTTAGCATACATAGATGGACGATCTACATCTCAGCTGAAGCAGCAATCTCGTCTCTGGACCTTCGCTGAGTTTGTGTTTTTAGAACATATGACAAGACATGCTTTCTCACAAACAGCAGCTGCATTCTCATATTACGTCTAGGGGCTAGGCCCTGACCAGAGAAAATAACAGGGGGCATTGTTGTTTGAACCTTGTCTGTGGTGTTCAGACTAAATCCCAGGAAATGAACAGAACACGAAAACATATGCAGGTTCTGTGTGAAAATACAATGTGGCACAAAAGCAAGCGTGTTTATATAATAACTCGTGCAGAGAAATGAGGCCTACAATGTGCAGAACTAGGCTAACATGACAATGGGCCATGCAGGAAACACACAACAGTTGGTTATGGCCCTAGGATGTAGAGATGTGCTGAGTGGTAAGCTGGCACACATACACTTTAATGCACTGCCATGGGTTAGCGCACCTAGGCATCAGTACAGGTGGTCGGGTAGTGTTCCAAGGATGCAGAACAATGTGGTATATTAGCGGCAGCGGCCCGTGCAGGTAACTGCGGTGGGGCCAGTTCGGGGGGGAAGGGGGAGGGGGGGAGTGATTCGACAGATGACCACAAGGGAAAATTAAATAAATAATTAATTTCCCTCGTCGTCTGTCGAAATCCCCCCACCCGGCCCCACCGCTTTAACCCGCACGGGCCGCTGCTGTATATTAGCATCCTTAGGATTCAGTCCAGGTGGGTCGTTACTATTAGGAGAATGCAGTACAGTGTGGAGTGTTAGCATCCTTAAAATGCAGTGCAACCTTATGAATTGCTGTCTCAATTGTACTACACTGCACTGTAACAGGTTAGTGTTCCAAGGTAGCACAGTGGGTTATCAGGCTCACTGGAATTACGCGGTGCTGCGGACGCTGTAGTTTCTTTTTTTTTTGCATACACATTTTTATTATTTTGATTTCAAGAGAAAGCAGGCTCATGCTACAATAAAGTTGTTACCTATGCCTTTATAATCGATATATAGATATACATTTCAGCAATGTACATAATAAGTATATTTAAAGGGTAAAGATATAGCTAGATACAAGCTACACATTTATACTTGGTGTTTCAATACAGGCTATAGATTCAGACAACACAATTGTCAATGAAAATACAAAATCAAACATACATATACACAACTGAAAAATCCTATTTGTTATTCCAAAAGATCTTTTTTATTTTTTATTCATACTTTGTTATTTATATATTTTCTCAATGATTTAATACAAAATTATATGTACAATACAATGATACACGATCATAGAACATATATAGACAAACTTACATATAAAATACAAACAATTACATAAAATGATTAAAAATACATCATTCTGTAGAACACAATGGTGCAAGAGATGGAGGAGGTAGATTATTAAAGAAATTTCCAAGGCAGGCGGTAGATAAAAACACTACGCGCGTTTCGGCAATGTTGCCTTCATCAGGAATGACCGTCTCAACTTTCTCTATAACACAAACATACAATTTATATTTATCAAAAAACTTTAGTTTTAAGCCTGAAATAGACACTCTTATTTATTATGAGCAAAACATGCTTCATTAGAATGATGTATTTTTAATCATTTTATGTAATTGTTTGTATTTTATATGTAAGTTTGTCTATATATGTTCTATGATCGTGTATCATTGTATTGTACATATAATTTTGTATTAAATCATTGAGAAAATATATAAATAACAAAGTATGAATAAAAAATAAAAAAGATCTTTTGGAATAACAAATAGGATTTTTCAGTTGTGTATATGTATGTTTGATTTTGTATTTTCATTGACAATTGTGTTGTCTGAATCTATAGCCTGTATTGAAACACCAAGTATAAATGTGTAGCTTGTATCTAGCTATATCTTTACCCTTTATGTAATTTTCCCTACAGCTAGCAAGCTCCATTGTTTGATGTAGGGGTCCCCTTTTTTCCAAATCACATAATAAGTATATTTCAATATTTCCAAGGAAATCGGCAATAGCTAGCAACACTGTTACTGAACACTGTTTACTAGTATTTCTTTCACTGTTCTTTTTTGTTTCATAATTTTTTTATTGAGAAAAAGTTAAGGATGCATGAAAAACAAGAATACATATAAAATATCATAGAGTAACATGAATTCATACAAAGTAACAATAATAAGTGAATTATTCAAAATTATAGGGAATGAAAATTATAAAGGGGAGATTACAGAAGATGGAGAATGTATAATAAAAGAGAGGGGTATCCTATACAGCGTATTTTAGAAGTTCATAGACCTCAGTATACGAAGAGTTACAGAGGAATTGTAAATGAATTCCTAAATGTATAAACAAGAATTAAAGAAATAACAATAAAATTATATATATATATTTTTTTTTTTCCTCAAACGAGTTGCTCCTCCTGGGAACTTCGCCGTAGTGCGGTGGCGCGATCAAGCCAGTAGAGCAATGCCGGCATCTAGATTAGTCCACAAATGCAAATAAGCACGCGCTCTCAGATTCCTGTCAAAAGGATTTAATGAACTACATTAAATCCTTTTGACAGGAATCTGAGAGCGCGTGCTTATTTGCATTTATGGACTAATATATATATATATATATATATATATATATACATACATACACACACACACATATAAATATATATAGTAAAAGGGAAAGAATATGGAGAGGGTAGAAAAGAGTAGACTCTTTACCCGGATAAAATAAGAATATAGGGTAAAGAAAAACAGAAGAAGGCAAAGATATAGGGTTACAGGGTATGATAAAAGTTGGAGGAATTTAGGGATTGTGGAGAAAAGGAGCCCACACTTGCTGGAAAACTTCCTCTTGATCCTGCAACCTATATATAATACGTTCATGGGAAGCCGTTTGAATCATTGCTATCATCCATTCTTCTTGCAAAGGAGGACTAGACGATTTTCAATGCCTTAGGATGCAGATTTTAGCTGTGGAAAGTGCGGTGTGTAGAAGACGACATTGCGGACGCGTAATGGTAGGAAGACTTCTAAAATCATGTAATAGAATGATGGAAGGGGTAAGAGGAGTGCCAAGGGAAGAGATCAAACCCTTCAGAGTATTCCCTACATATGCCCAAAAACCCTGCATGGAGGGGCAATCACCGAGAATATGAGGGAGGTCACAATTAACTCCAGAACATCTCCAACATTTAGAGTGTGGTAGTAGTCCTGCTCTTTGTAATTTTAGAGGTGTCCAGTGCCAATCGTGCAAAGTCTTGAAAAGGCAGAACTTCAAACGAGCCTCTCGGGTACCTTTGTCAAGGGTTTCTAACATATCCGACCAGTCCTTTTCTTCAATAGTGATGTGTAGGCGCTCTTGCCATTTCTCTTGGAGAGCTTTAAGAAGTGGCTGTGAATATAGGTGATGAATCAAAACACCATATAGACCGAATAGCACCCCTTTATGTCGACCCCAAGTAAGAAGATAATCTAAAATGGGTGAAGAGTTCAAAGACCAGGGAGGAAAACCGAGACATCTTTTGAGACAGCGCTGCAACTGCGAGTGACGCGTGGCCTGGTGTGGTGGAAGACCAAACTCTTCACTAAGTGAATCAAAGTGGTGGGAGACTCGGAGAATACGATGTGCACGTTGCCACGTTTGAGAAGTAGCTTGCATCATTGGATGCGGGGGGGGGGGGGGAGGAACGTGGAATTCGGGATCCATAAAGGAAATCAAGACCATTGCTTCGGTTAAGTAAGGAGTGTTCCGTTGCAACCCACTGTGGAGGATCAGTCATACCCGGAAGTAAATTAACTAGCTGTGAGAGGTATAATGTTCTAAGGATGGTAATCCCAAACCACCATAAGAGCGGCCAGCCAATAATTTAGAAGCAGCTAGACGAGGCCGTGTGGATCCCCAGACGAAAGATCGGATTCGGGCGTCTACTCTGCGAAGTGTAGATAAGGGAACAAGAATTGGGAGCATACCAAGTACATAGCTAAAGCGAGGTAAGGTAACTATCCCAACGGCCTGTACCCTTCCCCACATGGAGAAACCCAAGAGAAACCATTTTGCTAAATCAGTTTCCATTTGTGTTATAAGGGGTGAGATATTGTCTGCAATCATACTTGACAAACCTCTATTGACCAGAACACCCAAATATTTTAATTGGGATGATTTCCAACTAAAGGGATATCCATCAATTGACGCTTTGGTGGTACCAGGAGAAATCTGAAGAGCCTCACTTTTATCCCAGTTCACTTTGTAACCAGAGTGGGTCGCAAAACCATCAATGATCTTAAGTAAAGCTGGTAAAGAGTGAGGGAGATCTTTTAACGTGAGGAGAATATCATCGGCATACAAGTATAGTTTAGAAGTACCACCTGCTATAGGTATACCTTGAACGTGTAGTGAATGCCGAATGAGTGAGGCAAGAGGCTCTATCACTAGTAAGAATAAAAGGGGGGAAAGAGGGCAACCATGGCGGGTACCCCATTGGATTGGAAAAGGATCGGAGAGAAACCCACCGCAATTGACTTGGGCTGTCGGAGTATCATATAAGAGATGAACTTTAGAGATAAACTGATCACCTAGGCCAAAGCATTTCATAGCTGCAAAAAGGTATTTCCAGTCAATACGGTGGAATGCTTTTTCTGCATTCAGTGAGAGGGCCACAGCATCTTCCGTCATCTTATTTGCAGACCATAAAGTGTGAGCTAGAGTTCGGAGAAGATTCCTGGAGGAGCGACCTGGGACAAAACCAACCTGTGAGTGATGTATGAGAGAGGGAATAACTTTACGTAGTTTCGCCGCTAAGATACTTACTAAAATTTTGACGTCACTATTTATGGGTGAGATGGGCCGGTAACTAATACAAGCAAGCCGGTCCTTACCGGGTTTGGGAATAACCGTGATCAACGCTTTGTTAGAAATGGGGCCAAGTGACTGCGTTTGAACCGCCTCATGAAAGGCAGAAAATAAAGTATCAACCGTTTCTGTCCCATTTGTAAACTTCCGCAGGGAAGCTGTCTTCTCCTGGAGATGTGTGATAAGGCAGTTTGGTGATGGCTGCAGCAATTTCTTCTTTGCTAATATCTCCACCAAGCAGGGCTTTACCTTCATCCGTGAGGCAAGAGAGGTTGATATCAGCTAAATATGAAACTATGGGGTCCTCAGTTACCGACGTTTCAGGGGTACAGAGTTTTTTTTAATAAAAGGATGCAAAAGTGTCTACAATATCCTGTGGTCTCGTAAGAATCTCACCCCTTTCTGAACGTAATGCAGGAATGGCCATAGCTGCCTCACGTTGTTTCAATTGTGCTGCCAGCAAACGACCTGCTTTTTCTCCCTGTTCATAATGTCTGCCCCTTAGGCGTTGAAGAGCATACTCAGCTTTGGAAGTGTATAAGGTATTAAGCGCCAATTTAGCAAGTTCAAGTTTTTAACGGTTGGGTATTGTGGGATGAGATGTGTATAAATGTGTGAGGGAAGTAATTTGAGTCTCTAATTCAGTACGGCGTAGGGAGGCAGACTTATTGGCCTCAGCAGCATCCCTCATCAATTGACCACGAATAGTTGCTTTAGCGGCTGCCCAAACAATTCTGCCGGAAGTAACAGATGACTTGTTGACAGTTGAATAATCAGAAATGTGCGAGCGGAGTAGAATTTTACCTTTGGGAGGGCGGTACCTTTGGATATTCATACGCCATGGTTTACGGCCTGGGGAAGTTAAACCTATTTCTAGAGTAATAAGGATAGGGGCATGGTCTGATATTGCAGCCTCTAGAATACAGGATTCAGTAGTGATTGCAACCACTGAATGCGAAATGAGAAAATAGTCTATCCTGGATTGTGTGCCGTGGGTAGAGGAGAGAAAGGTGTACTCCTGATCAGAAGGGTGGCAAAGACGCCAATGGTCCACTAATCCATGATCTGATGTTATGTCTCCCAGCAAGGCTCCGTCTCCCTCATTACACCTATACAGGGGACCCGTTCTGTCAGTTATAGCATCCCTGGCAAGGTTACAATCACTGCCAATAATATAACTGGATGCACCAATTTCTACCAGCAAACGATTCAGACTGAGAAAGAAAGTGCGTTTGGCTCCTGTTGGAGCATAAACTGAGCCCACACAGAGGATCTTATCTCTTACTTTCAGTTTTGCAAAAATATATCTACCATCTGGATCAGTCCAGGTCTTGATTATAGTAACAGGTAAGGATTTGTGAATTAGGATAGCTACACTACACTTCCGTGGATGATTCTCGTTAGGAGGAAGTTGTGTCGTCAGCCCACAGTAAATGACTTTTCCCACCCAATCTCTTCGTAACTTAGAGGATTCTAGAGCATCCAATTGAGTTTCTTGCAAAAGAGCAATATCAGTTTTTTTCGCTTGTAGGTAGGAATGTATTTTCTTACGCTTAATAAAGTGCGTAAGACCATGAACATTCCTCAAGATAATGCGTAGTGGATGGGAAGCAGAGGAAATATTCACAGCCATGTGTAGGTTAGTAGACAGGATATCAAGTTAGGTGTGGAGGAGTGACAAGTAGATAAAGAATCAGTATAGGAGATAAAAAGAGTGAAAGAAGTAAAGAAAAAGGTTCCGGGTAAAAGAGGAGAATGAGGGTGAGTTACTTAGGAATGTAGAAGAAAATTAACAAAGAAACCAAAATAGAAAAAATAAAATAATAAAAGGACTGGGGAGAAAGTAAAGAAAGAAAAGAGAAATAAGCGGAGATATACTGCACAGGGAAAAAGTGCAGTATAAGGGGAGTAGAACTGTTCTCTGCGGGTCCTAGCTTTCGGGCTATGCACGCCGGGGGAGCCCCCCACAGCGAGAAGCGTGAAAAGAGTGCATAGGTATGACAAATGATAAACAGTATTAGATGAATTTGAGAATTATGGAAATGAGTAAATAATCAAATATTATAATATAAGATATACTATAAGAAGAGAAGGAAGAGAAAGAGGGGGGTAATGGAGGAAGTAAGTATTAAATACAACCTTTATGAGACTTAATGACAATTAAATAGTATAAGAATTAAATAATTAAATATGGACAGTTAAATCTTATCGGAATTAATTAATGTAAATACATTGTATCAAAGCAATCCATACAATTTTGAATAATTTTAAATATAAATAGAAAGATGAGTAAGAAAAGATGAAAAAGGGTATAAGGAATAGTGAAAGAAAAGAAGAACAATGCATATCCACTTCCAAGTATTGTGCTCCAGAGAAATCTGAAGAAGTAAAAAAGAAAATCTGAAGTGTTTGAAATTTGAGCCTACATTAAGGACAATGAAACAGCACCTAAATAACATTAACAGTAATTTAAACCTCAGTCTAGCTGAAGAGCATAATATCTAAATTATAAAATAAGTATACATTATAATAAGGAAATGATAGCAAAAATACTTATGAGAAATAGGGAGAAGAGAGAAAATATAAAAGGAAAGTATAAGAAATTAGCATAAAGAATACAATGCATAACCTTGAGGCAGTAATTCATATGTGTAGTCCAATTCTTCATTGATAGCATTTCAAAGGATTGTAACAATATTAACAGTGCAATCAGATGAAAGCTTTATAACACTATGAGAATGAACACAAGTAAACTGAGCTATGTGTATATACTGAGGGAAGATGAATAAAGATCAAGAATAAATTAAAATATATTAGAGAGTATAGTACAAATTTTGTACAGCAAATAATGTACACTTGAGTAAATAAATAAGTAAGTAGATAGTCATCAGGTCGTGACTTCAACAGGTAGTAGGATATGCCTCTCCTATTTGTTCTTCAAGATTTCAACAGTAAAGTAGTAAATCAAATTCAAGGAACATCGTCGTCAAGTGATGGAGGAGGCTTAAGTGGAGAGCGTGATTTGTCTCTGTCTCTCTCTTGCGTAAAAGCAGCTACTGCTTGAAGAACTTGAGCTCGATCACCAAGCGAGCGTATATGTCTATCTGGGTCTATTCCCCTACTTTGAGAACGATCTGGGTTACGCTGGATGTCAGGGATCTTTGTGGATGTTGGTGAAGAAAATGCAGATTGGGCCTCAGGTAGGGAATCAGTATATTCCATATGTTGAGGAGATACACTGTCCAGGAAGAGTCAAAGGTCATCTGGATTGAAGAAGTCTTTGGATATGCCATCCTTGGCAATTTGCAGTCGTGCTGGTTCAAAAAGGCCATATTTGATGTCTAACTGACGTAAGCAAGGTCAAAAAGAGAGGAAAGCTTTGCGACGGTCATTTGTTTCTCTTGAAAAGTCTGCAGATACTCGAATCTCAGGACTCTCAAATATATATATGGACCATGCGCACGTGCCGCTGTGATTAACTGCCGAGCTTGTTTGTGCCGCAGAAAACAAACAATAAGTGTGCATAGTTGCAAATTCTTCCCTCCTTTAGGAGGACCGATACGATGTGCTCTCTGCATTTCTAATGGCGGGTCAAAAGTGAGGCCTGTAATTTTTGGAAGAGCTGCTTTAAGAAAGGATTTAGCATCTGATCCTTCTATTCCTTCTGGAAATCCAAAGAAGCGCACATTGTCCCGGCGATTTCTATCTTCCAAATCTATCACTTTGCTTCTTAGGAAAAGAAGTTTTTGGTCTCTGTCTGGTATATTTTGAAGACAATCCTCAACTGTAGCTACACGATCAATGAGGCCATCAAGCCGCTTCTGGAATCCTGCAATATCAGCACGTATGGATTTAGTCTCCATCACAAGAGCAGAGATAAACGTCTCCATTCCTTCCAAGCGTCGTCCGACAGCAGTAATCTCTTGGAGTATTCGTTCCATAGTAGAGTCTGGTGCAGACGCCATCATAGAATTAGGTGACTTTTGAGCTGCAAAGGAAGTGTTGCAGGTTTCTGAGACAGAGCGACTCTGGCTTAGTATTTCAGAATAAGAGGGTTGTTTGGAAGATTTACTAGCCGCTTTCCTGAAGGCATTCCAGGCCGTCGTTGTGTAAAAGTCTTGAACAGGTAATTAGTTTCTTTACAGCTGGAACCTCTTAAGTAAGGCTTTTCATACTAGAATAAAGGCGTCACAACCTTGTCAGTTATTTGATACGGACGCACATAAATCGCCTCAGAGCAGCATCAGGAGGAAACACTGGTGCTTGTAACTCAGTGCTAGAAGCACGGGCCAGTTTGGTATGAGTGAATAACAAGCCTGCAACCGGACAAAAGAGTGGCAAAAGCCCAGACTGGTAAATTTACCTCAGTAGTATTTATATTGGTTCTTTACCTCCTGACAGAAAATGAGGTCACCTAAAGTGTTTCAGTCACCCAATAACAAAATATATCACTCGCCTCAAACCGATATCAGGCAGTGAAAATTAATTCGGACTTATAAAGCTCCATATGATATGCTTCAAATTAGTAAATCAGCACACTCCTGTCACTTAATACAAAAGAAGAGCGTATTGACAGGAGGAGCGTTATAAAGTAATAATGCTGCTTATAAGTTGCCCGTTATTACTTCATCAAAAATGCAGGATGAGAGTTTATAGTTGTGGAAACATATCGGGTATTTTTCTAAATAGGCCACAGCAGTGCTCCCAATTCAAAGGCAGTTTGGTTCCAGTCAGCTCTGCCTCAACAGTGTAGCAGACGTTCAGGGAAGCTTGCGATAAAGAAAGTTACTTCAGAAAAAAAGCCTTGTAAAGTAATAATGTTGCCACTAATTATCCGGTGTACTAACTGGCAACAGACAACTGTGGTTCAAATGCGTCACAGTTCCAGGTAGCTTCACTTCAACAGCATAGTAGACATTCGGGAGGCTTTAAAAGCAGAGAAAATTACCCAGGAGAGACGCGCTAAAGAGCAACAATGTCGCCACAGGCGGTCTATTCACTCTCACTGAGGGTAAACGAGCCGCAAGTAGAGGAAAAATATCTCCTCAGTTACCTCAGGTGCTTGACAGAAGACTGACAGGAACGCGGCAGAAATATTCAGGCAGCCCTTGTACTTCAATACGCCACCGCTACGCAGCTCTCTCCTCACTTATTCAGGCGCTTCCCGCCGTCCAGGAGTCGCTCACCACGCTGAGGGAAGCGCGAGCCGAGACTGCTGTGGCAGCTCAGCATTGGAGTGCTGCGGCCGTTGTCAGACACTTCTCCGTTTCTAAGGAGAAAAGCATTCTGCAACTTCGCCGACCGTCGCGTTGTGAAGCTATGCTATTCACACAACGTAATTTCCTAAAATGAGTGCCATCCATGAAATGAAGGCTCTTCGCCGCCGTCCGGGGCTCCCCACAGCGCGGAGCTCTGGGATTAGGCGGCCATCTTGCGTCGTGGCCAGACCACGCCCCCCTCTCTTTCACTGTTCTTGACAACAATGCTTTGACAATGTGGCATATTTGCTGCTACTGTAATTTCCACATCATTTTGGATTTGCCTCACTTGCCACATATTTCATCTGCTGCATAATTTGCAGAGTTTATAAACAATTTTTTGTTGTTGCCTGAAATGGATTAAAAGTTACTAAAGTCGCTGTCACACATGTTGCCAAGCAGTGGAAGAACCTCTGAAAACATTAACTGATCACCTTTCAGAAACCCATTTTGTCAGGAACGGCAAACGTTGCGCCTGCCTGAGACTACAGGTCCCAGAAAGCCCTGCTATGTGAAGAGGGGGCGGAGCCACGTCCTTAAATAGGACGTAACACGCCTGGTAGGCGTGCGTTATACTGGATGCGAGCCGGTTGCTTTCAGACCCGGATTCGAAGAAGCGGCAGAGGCGCGGCTGCGTCTCTGTTCATGGACCTTGTTTTCTTTCCTGGAACTTGGCAGCTAGGAGCTGCAACCTCGGTGAGCGTTTCCAGCCCGCACAACAGAAAGCTGGAAAAAGGCCGTAGCGAGGGCTCGGAGAGCCATCATTAGCACCGGAGATAAAGGACAGAGGAAGGACTTCCGTTCAACTCACGGGGTTGCCTGCAGGGGAGAAAGCCTGTCGCTGCACTGACCCCCATCGCGCTCTGAGGTAAGAGCGGTAACAGCGGACGGCAATCAGAAAAGGAGGTACTGGATTCTGCATGTCCCTCAGCTGGGTGAAACCCTCTATGTTTTGTTTTTTATTTCATGCACCACTAAGGAACCAGCTCACCTTTTAATTCGGCAGAATTACCAGACTCATTTATTTTAGTGTTTACCGTACTTTGGAGTTAGGGAGAAGGCAGCGAGTTGTGGAAGACGTCAGGTACTGAATGACCTAGTGAGACACATTGAGTGTAGTGTTGCATGCACATATCTTTTCATATTTCTGTTCTTTGTTTTCACATATTCTACTCCCTGCTGTTCCCTACCTTTCCCTTCCCTCACTTGATCGCCCTAATACTCTGTGCAGTAATTGTAGGAGTTGGGGATGTCAAAGGGTGGAACCCCTATTGCGTCGCACGAATCCTGAGGAGTACCCGTCTTCGGACAGGATCGTTACAGAATAACGCACCCACGTTACTTACTCCTCCCGGTTCGTGCGCCAGATACGGGTGATTATGGAGGAGGTTCTAGGGGCCCTGGCATTGGTTCGGCAGGAGTTGGCTGCCTCCAGAGCAGAGACTGCAGCTCTGCGAGAAAGAGTGGAAAAACTCACTAGGAACCCATTCGAGATAGCTCCAGGGACTTCCCAAATACACGTCACCTTTCCCCCCCCCCCCCATACCGTTAGCTAGCCCTGAACGCTATGCCGGTGACCCCCTAAAGATACAGGTGTTCTTAACCCAGATCCTAATGCATTTCTCGTGCAAGACCTCATCGTTTCCCAATCATCACTCTAGGGTAGCTTTTGCCATTTCGTACCTGTTAGGGGACGCCGCCAATTGGGCAGTATCCCTGGTCCGGAGTAACGACCCTATCCTGTCAGACTGGGATGCTTTCCGCTCGGCTTTGGAGGGAGTGTTCGATAGAAGAACCACGACCTTCAGCGCCGATAAAGAACTCCTGGAGTTAAGACAAGGGAGACGCGATCTGGTGTCCTACCTGACCACTTTTAACAGACTGGTGGCGGAAGCAGCATGGCCAGAGGAAAAAAGGATGTCCCTTTTTTACCAAGGCCTCGGTGACGATTTGAAAGACGTCATAGCCAGGATAGATCCACAGCCTCGATCTTGTACAGATCTCATCAGTCTTGCGTTAAGGCTGGATGGACGTATCGCTGATAGAGGAGGAGATAGACATAAAGGGGAAAAGCCAGTGTCCCCGCTGGATAGGAGTTTCAGGAGAGACACGACAGGGGGTGAAGCCTCCTCAGAACCTATGGAAGTCGGAGCCCTACGGGCACCTCTCTCCAGGAGTGAGAGGGAAAGCAGACGCACACAGGGGTTGTGTATGTACTGTGGAAAGAAAGGGCACTACGTTCGTGAGTGCCCCGCTAGGCCCAAAACATCAGGGGGTACATATAGAAACAAGAAGGCGGTAGCATCGACATCGTGCACCAACCTTGGTGGGGTTTCTGCCGTTTCTTCAGGGCCGGCGATGGATAAAGAATGGAGGATTCCTTCTTTGGCCACCACACGTGTGAAAACTACAGAATCCCATATAGTGGTCCTGATGGGTCTAGAGTACAAACAACACATCTTTCAGGTGAAGGCCATGTTAGACTCAGGGGCTACCGGGAACTTTATAGATAACTGTTTGGTTCAACACCTAGATATACATAGAATGCCCCTGGAAATCCATGAGGAGGTATTGGCCGTGGATGGTAAACCCCTTAAATCCGGACTCATTACGGAGAGAACAGAGACAGTACAGCTATCGGTTGGAGCAGGGAGGGGTCAACACAGGGAGGACTTGGCTTTGAATATCATTGATGCCCCTCAGTACGAGGTGATACTCGGTATGCCATGGTTCTGTCACCATAACCCCACCATAAACTGGAGAGATAAGACAGTACAGTTCCTGTCAGAAGAGTGCAGGGATCACATAACCTTTGAACCTGTCTCCGGTGCGATGACTTTGGCGCACCCGTTTTTGGTGGCCACAGCCGCCGAGAAGGAGACTGTTCTGCCGAACGAATATACTCCGTATGCGGATGTATTCAGCAAAACCCAGGCAGAAAACCTCCCGCCCCATAGGCGTTATGACTGCCGGATAGACTTAGTAGAAGGAGCCACCATACCCGCTGGCCGAGTGTATGCCCTGTCAGAGCCTGAGACCCAACACCTAAGGAGCTATCTGGATCAGTACCTGAAAATAGGATTTATCAGGCCCTCTCGTTCCCCGGCAGCATCCCCTCTGTTTTTCATAGCTAAAGCGAGTGGTGAGCTGAGAGCCTGCTGCGACTACCGCATGCTAAATAAAAACACAATCCGTAATCGCTACCCACTACCCCTTATACCCGTTTTGTTGGACCAGGTGCGGGAGGCAAAGGTTTATACCAGGTTGGATCTACGAGGGGCGTACCATCTGGTGCGCATTAGAGAAGGGGACGAGTGGAAGACCGCCTTCAAAACACGCTATGGTCTGTTCGAGTACACCGTGATGCCGTTCGGGCTGTGTAACGCCCCTGCGGCGTTCCAGTACTTCCTGAACGACGTACTGAAAGAGTACGTGGATCATACAGTAGTCGTCTACATAGACAACATACTGATTTACTCGAAGTCGGAGAAAGATCACCAGGGACATGTCATACAGGATCTGGAGGCCCTGAGGAAGCACCAATTATACTGCAAGTTAAGCAAGTGTGAGTTTGGGGTGCATGAGGTAGAGTTTTTGGGGGTTATGCTCCGTCCTGAAGGTTTGGGTATGGCAGAGAGGAAGGTACAGGCTGTACAAGAATGGCCGGTGCCAAAGGATGTCAAGGGTGTGCAAAGCTTCCTAGGATTTGCCCACGATTACCGCAGATTTATTCAGGACTTCTCGCAAAAGGCTATTCCGATCACCAGACTCCTCAGAAAGGGGGCGCCCTTCGAATGGACACAGGAAGCCGCAGACGCCTTCAAATACCTGAAACACGCTTTTACCTCTGCACCAGTCCTCAGACATCCCCAGTTGGATACTCCTTTTATCGTAGAGGCCGATGCTTCCGATGAGGCAATAGGGGCTATCCTCTCCCAAAGAGATAAACATACCGGACAGCTGCATCCGGTAGCTTATCTGTTCAGGAAGCTCAACCCGGCAGAAAGGAATTACAACATAGCGGAGAAGGAGCTGTTATCCATAAAGAGAGCCTTCCAGGAATGGCGTCCGTATTTGTGGGGAGCCCGGTATCCCATCACTGTATACTCCGACCATCGGAATCTCCAATACATCAAGACGGCTAGACACCTAACTCAAAGACAGATGAGGTGGATGCTCTTCTTTGAGGAGTATGACTTCATCATCACGTTCCGGCCTGGAGCAGAGAACCGCAAAGCGGATTCCTTGTCACGTTTGGCTTCCAACGGCGACCAGGCCATCGTCCCTCCTGCCGCCATCATTGATCCCTCTAAGGTGGTGTGCGTTCTCAAGGCCGAACCGTACCTGGAAGAAGTACGGCGCTACAAGACCACCCAAGAGTGGGAGAAATGGGCCGAAGCTATATCTACCCGAGCCATTAAGCATGGGTTGCCTTTTCAGAGCAGTAAGCTGTTTCTACCTACAGTACCTTTACGGAGGAAGGCCTATGCTTGGTGTCACTAATCACCGTTGGCCGGACATCCCGGCATTCGTAAGACTATCCTGTTGATGCAAAGACATTTCTGGTGGGATTCTTTGGTCCGAGATATCAAGGGATGGGTCTCAAGATGCGAGAGTTGTGCTCGAGGAAAAGGGGATACGACAAAAAGAAAGGGAAATTGATTCCCATGCCCACTCCTCACTTGCCGTGGCAACATATCAGTTTGGACTTTATCACCGGTCTACCCCTGGATCAGGGGTATACCGCGCTTCTGGTGGTGGTGGATAGCCTAACCAAAATGGGTCATTTTGTTCCCTGCAAAAACCTGCCCACCGCCGGACAAACCGCACAACTGGTGCTCCAGAACATCGTTAAGCTACACGGAACCCCCAAGGTCATCGTGTCGGATAGGGGCCCGCAGTTCATAGCGAGGTTCTGGAGGATGTGGTGTCAAGCCTTGCACGTGGAGTCTGCGGTGTCTACAAGCTTCCATCCGCAGACGGATGGACAGACGGAGAGGCTCAACCAGACATTAAAAAAGTACCGGAGGTGTTACGCCGATGAAGCACAGGAATCCTGGGTTTCCATGTTATGGATGGCTGAGTTGGCTTATAACAACGCTTCTCATAGCTCTACGGGTGTCTCTCCGTTCGCTGCCAACTATGGCTTCTGTGCCCGCATTTTGCCCATTGATTTGCCCGAAGAAGTCGCTAACCAGCCCTCTGTTAGTGCTCATATCAAAGCTTTGCAGGAGGTACATGAGAAGGTGAGGAAACAGCTGTTGCGGGCGAAACTGACTTACAAAGGATGGGAAGATCGCCACTGGATCGATGGACGTCAGTACGAGGTGGGGGACATGGTGTGGCTGTCCACAAAAAACATCCGGTTTAGACTGCGCAGCGTGTTTCACCCCAAGAACATAGGTCCTTACCCGGTGGCAAAGAGGATCAATCCAGTGGCATATCAGTTGCGGTTGCCATGTTACCTTCGTATATATCCGGTCTTCCACTGCAGCCTTCTAAAGCCTGCAGTAGGGGCAAGGCGAAGAGCACATCCTCCCATAGCCAAGAACGGTGAGCTAGAATACGAGGTAAAAAGCATTTTGGATTCTAAGTACCGGGGAGGGAAATTGTGGTTTCTGGTGTCATGGAAGGGATACACCCCAGAAAATGATTCGTGGGAGCCTTGCACCAATGTGCATGCCCGGTGGCAGTCGACACCTTCTACCGCAAACATCCCGGTAAACCTGGGTCTAGGAGGCGCCCGGCAGGGGGAGCTACTGTCAGGAACGGCAAGCGTTGCGCCTGCCTGAAACTACAGGTCCCAGAAAGCCCTGCTATGTGAAGAGGGGGCGGAGCCACGTCCTTAAATAGGACGTAACACGCCTGGTAGGCGTGCGTTATACTGGATGCGAGCCTGTTGCTTTCAGACCCGGATTCGAAGAAGCGGCAGAGGCGCGGCTGCGTCTCTGTTCATGGACCTTGTTTTCTTTCCTGGAACTTGGCAGCTAGGAGCTGCAACCTCGGTGAGCGTTTCCAGCCCGCACAACAGAAAGCTGGAAAAGGCCGTAGCGAGGGCTCGGAGAGCCATCATTAGCACCGGAGATAAAGGACAGAGGAAGGACTTCCGTTCAACTCACGGGGTTGCCTGCAGGGAGAAAGCCTGTCGCTGCACTGACCCCCATCGCGCTCTGAGGTAAGAGCGGTAACAGCGGACGGCAATCAGAAAAGGAGGTACTGGATCCTGCATGTCCCTCAGCTGGGTGAAACCCTCTATGTTTTGTTTTTTATTTCATGCACCACTAAGGAACCAGCTCACCTTTTAATTCGGCAGAATTACCAGACTCATTTATTTTAGTGTTTCCCGGAGGGAGCTCCTACGTAGGAGCATGACTCATATGAATTCCTGAAGAAGTTGGGAAAGGGATGGGAAAGTACTCGTGACTAAAAACGGGTAACCACCCCTTAGGGCACTTTTTGCAGCGAGACTGTTGGCTGTGTACTGGTAGCCTCATTTTTTCCATTCTACCGGTATTTTCATTGTCAGAGACTCCCTGATCAGTAAAGCACTGGGTATGAATTAATACCGTACTTTGGAGTTAGGGAGAAGGCAGCGAGTTGTGGAAGACGTCAGGTACTGAATGACCTAGTGAGACACATTGAGTGTAGTGTTGCATGCACATATCTTTTCATATTTCTGTTCTTTGTTTTCACATATTCTACTCCCTGCTGTTCCCTACCTTTCCCTTCCCTCACTTGATCGCCCTAATACTCTGTGCAGTAATTGTAGGAGTTGGGGATGTCAAAGGGTGGAACCCCTATTGCGTCGCACGAATCCTGAGGAGTACTTGTCTTCGGACAGGATCGTTACACATTTAGGTGTTAAACTGGCACTAATGAGGTGAAACCTTTGCCCAGACAGTGATAACATGTGTTAACACTTGGAAGATTCTTCCAAGTTTTCGAGGGGGACACCGCTTCAAAACCTACCTCTTTATTGTGCGGAGTCCCTCAGGGCTCATCATTGAGTCCGACCCTTTTTAATGTTTACATGGCCCCGCTGGCGGCTATTGTGGCCCCCTTTGTGATCCACATGGTGACCTACGCCGATGACACTCAATTGGTTGTAGCGTTGAACCAAGCAGATCAGAGGCCTAATGGCCTCTACTCATGTCTTGAGGAAGTATCTAAATGGATGGGTGTGTCCCACCTCAAGCTCAACGGTGGAAAAACCGAGATTATGATCATGGGTAATCCTCTCAATTTTAAATCCAGCACTATGTGGCCAGCATGCATGGGCCCAACACCGGCCCTCAAGACTGAGATAAAGAGCCTTGGTATCTGGATGGATCAGAACATGACCTTTAAGGTGCAGGCGAGGAAGACAGCAGCCACCTGCTATGGTCTGCTGAGAATGGCCCGCAAAGTGCTTCCTCTTCTCCCTTTTCAAGCCCAAAAAATACTTGTTCAATCACTTATCCTTTCCAGGATACATTATGGAAACGCCTTATACCTGGGAGCCCCAGTCGCAGTAATCACAAAACTCCAGACTATACAAAACTGTGCAGCCAGATTGCTGATGGGATTGTCCAATCGCCAGTCTGCAAAACCTGCACTACACTCCCTTCACTGGCTCCCGATGCAGGAAAGAATTAGTTTCTAGGCTCTTTGCATTGTTCATAAATCCCTGCAAGGGAACGGGCCACCGATAAACGCGGCCATGATCCGTCCCTATAAGGCCAATAGGACACTGCGCTCAGATGAGCTCCACTTGGTTGAGGTCCCCAAGATCAAGAAGGCCAGAAGTGGGGGCCGGCGTTTTTCATATAATGCAGCCAAACTGTGGAACTCCCTGCCTCTGCTCCTTCGCAGGGAAGCCAGCCACTCCGCCTTCCGTAAACAACTGAAGACACTTCTGTTTCCCTAGTCCCTTGCCTCCTCTCTTTAGTTTGCTCAGCGCTGGGATGCCCCCGGGTAGCCATGCACTATATAAATGCTTTTTCATTTCATTCATTTTCATTTCATTAACGTGTAAAAATGAAACAATAGTGAAGTAACACTGCCTGAAAATGCGCACCATTAAGCTGCATCATTTGACTTTTCTAGCCACACCATTTAGGCAACTCTGCCACATAATTTAGTCCTCTCTCGCTGGATACTTCCACCAATCCTATTTATTATCCTTAGGGAAAACGGGCTGTATGGTGGCTTAGTATCCCTAGGGTGTGGCACACAACAGTGTTGCGCTGTATGTTAGAAGACCAAGGACACTTACTTTATATTTATTATGATAAAGTAAAGCTCTTATCAGCTAGATCTACATTACCAGCAATAAGAATCAAATAACTGTTGGCGTATATATTTAAAAAACTGTGGGGTGGGTTATTGAGTCAGAGTTTTCCAATGGGGCTGGCTATATTACTGTCGGTCAATTTACCAAAACAGAAGACCAAAAAATACTGTATGAGGCACTCACGAATATACACCATTCTTGGTTTATATCCAAATATTATCACAACAAAAGAATCTAAAACATTCTTTGTATTATATGGTAACAACTCATGCCATCAAGTGTTTTGAGACTCAATTATGTCGCTTCATCAGGGCAAATGAGGAACACAATTTACATTAACTGCGTAATTTTGGAATTGCTGGAAGTGCTCGAGTTACTGCCTATGCATTTGCACTCCGAGCTAAAGTCACTGTCGGTCAAACCTGAAAACAGCTGATAAAACAATGACTAACTACATTATGCACAGTCAGCAAGGGCTAAAAACAATCCTCATGCCGCAGACTTCCGTTGTGTGACAAAATGCCTTGACGTAACCGTTTCAGGCTTGTGGTCTCTGAAAACAATCAGACTTCACAAGGGAGCTTGGAAAGGACAAGGGTTGATTTAGTTGATATATAAGTAATGAAGTCAGAATTTAAAACCTGGCTATTTGGAGTGGAGTGCATTATGTCTCCACGAGAACTTAGTAGACAGATGTCGAATTCAAATTCTGAAGATACTGTTTCGGATTATTCATTTGATGGAGAAAGAAATTCACAAGATACTGAATAGTCCTCAGTTTATGGCATTTTATTCTTCTCCGGATCCTGAGACAGTCACTGGTACCTAGGAGGTGTTCAAGGGAGTAAGTGTCTTTAGCTCTGTCATTGAGTCTTGTGTACTAACTATCTCATCAAAAGTTGGAAACGCTCAGCCCTATTTGACTCGCTTGTAGCACAGTCGAGCAGATAAGGGTTAATCTAGGAAATGGTTATGGGCTAGGAAAGCAGATACTTTAGGAAACGATCTACTTACACTCACATGTAAATATCCAACTAGGTCTGGGTGAAATTTAAATTATGCAGGTATTACTCAAAATGTTATATTGCTGTAATTTTCATTAGCGAGAATCTGGTCTGTAAAGAAAATGCCTCACAGAAACATTTTCTGCTCGGTTCAGTTTCCTGTTGCTATCACCAACGACTTAAAGTGAGGTGTGTCCTTGAGTAAGAACAAGTCAAGCAAAATACCAGTAAACCACAATGTGTCCAAAAGCATAAATTCACATAATGTCATGCAATTTTGCAGGATCTTTCTCAACCACTGTCTTCTTAGCAAAGGCATAAAAGGGGCAATAGAAGAATTGGTAGGGAGTTGGATCGAGGGACAAAGCATTGATGTCATAGCTGAGAACAAGGGCAGACCATTGGTGTATTTCCATCGGGATGCAAGAGAGGACACCTGTATCCAAAGCATTAGGTAGAGTCTTCTCATTGGCTGTTGGAGACAAGTCATACAAATAGTCTCTTGCACTCACCCACTCTTGGTAACCCGGACAGTAAATCAATATTCTAGCGACAGATCTTGTGATCTCAAATCCATGCTTGTACACCCAAGACATAAACTTAGCTTGTTAAATGTCAGATTCCAAGAGGATGAGTTTAAGAGAAGAGTGGTGGGGAGTCGGCTCATCAAGCAAGCCCCATCCACTATTTGGTACTCAGCGGACCTCTGAACCGTCTGTCTGGGGCACAGAGAAAACTGCTTTGCTAACCCAATGTGCGGACATGAGGATCTTAATAACTCTTTGAGGTGCAGTCCACATGTCGTCCATGCCAAGAACTCCAAGATGGAATTCCGCATATTGAACCCAGAGCAAGGTAGATGCATATGAGAGAACAAGGGACTCTTATCTTATCAGAGTTTGTAAGCAAGAAGGTTTATCCAAGCCAAGAAAGGAATTGACTAAGCCAGATATCAGGTCAACCCATTCACAATAGTTTCGACCTCTGGATCATTTCTGGCACTGCCAGGAATAAATTAAAGAGATTCTTAAGGAGCCTTCACACGAGCATCCACACCCCTTTAATCAAAGTTGATGCTGGTAACCAAATCCAGGCAAGCTAGCTTTCTCCAGTACAGTCTTAGGCCAAATATTGATTTGCTCCCGCTTGTACAATTTGACCGGGTTTGTAAAATTTAATAAGCAGAACAGAGAAAATATCAGTAATAATAGAACAATAAGAAGGCTGAGCATCAAAGCAAACAAGATTATTCTAGTGACCCTTGCGGTCTAAATAGGACACCAAAAAACTGCTAAGGCATTGCTCCCTCTATGATCTAAAGAAACTAACACTGCATCCCATGTCAACATTAGCTGCAGCGAACCGTGGATCGGAAGCATCGTTCCCTCGGCAGTGCTCCATTAAAGCAAGATTGTACTTCAATTTTCTGAAATAGTATCCAACTTGCAGCAAGACAGAATGGGATCACCAAGCAGGGCTGGTCTGCTTCAGGGTGCTTTGCTGGCCTTTGTATCCT
Source organism: Calotriton arnoldi (assembly GCA_963921515.1). Taxonomy (NCBI): domain Eukaryota; kingdom Metazoa; phylum Chordata; class Amphibia; order Caudata; family Salamandridae; genus Calotriton; species Calotriton arnoldi. The sequence goes on from CAWUFW010003762.1 coordinate 1,598,851, forward strand.
GACTGTTAGGATTCTTGCTTCGGAATCACAAGATTCAGCTGGGCAGACATCCCTTGAATACTGGAGTATTGGTTCTTTTGCGTCAAATAAGTTCAAACAGCGGGTCTCCATTAACTCATCCTCATGACAGGTCAGCAAATTCAGGAGCATATCGACTCTGCCGAGGGCTGTCCACCACTATTCTTCCCCACATGGTATGGCAGCTGGGAATACTCTCTAATTCTAGTCCTAAGCTTTTCCTTGAGAGGTCACAGGAACATCGGGCCTATGACATCCTCAATGCAAATGTAGAGAGTTTCTTCGGATGTCCAATCATAACTAAATTATTTGCTTAGTAGTGCTGACATATATCCAGAGTTGTGGGCACTGGCAGAAACACTAGCTCAGGAGTTTATGAGGCTGACTAATCAGTTTAAAAGGCATTTTCTTAAGTATTTCTTTGAGGAAAAAAAATGTGGAGGTCTAAGAGGAACAGCATCAACCTGCCTGATACTGGGCCAAGCAAACCAAGTGGTCTTTTTCTACTCACTGGGCCGATCTTTGCAGCTCTACACCAAGTAAGGTGTTGGAAGGAAACCAAACCGTGACGAGGGTGCTACTTAGCAGCGGCTGCCATAAACAAAGGGTGGTGGGGTGAATGGAGGGGTGGTGGGGTGGGTGGAGGGGTGGTGGGGCGAATGGAGGTGTGTTGGGGCTGGTGGAGGGGTGGGTTAGAAATACTATATTAAAAAAAAATGTACCTTTAGCTGCCGGTTGCCTCCAGCGTTGCGTCACACTGCCTCTCCGCTTCCTGCCTGGTTCCAGCAGCCCCAGGGACAGACTCTCATCCAATCCACATGCTGCAGAGCAGCGCAGGGATTCGCCTGAGCGGGCTAGAAAGACGCTCCGCTCAGGCCAGGGAGTCTGTGGCTTTCTCTAGCTCGCCTGCTCAATGCAGCTGGGCTTGAGAAAACCTAAGTGTGCATGTGTGTTTTGGTCAGCCTGAGACGGCCAGCCAAACACACATGAGCACTTAGGGAGTGCACGTAGCACTCCTCCTACCCCCCCTCCCATGCCTCGGCCCCGCCCCTCACTACAGCGCTGCCCAGAACTGGCAAATACAAAATAAAACAATGCAAGAACATAGTTTTATTTTTCATTTGCTGGCTCTGAGCCAGGCAGTGGAGCGACACTCCTCCGCCACTGGTGCTACTTGCCCTGTTATTGACAAGCTTTGAGCTATGTGTACAACGTGCCACAAATCAGACAAAAAAACAATATTGCAGATAGGTAAAAAGGTCTCGGAGGATGCAAGCGGGGACAGCATCAGGTCAGTAACACATTCTAGGAGAAAAAGTGTCAGGAGAGGCCTTCGCTCGCTTTATTGGGCTCTTCTTTTTGTATCAAAGTGATCATGTTATTCTCAAATGGCATACCATTACCACAAATTACTTTGACCTACTCAATCTGAGAACAGCAAAGGGTTTCAGTTATGGAAGACCAATCATATGCTTACGGAATGGCAAGTGGGATTTTTACAAAAGGGTGCAGGAAAAAAGGTGCACACACTGCAATCAATTAAAAGATGCCACAAAAGGTCAATCCCTTATTAGCGTGGTTAAGGGGGTAGTGATAACACTCCACTTTTGGTGAGGTGCTAAACATTAATCTAGGAGTCTTACACAGAGAGAACACGCAGTAAGAGCATGGAACGCAAAGATTAAGACCAATAAGCACAATGGTCAGGAAAGGAACCAGATCCCACAGAAAGCACTGCATAAAGTAAAGTTGGTTCAGTGCACTTTGCCATCCAGTACATTTTACCAGGCAAATAGCCGAAGCCCCCTAGGTCCGGCTTCATCTTATGTAGGCCCTGACTCCATCTTGGCTAATGGAGGTCACCATCTTTTAACTCTCAAACAATGGAAGTCCCCATTTTCCCCCGATTTATGCAGAACAGATCAAGCAAGTAAAATGCAGATTTTCCACAGTTTTAATGAGAAGAAAATCATGATTTTATTAAAGGCATGGAGGCTAATATTATGCATCATCTCTTATTGCCTCATACACAGCAGCAATAAGAATATAGAATTTGAACAATGATCAAGATTCCAGAACTACAGAGCATGCATATAACCACTGAACGCGCAGCCATCTTCCTTCTTTTCTTGCTGAGAATAAATTGAAAGTCCATCCCAAAATAACCGTAAACCCACCACAAACAACTTGCTGAAATCCGTGAAATTCTTCCGCATTTTCACTGAAGCTGCTCTCTCTCAGCTTTGTCCTGAAACACGAAATCAAAGACATCAGACGGGCTGGGCACAATTCCGGGAGGGATAATATTAGCCTCCATGTCATTAATATAATCATGATTTTCTTCCCATTAAAACTGTGGAAAATCTGCATTTTATGGCAAGGTCCGGAGGCCAATATTATGCATGTTCAAAGCTCATCCAATACCCTTTGTACAGCATTTTCCACAGGTTTAAAATAGAAAGTTTTAAACACTGAACCACTAGACTAATCTGCAGCTTTCATGATAGTACTTAAACTGGAACCTGACTAAAACAAAGCCTTACCAGCCATTGACCATCTGGCTGAATGAGCTCCAAAACAGTCACATCAATACCTGCCATTTTCATCACCTCCTTGACACACCTAGCCAGAGTAGGTGCCGCCACATGTCTAAAAGGTTGTCTTAAAGAAATCAACGACTATGAACAACCTTTCTGCCTCAATTTCTCTGTCCTTTTCTCATATTCCTTCAAAAACGCACCACACACAAATCATCATGCCTCTCCATCTTTGGATAAAAAATGGTTCTTGACATAGTCTTAGTCCTTTTCCGCAACTCAAAACACACACTCTTTGGTTGAAAACTCCTAGAGGTCACCTCCAAAGACCTAATATCAGAAACTCTTCTAAAAGACACCAAATATCGGAAAATCACCATCTTCCAAGACAACATCTTTCCTCCACAACTTTCCACTTCCCTCAACACTTGAGTGACATCCCATAAAGTAGCATACTTAGCCTTGGGAGGAAGCTCCATATGCACACTCTTAACTATCCTTCAACTAAAACATGCTGTCCTACCGGCATTCCTTCAACCAACTCATGTCCTGCTGAAATTGCAGATCTACATAAAATCAAAAACTTATAAGCTAATACCTTCTTGAACAACTCTGTCAAATGATTCACCACTTCTACTACAGGAGCTGATACAGGAACCAAGGAACTTGCCACACACAAACGACACCATCTCCCCCATACTGACCGGTACGCCGTAGTCATCCCTGGGGTCCAGGACTCCTTAATAAGCTCTGCAGCCTCCTTTGATAGCCCAGCCACTTGCCATGCTCTCCTGAAATCAACCAAACTATCAATTTCAACTGCCCTGCTACAACTATCTCATAACAATTCCCCATGGCATCGATCAGTATTTGAGGAAAACATGGTAACTTCACTGGGTCTACCCACAAAAAACTCATTGCGTGCGGAAACCTCTTTTGAGATTGCCAAAACAGAAGGATCAACACAAACTCCGTTCCTTCCCTCCTGACCTTCATGAATACTCTCTATATCATTGAAAATGAGGGGGGGGGGGGGAGGAGGGGAGAAGAGCATACACCCTTCCTTTCCCCCTAATCTTTCAGAAAAGCATCCACTCCCAATGCCTCCGAATTCGGTCTCCAACAGCAAAACTTTGTCAACTGCGCATTCAACCTGTCCGCAAACAGATCCACCTCCAAAGGTCCCCACCTTATCCTCAAACTCCTGAATACTTCTCTGTCCAACCTTCAATTGCTTGAATCTGTTAGATTCCTCGAATTCTTATCTGCCTCCAAATTGCCCCTCCCCGGAATATATTGTGCTTGCACCATGATCTCTCTGTCTAAGCAAAACCTCCAAAACTCTTTCCCCATTTCTGTAAACCCTCTTGAATGAGGACCCCCCAACTTGTTGACATACTGCACTGCTGACACATTGTTCATCTTCAACAGCACCCGGCATTTCACTTGTCCCTTCACAAAACTCCTCACTGCAAAGGAACCTGTCAGGAGTTCCAGGCAACTGATATGCATCTCCCTCTTTGCATTTGACCTTTGACCTGTCGTCACCACCCCACACCTTGCTCCCCATCCGTGCATACTTGCATCCGATTCTATCACCATCTCTGGAATCTCGCCGAAAATAGTCATTCCTTTCCATGCCTCCATGTTCATCAGCCACCAATCCAACTCCTCCAGCGTTTCTTGATTCATTCTCACTTTCTTGGAATATTTTGCCCCTACATGCAAATGATAACCCTTCAATCTTTGCAGAGCCCTGTAATGCAGTGGAGCCAGAAATACTGCCCGTATGGAAGCTGACAGCAAACCCTCACTAACTGACGCAATGAAATCCATTCCGAATCTTTCACTCTTCTCAACTCCTTGCGTATCCTCTTCACCTTCTCCATCGGTCATCTCTAAACACCCTCCAAGGTCTGAATCTGGAAACCTAAATATGTTCTCCTGTGCTGGTACTAGGCAAGACTTGTCCCCGTCTACTACAAAACCTAAATCTTCCAACATCCACACAGCCAATTCTGTCTGTTCCAAAGCCAACGTCTTCTTCTCTGGCATAATCAGCACATCGTCCAGATACACAATCAATCTGACCCCCCCCTTGACCGCAGCCATGCCATCACTGGTCTCATGACCTTTGTAAAGCACCATGGTGCAGACGTTAGACTGAATGGAAGACTTTTGAACCTCCAATGGAACCCATTCCATCTGAATTGAAGATAATCCCTCTGCTTCAGACACATAGGAATCATCAAATAAGCATCCTTCAAGTCCAACCTCATCAACCGGTCTCTCTGCCTTAACAAATCTCATGTTTCCCCTCAATTTTGAAATGATTGTAACACACCCAATCGTTCAACTCTCTCAGATTGGTTAAGGGTCTCATCCCCTTGTCCTTTTTCTCGACCAGAAAAATGTTGCTCACAAAACATCCTGGGCACTCCACAGCCCTTTCTATTGCGCCCTTTTCCAAAAGCACTTTTCCCTCCTGAGTAACCAACTCTTCCTGATGTTTTGAAAACCTTAGAATTCTTGGACATCCCTCCCATGTTGTGATTCCCACAAAAGCTATACGATACCCTTGCACCATCCTCAACACCCACGGATCCTGTGTAATTTCTTTCCACCTTGTAACAAACTGGGCTAGTCTGCAGCCCTGCTTTACACGGGTACATGAAAGGCCTTTGCCTAAACTCACCTGTTGCTCCTCTTCTCTCATTCAGAGATCCATGTGACCTTGCCCTTTGTGGATAAAATCCACACTGCTCTGACCTATAACCATATCCATATGCGTATCTATAGGGTCTGTTTCCCCGTGAGAAATTCCTTGCCCACAGCCGGGGAATCGACCCTGCATTCTCCCGGCACCACCAAAAGCCTTTCGCATATCCTTTTGGACCTTTTGAAGGGAATTAAAAGTGCCTACATATCTAGACATATCTCTGACTAATTCTTCACCTAACAGCATCAAATTGCTCTCCATTGCAAACTCTTTGCTTGACAGCTCCGCCAGTTTGGGATCAATTTTCATTAATATTCTCTTACGTCTTGCCATGCACAAAGCAGCATTTGCATTTCCCAAAAGGCAAATCGTTCTGTGGACCCATTGGCGTAACTCTGCCATGTCCACCAGAGTATTATTCGAATGTTCCTCCTCGCACAAATCAAACAACTTCATAAGGAGTCCAAGGATAGGTAGTAATCTGTCCTGACACCCTTTCAATCCTTTGTCCAAGCCCTTGTGAGGGTCACGACCGGACTTATTGAGGAAACTCATAATCTAAGGGTCTCACTCAGGGGTGTAAGCCACTTGACTCAAGAGTGGGTCTAGGACATTCTGAGCGCAAATGTGTACACACTTCTCTGGGTATTTCTCTTCTGATCCAGTATGAAATATACTGAGCCACATGCTCTGCTGGCGACCACTGAGGTGATAGCAGATGCTGAATTAATACAGGATTAAACATCACCTCCTCTAATGGGTGGACAAAGTCAATCTGTTCCAACTTAAACCTTTTATTACCTTTCCTCCGCCTGCTAGTCCTCTTCAGATGCATCGAATTCCGAAGACCAGGTCAACTCTACATCCCCACTAGCGGAGAAACCATCACATGACACCATATTGTGACTTTTGCCATGAGCCTTTATAGCTCCTTTCTTTGCCTTTATAGGCACACACAACTCTGGCGCCTTATGGCCAGACCCTTTACTCCCTTTATGCACCTCAGTAGGCTTTCTTTTATATGTCCTCCTTTTCCCCTCATCCTTTGAACCACTAGTGCCTGGTTCCACCTCCTCAACAGACCAATAACTTTTGTCCTCAACCACCTTGATAGCACTCTTATCCTTAAAGTGCTTTTGAACACCAACTGTCAATTTTTTAGTCTATTCTATCTGCCAAATCTCCAAACATATTCTCCATGTATTCTTTTACTTTATCATTTAAATATTCATCCCCTACAGAACTCATTTCTACCACTCCACCGTCCTTTGAACAACAAATAATATAATTCCTCACATAAAACTCTACAAAACTGTTACTTTCCTCACTGCTGACCGCAATGTCAAAACTGTTAGTCGACTCAGAAAAAACTACCTTTATCCCACAATATGGCTCCATATATAAAATTCTATTGCTGAAAGCAAACTTGCCCAATGACACAAAAATGTTGTGGCACGCACGCGTACAGCGGCTCCCTAGGAACACCAAATCACTTCCTGAGCGCAAGCCATCTAAGACTACGACCCACACTTGCACCGCCGCCAGCCCCGATGTGGGTCTAGCAACAAAAGCAGAATATACGTTGCAACTGCGTATTGTCCCTCAATGCTGCGCGGAGACACGCGCTCACTGCAGCTTTGTAAGTCCTTTTTTAAAACAAAACATAACCGGCAGATTCCAACTGCCGTGCTGCCCCCGCTCACGGCCGCACCCCACCCGAAGGGTCACCCGTAGGCACTGCTCTGAAAACCTTGGAATTAACTCACCATTATACTGTCTACTTCAATTAATGAATCATAAACCCCTGACGTACCTCGCAAAAGACACCTTCCCCCAATGGCAGATACATTCTAAACAGTGTACAAAATCCAAACTGAACGCGCTCAAAGTAAATGAAGTACACACGCCCAAACAAATATCCCAATGCAACCAAATCTGAAATTAATTTTAACCCTACATTGCCAGACCTTAAAAGCACAGGAATCTCCATTATTAAAGAAGCTGATTACACATGTATGTGTTTACCCTTATAAATACCTCAGTACACTCAAACTACCTTCTCATACACCAAAGTAAGCTACTTAACAAAAAAGGTACTTATCTGTGTATGAGCAGCAACGAAAGAAGGAAGATGGCTTCGCGTTCAGTGGGTATATGCATGTTCTGTAGTTCTGGAATGTTAATTATTGTTCTAATTCTATATTCTTGTTGCTGCTGTGTGTGAGGCAATAAAAGAGATGATGCATAATATTGGCCTCCGGGCCTTGCCATAAAATTTGCAAGGGATGAGTGTAATGGACGCTTCACTATAGATTATTCAGAGGACCCAAGCTACTGCACACAACATTCTAATTTGCCTGCACTATGAACATAGCATTGCCCAACACCATCAACATAAGCCTATGTTAAAGAAAATATTCACATTTCTAAGAGATAGTGCCAACAAAATACTCTGATTAATTACATTGTTTTGTTTTACTTGTCCAAGGACTCGGTACCGAGAAGCTATGTAAAGTCTTGGTCTTGATTGCCTGAGGAAAGGTTGACTCCTCTCAGAAGCCTTGGTGCCACCCTGCACAGAACAGTTCATATGAAATGTGTCAAGTGTCTCCTTACCAGGGTCTCAGTTAGGAGGAAAATGCCAAACAGGGCAAAACAATCTTGTAGACCCTGATTGAAGATTGAGATTAATGCTGATGTAAGTGGCAAGTCTTCCTATTGTGGACCAGAGTCGCACGGTGGATCACGCTGAGGAATATTTTCCTGAAAGTGTCGTATAAAGAATACGGAGGAATATCTTCCAGATGACCAAGGGAGATATTGCTCCCCTTATCTAAAAAAGCCGGAGGACTATTTTGCCTCTTATGGGAAGTCTGTTATAACTAGAGGATCACCATATCCTACTATTGCGACTGGAAAAAGATTTTAACTCTCAACGAACTCATTCTGTGGTCCATCATCTATCATCAATATTAGAGAAGATACACTATGTTTACTATGAAAAAGGATTGAAAAATTTCTCCCTTTTTTCTCCTTGATGGGATGGATTCATTATAAAGTATACCCAATCAGCATAACAAAAGGCATACATGAGATTGTGCCAAATTTAAGAGAGACAATAATAATAAATGTCCTGAAGAAGGTGGCTTAAAAAAAAATAAAGCCCACCGAAACGCGTCGACGCACCCCTCCCCTACATGGTTAAATTCGAGGAACATTTGAGCCTAATCATATTAGAATTGATAGACTCCAACACAACTGATTCAATCGAATTAACTCAGCCATGATGATTTTTTAATGTTTCACTTGTTTTTTGTCTCTCGTATATATTAATATAAAGTATCTTTTCGTTTGGTATATGTATGGATTTGTTAATATGCATTTTTTAATTGGTTCAAATTATGGTTTTTAACTCTATTAATTGTGATTTTAATAAATGAATCTTTGTGATATCCTAATTCGTTTTCTTGTGTGTTTATAATTGATTTACGGGTTCCAAATTCTATGTGCATTCAGCACACTCAATTGTTTTAGGGCTTTTGTATGGTTGAATGTAGTGCAGTCTGACCCTTTTTGATTTATTACCCAAGAGAAATTCCTTTTTAGGTCTCGCCTAGGCAGCGCATGCGCTGTCTCGTCGAGAGATGCTGTATACAGTATAGCGGGGGAAGCTCCGCCCACTTTCCGCCTATCATTTTCATTGGCCGCAATTCTAAATGCTGCATTTTGATTGGTTTTCGGGAACTTAATCCCGCCTCCTGACGGCCATGTCGTCATTTTCCTCCTTCCGAGGCTATCGGCCCCTTTACTTCCAAAATAGTTTTGTTCCCCTGCCTCTCCCCGTTCCCTCCCGTAGTCCGTAACTTCTTGGACCATCACCACCCACCCCACCCCCTCCCATCCGTGCCTTCTTTCACGCCCGCACTTCTGTTGAAAATGCAATAGGTCGCCCGTAAATACGAGTCCTATTGCATTTTCAATGCTTGTTTGGCGTGTGATTGGTAGATGGATTTGCACTCTTTGTCTCGCATGCGCGCGATGCCTTACATCGTACGCATGCGGGACAAAACAGTGCTGCCACTGATGCAGAGCCCGCCCGAGGCCCTGCGGCCTCCGCCGCCCTTCTCCCGCCTGCGGCACTGCATCGAGAACATGCACGGACTACGCTGCACACAGTGAAAGTAATGACTGCTACTTCGACAAGCCGAGGCTTCACTTGAAGCATATTTGAATTTCTTACCACGATGTGTGAGCGAGCCTGCACTCGTTAGTGTTGGGAGGTACGTGTAGGAGCTGGGACAAGTGAGAGCAGAGCGTTAGATATTGACTGGAGTTGCGAGGGGTAAGGAGTTCAGGCCTGTGTGCGGCTGAGGCGGGGCTCGTACCCAGGCTCTGCCGCCACAGTTCGCATTGAGCGAGAGGCTGTCTACTCCCACGCACCCAAAATCCAGCAAATCACAGAGTTCTTTCTCTGCCCCCTTGAGCAAAATCACAACGAAACATGGAAATAGCTGCATTCAGAAAATCCAGTCCTGAGCGTGAGTTAAACACAATCGGTTTCTTTGTTTAGTTGTGGAATAAGGGGTGGGAGTGTAATGGGAGGTGAAACAAGCAAAAGCTTTAGTCAGTACAGCAGTTGCTTTGCTTTCTATTAAAAATAACAATATGGAGCAAGCGAAAAATTAAGGTTTCAATTTAATACTCAGTCGCACTTATCCGCAGCAAGCACAACAAGCATTGGCATAGCCAATAGGTCTCGCCTTTGGGACCTTATAAGTGTTTAGCCATGCAACAGTTGATGTTGTTGCACCAAGGATATTGTGCTGCATAACTAAATACTTATAAGGTCCCAAAAGCGAGACCTATTGGCTATGCCAATGCTTGTTCTAATGTATAATTGATATAAAGGTTCCCTGTGAAAGCTCCCTCTATGTTCTCTGTACTAGCATTATCAGCGGTCAACCCTAGGACTTATGTAACATTTTGTATAATTGCATGAGGGAGACCTTGCACTTTACCCTGCTAATTTGCACACTGCTCTAAGGTAAGCTGTGACCTTAATTTTGCCTTGTCGCACATAGAATTAGCACTTTAACCTGTTGATTTGCACACTTTTTAAATTGGTCGCCGATATACTTCCTCTCTGGGTCAAATTACTGACTTTTGTATTCCAGTGACTCATTGCATGGCCGATCCCAGTGTCTAACTACAAATGAAATGACCGGGAACACACTCCCAAACATCATGCTCAGGTGCAGGCTGAATCTGCACCATATCCAGCACACCTGCACAATTTTAGCTAGATTCCTGCTGCTCCTTCTTTTCATTCTAAACTGTTCACCTTGGTGATTCCACAATGTCCACACAATAGGAAACGTTTTAGGAAAGTCTTTAAGATGTAGTTCAATATAAGCTGCATCTTATCCAGATCACTTGCACAGCCCCAAATCATAATTCAGCTTTTCCTGCCCTTCGCTTAAAATTGTTGACTCTGGTGTTTTTATAATGTTCATTTGATATGAAAGGTTTTAGGAAAGTCCTTAAGACGTTTAATAATATTATTTTTATCAGCGACTTAGCTTTTGGCATCATGCGGCACTGTGCACAGCCCCATGAGGGAGAACCCGTACCTCACCCCATGTACTTGCACACTATCAACTAGACGCGGGCTGATGACCTTTATTTAAACAAAAGTACCAGTTGGAAGGTGTCATGGTACTATTCGATATGCATGTTTGTCACCAACTGCATATTTTAAATGAACGAATTGTATGAAAGCGCTGCATTATGTTCCTGTTTACTCATTTCTTTGTAACACTGATTGTATTGATTTTAAGAGATCGCGCAATAAATATTTTCATTCATCTATACATTAAGAATGTTGTTCACTCATCGCAGTCGGGCACTTTCACAGAATTGAAAATAAGCTACAATGCGGCCCAACGATGTCTCGCATCTGTGCATTAATGACAGACAAACAGTGCTGGCACAAACAACATAGGGAGCGGCATATATCCAGCAACAGTGGATTAAGTATGTGAAAGTAAATATGTCACAAACTTTTGCCAATTGTGGTTTTGCAGCATGCCCAGAATTTTATCAACATGACCGGTCCGTTTACGCCAAGACAAAAAAAAATGTGTAAAAAACAGCTAAAGACGCCGCTTCCCTACCATTTATGAACTATTTATTGAAATGCAGAAAATACAATTAGTCACTTCTAGTGTAATTTAGATCTCGCTAAACTATTCCTAAATTACTTTTAAAGGAAACAGATGCATAAATAACATTTTTTTTTTGTTTTATTGTATTTTTTAGTCAGTTCTTGTTATGGTACAAGCATTCTGCACTATGTGGTTCATGGTGTTAATTAAACCTTGGTGCAACTGCACAACGTGAGACGAAATGGGCTGGTCTCTGACTCGACGATAACCATTTGTACACCACCGCACAAATTAATTTCATATTTTCACTATACTAATTCACCACTAATGCTTTTGGGTTCCGGAGTAGAGTGCTACTCGCCGAAAAAGCGCTTCGACGCCTTGCCACAGGTTGTAGGCAGTATATAAATGCAAATACAATACAATTCAAAAGGGTAATAACGTGAGAAACCTAATGAGACAGCCTTCACCAACGGGACGGTTAAGGCTCAGACACTCTCGAAGCCAAGTCTACTTAGAGTAAATAAAAGGAGTCCTGGTTACATCCGTCTACCACACACAAACGAGTCAGCAGGTACAGCCCGCAACGCTCCCCCTGCAGCAGGGATACCACATGGGTTTTAATGGATGAGTCCTCTGCATGTCCGTCAGTCCCCGCCCTCATCCTTAGAAGAGGTCAGGTACCCCGCCCTACCACCGCCCACATGGAGGGAAGGGCGCAGCCGGCGTTCGCGACCCGCGGCCCTCACCTTCATGACAGGCTCTTCTTTCCTCTCGTCCACGTTGAGCCGAACACCCGCTACAAGGCCACGAACCAAGCAGCCGAAGCCTCCATCCTCCCTGTGGCGCCGCAGTTCGCCCCGAACTCAGACTAATGGGCAGGGCTTGTAACCATTTAGGTTCGCCGTTGAGACTGAGCTGTCACTTAACCCGCCAATCAGAGCGCGGAATACGGCCACGGACGTGGTTTCTCTACTAGGTGTCAGATCTACTATGACGTAATGGCCATCTTCAACTGTGTGCCTGGCAATACGATGCAGCTGCTGTCCTTCGGCCTATGCAATTTCTTTTCATGAAATCAACAAGGAAATCAAAAGATTGAAACGTTTTAAAGAAACTTTTACTTAAGGGACTGGCAAGTATTGCTTTGGCGCTCATCCACCATCTCCTTACAGGGAGAAAAAAAACATCGGGCTGAAGGCTAACGGGACCCAGTTGGGGCTTGAATGAATCTAACCAATTTTAGCCGCCTAACAAATTACGATAGCACATGACTCCTAGTAAAATCTGAAAACGAGCAATGTTAGCATCCCGTCCTCCCCACTTTGCATTGGGAGCATGACTTAAACAAGCGAGGGCGGCCGAGACAAGTGGGAGGGGTGGGGGGAGTGCGGCCGAGAGCAGGGACACGCAGCGTTTACCTTGCGGGAGCGAGCAGCGCCAGGAGCGATAATTGCTAACACATGGCGCCAAAGCTCGCTCCCGCAAGGGAATCGCCAAACGTGCACGCGTTGCCATTGAAAGCAATGCAACGCGTGCACGTTTTTGCCTGCAAAGCTGTGTCGATTACAAAAGGTCTTTTTCCTACGCAGCGCATGCGCGCTGCGTAGGCGAGACCTAAAAATGCCTACCCTGCCCTGGCCCTGTCCTGCTGGAGCCCGCACCCAGAGGACATGCACGGGGCCTCCGAGCCGCTGCTACAGGGGCTGCGCCAGGGCCTAGCCAAAGGCTAAGGGAGTGTTGTTCAGCGTCCTGGAGCAGATGCAGTGCCCTGGTTTGAGCTTAAGAAACTTGTACAACATCACAGAGGGGGATTGCATTCCTTACCGCACGTAGTGTATAATGCCTGCTCGCACCAATAAAAGGGCTCGTGGCACAGTAAACCACAGGGAAAGGTGAAGGGCATGTGAAATGAGTGAGTGGGAAGAAATACTATTCACAGGTCTGGCACGCGCTCGTGTGTTTGTGTATGCGGTCGGGCGCTCGTGTTTGTGTATGTGTGTGCGTACGTGCACTTGTGTGTTTGTGTATGCGGTCGTGCGCTCGTGTTTGTGTATGTGTGCATACGTGCGCTTGTGTGTTTGTGTATGCGGTCGTGCGCTCGTGTTTGTGTATGTGTGCGCGTACGTGCGCTTGTGTATGCGGTCGTGCGCTCGTGTTTGTGTATGTGTGTGCGTACGTGCGCTTGTGTGTTTCTGCATGCGGTCGTGCGCTCGTGTTTGTGTATGTGTGTGCATACGTGCTCTCATGTGTATGTGTGTGCATACGTGCACTCGTCTGTGTCCTTTTAAATAGCAGTGAGCTAGTGATTTACCCGAATTGGGATTTGTTCTCTACTTCATCTTGTTGCCTTCCCCTCAGCCACCCCTTTTTCCTGCTCATTGCTCAAAGGTTACACAATGGACATTTTGTACGGTAACTTCTGTCAGCAGATGAGGTGAGCAGCCTTGCAAAGTATGGTAGTTCTGGGCTGAAAGAAATACAGAATATCACCAATGCACAGGGAGGAAACTGCCTGTGTGTCAGGGGCATCGCTGTATTTTTTTTATCAAAACAATTCAGACTTTGTGGCTTTGTTCTGGAAGAACATTAAATGCTGCGCAGGCTGTCATGGCGCCATAACATGAATGAGTAATTCATCTGTACTCATGCGTTCCCTGAAAGTGCCCCAACCTGTCGGTGGGAGCCTTTTCTGCTAAAAAAAACCCTGCCACAGCAAAGGGGTGGGGGGAATAGGGGCTTTAGTGGATGTTATGTTACCTTTCATAGGCTAAAGCACAAATGTACTGTATGGCTAAATACTTATAAAGTCCCAAAGGTGAGACCGATTGCATTGCAAATGCTTGTTCTACATTGTAAGTGGCAAGACACCAATTATTCTCTGACAACAGGAAAGAGGAAAGGGCCATGCAAAGATATCCAGCAATAGATCCAAAAAATGTTCCAAGTGTAAGGAACAAAAGTTAGGATCAACAATAAAAGCAAAACGGTAAGAAAAGAAAGTATAAGAACTACTGAGCTGTGATGCATTCATCACTCACATGCCTGCTTATATACGAAAACTTGAACTGACAACTGAAAACAAATCTTCATCTTAGATTGGGAACCTCAGGCCAAATTCCCAGCATAACCCATTATCTTGGAAACGACAAATCATGAGACATCTGTGTGCCCCTTTCAAGAAACTCAAGACGTCGGCTTAATGTAAGAGAAGGAAACCAAAGTTTGGCATCCTTTGTGAAGCGCAGCTCCACAGTCCCATCAATGCCCTTCCTGTCTGAAGATGCGCACGGATAGTAAGCACCATTCCCAATGACCGCAGCTGTGGAAACACCACCACAGTCCTGGCTGTAAGCCATACACTGAGCACAGCATCCTGCAACACACACTGCCTGATTGCATGGCAAGTGTTCAGAGTTCTTGCTATTCGCAGGTTCTGGTAGGCTCTTGCATAGATGTAACAACACTAAAGCTTTTAATTAATTTCAAATGTGTTGCATTAAAAGTTAAAATGTATACATTTACTAAGCCTTGAACAATAACAAGCACGGACAAGATCAATATTTTAACCTTTGTGTAAGTGCCTGAACCAACTTGGTTTCCGACAAATGTTATCATCTGCCTCAGTAAAGAAGGTACACATTGGAATGAGTTATCCACCTTTGAAGAGGTTTGGACACTTAACGATTTACACCTTCTGGTTTTCACCTTGCTTCTAGCCGGGTCTATAGCCCTCTTGATCTGGTTACTAGAAATCAATACTGCAGAAGATCTGTTCCTCTGGGGCTGGTGATCACAAAGTGGTCTGCTGCTTACTTATGTTATTATGGGGATCCCAGGCAGCGGAGACCGCTGACAAATTTCAAACTTTCTGTTTTTTGCTAGTCTTTAAAGCACTTGTACACAGGAATATAATCCACCCATCGGTGGAAAATACACGGGGGACAAAGCATGTGGGAAATAGTGTTTTTTTTTTTTTTAAAGACCCTATTTGGTGATTCATTTTAATAAAAAGTGTATTGTAACATGCTCTATTAAAATCTAACTTGCTTTACCATCAAGTTTTAAAGTACTGTTCACATCATCCGATTTAGTCAAAACTCGCAACTAATTAGCTATGTTTACAGACGTGCTGAACTCCTTGCCATCCAATACCTAGGAATAAGATAAACACATGCTGTATTCATTTGGGACAAAGTAATGCTCTTTACTTACCGGTAATCTTCATTACTCCGGGTCCCGTTGTCCTCGTCCCATTCAGTTACAAAGTGGAGATAACCATCTCCCGACAGAAAAAAGACAAGAGGAATGCTGGGACCCTAATACTGCCCCTCCCACCGGGAGTACATAAGCAGTACTTACCCAGCATCCCGTCTGTACAACCAAGCCCACACAGGAAGGCCGGCCGCCCGGGAGGGAGGGAGGGGCGTATGAATGGGACGAGAACAACGGGACCCGGAGTAATGAAGATTACCGGTAAGTAATAGAGCATTACCCCCAGGTCCCTTATGTCCTCGTCCCATTCAGTTACAAAGTGGAGAATACCAAAGCAGAAAACCGGCCTTCCGAACACACAAGCGCAACCAGGAAACCACACCAAATGCAGCAACCCAAGGGAGCACAGAAAAGGCGGGAACCGCAGGAAGCAACCGGCCAGCATCCCAGAACAGGACCGCAGGGACACAAACAAGGACCGGACACAACCAAGAAAAAAACAAAAAGGCCAGAGCCACAACAAGGAGGCCGCACACCAGAAAAAAACCAGAGACAGAGCAACCAGGCCAAAAAACCCAAAAGGACACCGCCAAGGGAACCCCCGGACAAGGACGACCAGCCCAGAACCACCAGGAAGGCACACAGGACCCGGCAGCCGCACAGACACCGAGCAAACCCCGACCACACCGGAGAAGGCCAAAGAAAGAAGCCAAAGCCGGTCAACAGGGCGCAGACACAAGCACCTAGACCAACAAGGAAGGAGGGAAGCAGAGACCAGACACAGGCCCACCGCACCAAACCAAACTAACCGACCCCCAGAGAGACCAGAGGACAAACCCAACCCCGCAGAGGAGGTCCAAGCCCCAGGAAAGAATGGACAGCACCACCTGGACCGCCCCAGCCCAGAGGGAGGAGCCACAGCGAGACCCCAGGAGCCAACCAGGAGCCAGACCCCAACCAAACAGAAAAGGACCGGGAAGGAGCCAAAGACCAGAAACCCCACGAGGCCAAAGGCCCCCACAGGGAGGGGGGTCGCGAAACGAACCAGGACCGGACACAAAACACCACAGCAACAGGGGCAGAGGAGGCCAACCCAAAGACCACAAGCCAGAGACGCCCCCAGAAAGACCCCACAGACAGCCGACCAAACAACCGAGGCCAGCAAAGACCGGGAACCAACAACCCGGAACCGAACCGGCACAACAAGGGCGGAACAGGGACAATGGCCACAGCCCCAAACCCCAACGGGAAGGAAAAACAAGGCAGGACGCAAGCCCAGGGCAACCGGGAACCCCCGGCAGACCCCAAACCAGGAACCAACCAGGCACAAACCTGCCGAACCCCAGAGGGCAGACAAGAAAAGGAGCCAACATGGCGGAGTACCAGAGAGGACCAAAGCCGGGGCAGAAGCCAAAGGACCGCACAGGCACCCAACACCCAGGCCCAGCACGTAGCAAGGGCAAGAGCAGCGGAAAGGCCCCAGGGCGCACAGCACCCCGACCAGAACCCACCAGGCCCGACCCCAGCCAACGCCGGAAAGGAGACAAGAAAACGGCCAGAACCAGGGCAACAAAGCAAAAGGACCCAGGAAGCCAGGACCGAAGCCAAGCAACCCGCCAACGCAGGAGGACCCCCAGGCCCAACCAGCCCCGGAAGGAGCCCACGCAGCGCCCAGGCCGAAGCCAAGGACAGGGAGGCCGACCAAGACCCCCAGCACCCCACCGCCGGACCACACAGGGGGCCGGAAGAAAAAAATAAATAGAGGAAACCGCCAAAGCGGAAACCGGAGGCAGCAGAGAAGTCAGAGGGCCAGGCAGCATCAGACCCCGGACAACCGACAGCCAGGAGGGCGGACCCCACATAGGCAAAATGAACACCACAGGACCGCACCCCAACCAGAGAGGGGGGGGGGGAAGAGGTGGCACCCCCAAACAGACACACCGGGAGGAGAGCCCGGGGAACAAGAGAAGACAAGAGCGAGCCAGGTCACCAGAACCAGTAAAGAACCGGGATCGCCCCGCAAAACACACCCCAGAGCCGGCAGAGAAGCGACAGCAGAGCCAGCAAAACCAAGGAGGCACAGCCAGAGGCCACGCCGAACCACCATGAAGCCGCAGACCAGAAGCAACAGGAGGCAACCCCGGACACGCCAACCCAGAAGCAGCGAACACCAGGACCCCACACAGGCCCGAACAAGGCCGCCGCAGCCCAGGGAAAAACAGGGAAGAGGGCCAACGAAGAATGAGCCCAAGGCAACGGGGGAAACCCGAAGCCCAACAGCACCCAACGGAAACCCCAGGACCAGGCAGAAACACGGGCACACAACCAGAGGCGAACCAAGCCCAGGAAGAGAACCGCCGACAGGAGCAGGCCCAGAAGGACACCAGGACACGGCCCAAGACCAACGGAGCACCAAGACAGGACACCCAAAGAGTGCACAGGCAAGGACGCAGGGCCGAAGAAGGCAACCAACAGGCGCCGAAAACCGCAGGAGCCGCAAAGCCCCAGCGGACACCAGCCAGGCACCCACGACGGGGAACAGACGAGACCACGACCCCCCAGGGAGCAACAGCCCCTGGAGCCCAGACTGACCCCCAACCGGGAGAACTGCAGGCCAGAAGAGAGGAAAACCGGCGCCAACGCCAAGGACACGGCAGCAGCGAACACAGCCAGGCCCAAACAGCAGCGGCACGAACCCCAGGGGCCAAACAGGCGAACCTCCACAGGGAAGCAAGGAAAGGAAGAGCAGGAGCCCAACCACACCAGCCAAACCCCAGAGACCAGACGAGAGCAGGAGCCGCCAGGGAGGGGAAGGCCGTAGGCCAGAAAAAAACAAAAGCAAGCCACAGCACCCAGCAGGCCCGCCAGACACCCAACCAGACCGAGCAGAACCGGCGGCGGAACCAGGAGGGGCGGCCAGGACCCACCGAAGCAAGCCCAAAGGCAAGCACCGGAAACACAGCAGGGACGCAGCAGAAGCAGGGGAACACAAGGACAACGCCAAGGAAACCCCAGAAGCCAGGAACAGCTCAAAGAGAGCACCAGAGCCAGGAGCAACCAAAGACAACAGCACCCAGCATGGAAGAGGCAAGAAGCCGGAGACAGCAACAGCCAGCCAGCCCCCATGAAGCAAATCAAGCACACAGGAGGACCCGGGACAAACACCGGCAGCCCCAGACCGGCGCAAGGAGAACAGAACAGCCGCAAAGGAGGCAGCACCAGGGAAAGACGCAGCCCAGCAAACGCCAACCCCGGAAACACAGGGAGGCCAGCCCACAGAACGGGACAATGGCAGGAAAAGAGCCCCAAACCGGACCGAAGGCAGCGGGGTCAGAGCGCCGCACAGAGCACCAGGCACGACACCCGGAAGCCCCGAGAGGAACGAGGCGCAGCCCACGGGAACCAGGAGGAAGCGGACACCGCACCCCACCGTGGACCCAGCCCTCCCAAGGCCAGACCACAGCACCCGCACCATCAACACCCCGAGGAGCAGGACCGCGCCGGAACAGCAGAAAAGAGCGGGGCAGACCCCGGGAGGACCAGAAGCCCAGGAGAGGGCAAGCACCAGCGTGGGGGAGAATAACAGCCGCAGCCGAAGAATAACCCCCCACACCAGACAAAGTGTGAGGCGTACAGCGGCCACGCAGGCCCCAGAGGACCACGGACCCAGCCGCACCACCCAGGGAGGCCACCAACCGGCAAGCGCAGAGAACCCCGGGAGGACACAAGCGCAGCGGCCCCAGCGCCAAAAACGGAGGCACGAACACCGCACCACCCATCACGCCAGCCGAGCACCCCGGAACGCCCCCAAGGGCCGTGGAAACAAGATAGAACCGCCACCGGGATAGGGGCGGGCGGTCCGGCACTACGACGCGCCACGCAGCAAAGAGGTGCCACGCAGCCAGGAACCAGGACCGGACAACACTCCACCTGGCACCCGGCGCCCCACAGCACAGCGAGAGAGAGGGGCCGGGAACGAAGCGAGACGGGCTCGGGGGACCACGAGGACCCCGACTGAAGCCGGAGCGCGGCACCGCTTGCACCAGCCCCGATCGAGCAAAGGCACAACCACCGTAACCACCCAGGGACTGTGAGCACCGAGCCGCCAGCACAGGGCATGAAACAGCCAGCGACCAGCAGCGCTCATCACCGGCGGCGCAGAAAGGGAAACTCACCCACACTCAACCGCACCGCCGCCTGGGCACCATCCGGGCACAGCAGGCGTAGGGGAGGGCGCGAGCCGGACTCTGCAAAGGAGAAAATAGAGCAACTGCAGCGCTGCCCACTACCCCAAGCCAAAACACCAGTGTGAGACAAGGAAGTGTGGCATCATAGCTATCATGGTAACGTATGGTGACCGATGCCGTATGCCTCCGTGTGTACTAGAGATAGGCTGGAGCATCATTACAGGAAGCACCAAACAGCAACGTCCCACACCACCACAACGGAGGAACCAGCGCCGGCCCAACCGCCGAGGAGCAGGCAGAGACGAACGGCAGGGTAAGAAGAAAAAGCCGCCAAGCGGAACTCACCCGGGGCGGGGGCCAACACCAGCACCAAGGCCCCCCCCGCAACCGCCAGTAGGAATCCAGGGGAAACGGCAGGAACACCGCAAGCGCGGCACGACTTACCCGGCCAGGCTCGGGAAGACGTGCCCGCGACCCGGAAGGAACCGGGATTCCACGCCCCAGCCGCAAAGGGCCGGGTGGTCAGGCAGAATTCCGGCACCAACAGAGACCGACTCCCAGCAAGCCCGGCAGGCCAGAAGACAGCCCAGGAAACCCCAGGCCCACACAGCCAGGCGGGGGGAGGAGAGAAGCACTGCCACTCCAGACCAGCAGGAGCAGCCCCAGCACATCCACGTCCAACCTGTCGACAGACAGAAAAAAAAAAAAAAAAAAACGAACAGACGGGATGCTGGGTAAGTACTGCTTATGTACTCCCGGTGGGAGGGGCAGTATTAGGGTCCCAGCATTTCTCTTGTCTTTTTTCTGTCGGGAGATGGTTATCTCCACTTTGTAACTGAATGGGACGAGGACATAAGGGACCTGGGGGTAATGCAGGAGTTTTTAGTTTTAAAAGGGATACTCCATTTTAATGAAGGGATTGAGTTCCTTTGGCGCGAGGGGGGGTTGCAGTCTTCTTTTAGTATATCCAGTTGATGCCCGTCACTGAAGGCACAAAATGAATTAAGATGTTTTATTGTTGTGTGGGCCCCCAGCCCCAATAATTAAGTGAACCCTAATCATTTCAGACACCCCAGAATTTACCCTGATGATTCAGCGCCACATCTCCAGTTGATCTAGCGGATAGAGTAGCCCCATCAAATTTGGAGAGTAGAACAAATACGATGAAATAGCGACTGGGACCACTCAATAATGGAGTTCAAGCTCAGCAATAAGTTTAAAGGATTAATAACAGAACATCTTGCTGGGCGCTACAGAAAATAAGTAGAAAATGTAATGAAGACTCGGTTACAGAAATACAAAATCAGCACTAGAAATTATAAATCCTAGTAAAAGCTCTTCCCTTAGTTTAAAAGTCATACACACAAAGAGTTCTGGCAGTACTCTATGTAAGGAAAATCCTATTAAAATCGGACAGAATTTCAGGAATAAAATAAGAAGTCACCTGCGATCCTTCGAACAAGAGGTTTTCATACACAATTTATGCAAAACAATTAGAAAAACTGCAGATTCAGCATATTATGATCATGGTTAGCTCACTTTGAGCAAATCAAAATATATAGCATCACAAATATTAATTCTTAATACTAACCACTTCTTTAGGTAAGGTAACTCTCCCCTAACTCTCTCAGCAATGGTAGTCCAGAGAAGCAGTGATACATTGTAAAACATTTTCTGGGCAAACTCATTTAAAAATCATGCCTTTGGCAGGCCCACGTCGGACCTTCCAGCAGAAGTCCTTCAAAATGATACATTGGGAACAGGTAGAAAGTTTCAATCACAATACACACTGCCTAACAGTACATGGTTTACGTCACACTTGTTATGGGCTGCATAATCTGTGAGGGGAGAAGGTTTGCAGTCGGTCTCTGCCTGGGAGGGGACATGAGCAGGATGAATTACAAAGCAGAAAACTGCATCCATTTCTAATAAAATGTTGTCTCACTCAAAAACATGACATAACTAAATTAGGGTTTAAAACACTTCTGGACCTAATTTAATTATCATTTAAAGTGCAATATCATCTGTTCGCAAATTACGACTACATGAAACTTAAAAATTAAGAATTCCCACAAATAATTTGTCACGCAAAATTTGCAAGTTAAATCTTTCACAGTTGTCGTCTTGAGGATTCATTGAAAAGTAGACCAGAGAACCCCTCATATTTACTTTACCTATTGTGCAATCTGGGGCGTTTTACTTGTGCCAACAGGACTCTCCTGAGTTTTATGTCTATAAACGAATGAACAAGCGCACATATAACTAATAGGTTTTTTTCCCTCCAAGGCTCCGGTGTTTACACACCTGAAGATCCAGCTGGCGACATTCCCAGACTACACGTTAATGTATACATCTCACTCAGTTCTCTTTTCTCATCTTTCAGGTGGGGTGTGCATTCACTCTGCCCCTTCTGTCTGATACGGTTCAAAAGTGCTGCATCTAAGGCTTTCCAAGTCCTAATGGCAGTTTGATAGATCATTTACTGAAAGGGTATACCATGAAAGTACCACATAGTATCAGTCGGTGGATAGTGACCAAGTCCAAGAAGTAGCTTGGCAAGGTAATTATTTGATAAAAGCAAGAGAGGGCTTAAAATGCTTTCTTTTGCAAAAAAAGTCAATTTAAATGCAAACCAGGGGTTTAGCAATGTCTTGACTGACACCTTCAAAATGTTCCAGTGCTTAGTTAAAAAAAAAAAATTCTTATATTGATTCGATAATATGCTATTTGTTGTCATACATGGGAGTGATTCTTCTCATGGCCGCTCATGTTTTCAGGCTTTCGCATTGCACATTCCTAGCGTGCTTTCTTCAATTTCCACCCGTTTATGCGCATTGACTTTAGCATATAATTCCATGGACAGACAAAATTTCTTTTTATGTTTGATAGTCAGATCTTTTAGAGTTTTCGCTCCTCAATTAAAAAAAATAACTACTTGAAAGGGAAAATTCCACTGAGAGCTATTGGATGAAATTTACCATGCCCTAACAGCAAGCTTAACACACAACTGCATCTGTAGAAGGGTTGTCCCTTACTATGCATAGGTCTAAGAAGTGTACTTGTTGGTTGCTGCTGTTTCCTGTCAATTAAGCTTAAGCTGTTCACCCAATCAACAAATTCTGTCTGAAATCTGCTTAGATATTGATTATTTTTAATAAGAGATCCATGGAGGTGGGTAGATAAAGGCACGGTGATGAACCCTGACCCACCGCTAATGTCAAGCTTCATCACTGCCCTGCTCTCCCCTCCCCCAATCAAGGGCTGGAAGACACCCAGGTTGGACCATGAATACTTTGCAGGTCTCTTTTTAGCCGAGATCTTTTGGTTTTAATATATCATTTATGTATAGCTACTTTCAGCCAGCTATCTATATCCACCGGTTTGTCAGTGTGTCGTTCACATTTTTGTTCTGCTCAAATCAGCATACAGCGTGGGGCACGGGGTCAGCCCACTTCAGCCACTGGCGTTCCTCTCTCTCAGTGACGGCAACCTGCTCTTGCACAATGTGCACTTACACAGAAAAAGAAGTCCCCTTGTACAGTCTTACAAAAACATTCAAACAGTGGCAAAACCAAAAGTCCGCCTCAGGCACCAGACTAACAGCTTTGCAAATGTTAGCTTTGAAAGATATGCTGTATGTCATGGGGATGTGTTATAAA
Organism: Calotriton arnoldi; assembly: GCA_963921515.1. Classification (NCBI taxonomy): domain Eukaryota; kingdom Metazoa; phylum Chordata; class Amphibia; order Caudata; family Salamandridae; genus Calotriton; species Calotriton arnoldi. The sequence continues at coordinate 1,622,350 of CAWUFW010003762.1, forward strand.
TTTTTATGTGTAAAAGAAAAACGTAAATATTAAAACGCTGCATACAAATATTTTATCTGCATAGCGAGAGCATAGCCGGAAGACAGTAGCTCGCTGTTCAGAGTCATCTGTTTTTATTTTCACATAAAATGGACATCAACACTGATCAATGATAGATCGACAAGAATAGAGAGGGGGAAAAAAATTGTGTGAATGTATTCAAGTGGCTTTGGCATGGAAATATCGAAAGGTTTTGTTGATCAGGCATACTGAAATTCTTTTCTGCTTTTTATCTGGGTCATGAAATAGAAGATTGCTAAACGCGAACACAAGGCACAGAAATGAACTAAATTGTTGCTTAATATTATATCATGAGCGCTGAACAGACTTATTAATGGTGCAAATATTTGGACTAAAGCTTCTTCCTAAGACAGACATACAATGGAATGCTGAAGGACATACCCCTCAACAAAAATACTGATAATAAATTGGGAAATGTATTGCAAATTCTTCCACAAAACGAGTCCTCTTACTCCAGGCCATCAAAAACCTGCAATAGATTTAAAACACTTCATGCAGGTGGTTTATAGCTGTACAATTTTTGACTGGATCTTCTATGTCAAACAGTTTCTGAAGGACTGGGGAAACAAAAATGTAAAAATACACAAAATTATTTACCAAAAACCAATTACATAAATTAGGTGGGAACAATGAGACACGTGTGGGTATTAATGCCCCATTCAAAATAATATCAAGCATTGGCAAAGCCAATCGGTCTCAACTTTGGGATCTAATGGCTTTGCCTGGGCTTTTTAACGGTGCTGAACAGCATGTATAAAAAAGCAATGCTTTTTGCCAATGCTGTAGTACTTGTAAAAAAACAAAAAAACTAGCACTGACAAAGTGAATAGTTTTCGTCTTGTTGACCTATGTGTTTTGCCAATCCCTTCTGCTGTGCAGCATTGTGAAAAAGCAAAATGTGTTTTGCCGATGCTTTGTTACACTGGCAAAAAAAAAAAAAAAAAAAAACGGTGCTAGGATGTGGCAGGTGCCAGTCACCATGCATGTGTCATGGCAAGGACTCCATTTTCTTTGTTTTTATTTACCGATTGAAGATGGCAGAAACCATATGGACACGTGAATAAAAAATAAAAAAAATCCCCCAAGAGAGCTTTCTGCATTGTGGAGAGGCCAGCAGCACGTGAAAGTTCTCGGTTGCTAAAACAAAAACAACAAAAAAGTAATCATAATAATTACAAAAAATATTGATAGGTCTGCCAGTGCTTTCGGGTGCAATGGAGGAGCGAGAGGGCAAAAGCAATGGGATTGGGGAGCCGCTGGAAGTAAACGGAGGGGGCAAGCAACAGAGAGTGAGCGGGAGGGAAGATAAGCAACCGAGAGTGTGTGTGGGTTATTGAAATACAAATAAAATGGGGGAGAGGAGGGGAGCAGGCAGTATACAAGAGAGAGCAACATAAAGCATAGGTAAGGAGGGCTTTGGCATGGGGAAAAGCACAAGAATTAAAGCTGGAAAACACATGCACTTTCATGGACTGCTAAATAAAAAAAGGTAATTCCCTAAAAAAGTCAGTAGTAGATTGATACAAGTCAGCCACACAAAAGGAGGATCATTAGCTCCAGGGAGGGTCAAACAAGATTGAAATGCACCAAATAAAAAAAATGAGGAAATAATAGTGACAAAGCCAACCCATGAAAAAGCAGTGGGTGGACTCTAAGGCCACTGTATGTTCTTGGTATAGCCAAGAATAGGTTTTTCACAACTAAACAGCTCTCGTTGTCTAGTAGGCAAGACCTAAAAATCAACAGGTATGGCTGCTGATACAGTGAAGGCACCATGCCATTTTTCTGGCTAAATCGCCGGCCAGAATAAAATATATATTGAAAACAAAAAATTGAGTCTGGTCTTCCAATACCTGGAAAAACTGGGTCCCGTTACACTGACCCACTCAGACTCAGGTGGAGGGAAATTCTATACGCTAATTCTGCTCTACACGACTCATAAGGGCCTTCAGCATTATCTGATGAATAAGAGACTCTGGGGATAATGCGGCTCTAGGATTAACTCAAGTGCAGGTGCACTGGCAACTGACAAGTGTCAGTGATATATTTGGGACCGCATCATTTAAGAAATACCAGACAAACCAACCTCTACTAGCCAAACAACTGCACACAACACAAGCTGGCTAGCATGGAAAGGGCACCAGGATTCTGTGAGAGCTGGGGTGCCTTAAAATGGCAGAGTGTTGTATTTTTTTTTTAAACAGGTTCAATCCAGAACAAACCTCCGTCTTCTACTTAGATATCAGAAATAAGGACAGCCCTGCTCACATCCCATATAAACAAGGGAGAAAGAGTTCAAAAAGATTTTAATTTGTTTGCTTTTTAGAAAGTAGTAGTATGGACAAAAACCACCATGTTCTCGTTAGATTTTGCCTTTTTTTCCCTGGTGTGCACTTTTATTTATGGATGTTAAATAGGCAATATCTATCAGGGGAGAACTGGGTGCTCTCTATTAAAACTGAGATTAATGAATTCTTTGAGCGAAATCAGGGCTCTGCACATGGTTTGGGACTCGTTTAAGGCTTTCATAAGGGGACTAGCCATCGGAAAGGATGCCAATAATCTTAGGAAAGCTAAGGAAGAAAAGCGATTCTTAGAGCAGAAATTGCAAAGGTCTTTTGACACATTTCTCAGCAGTCCCTCAGCTTTCAACCAACGGCAGCTTGATCAGGCTAAAAGGGATCTTAGTGAAAAATATTATCTCAAAAGTGAATCCTTTTATCAGCACCACAGGCAAAATAATCTACGAAGAAAGTAATTATACCGGGAGGTTCCTTGAGGCAGCAGACTGTAACTAACCAGATAACTGCATTGAAATGTCCTATAACTGCTTCCCGTACTGACGACCCGGTAAGAATAGGGGATATAATGTTACAACATTATAGGAATATATACGGCCAACAACAGACCATTGATATGACATCCTTGAGAGATTTTCTCCAGAGACATGATTTCCCTGCACTCTCAGATGTGGAGAAACTGAGCATGGCGAGTCCTTTTACAAAAGACGAGCTGGAGGGAGTCATAAAAAATCTCCAGAATGGCAAAGCTTCTGGCCCGGACGACCTCCCGGCAGAATTTTTTAAAACCTTTTTTAGCACCATCTCGGGTTATCTTTTATCGTTGGCCAACTCAATTTTAGAAGGAGAAGTGATACCATTGTCATTTAGAAATGGGAACATAGTCAGTTTTTTTAAAAAGGGTAAGGATAGTGAAGACCCCAATTCTTATCGACCCATCACGCTTTTAAATTCTGACTATAAAATAATTACTAAACTTTTAGCCAATCGTTTTAATCGAATTGCCTCGCATTTGATTCACCCTGACCAAAATGGTTTTATTGCTGGCAGGCAGCTCGGCACTAATACGCATTATTTAGCGGAAGCACTGGACTATTTTGAGACTCGGAAGATACCAGCTCTAGTCCTCCTTTTAGATGCCGAAAAGGCATTTGACCTAGTTGTTTGGGAGACCTTATTTTTATTTTGGAAAATTTTGGCATACCTCCCAAAATCATGGGGTTTGTTCAGAAACTATACTTGAATGCAGAAGCCAACATAATTATTAACACCACGGAGGTCGGCCAGGTTAAGGTTAAACGGGGGACTAGACAAGGATGTCCATTGTCTCCGGTACTATTTACCTTTTTTATCGAGCCATTGGCGATTGCCATTAGGAATAGTATGGATATCTGCCCTCACTATCAACTATGGCAAATTGAAATTATATGCCGATGATATTATGCTCATTATAAAGCCTGAGAAGGAGGTCCAAGCAAAAACTTGAGAAATTTGAGTCATTAGGCGGATACAAAATAAATTTAAAAAAAGACAGAAATTATACAGTGTGGTGGAGCATCTACGGATTTGCATCTCAATATTCTTTCCTGTTTAAATACAAAACCGAAAAGATATCTTGGTGTTTATTTTTCAGCGCAAATCACTGATTTATTTGATTTGAATTTTGCCCCACTTTTACGAAAAGTCCAGGATTTATTCTCTCGATGGATTTCTCTCCCATTAACCATCTTGGGCAGGGCTGCATTGATTAAAATGTCTGTTCTCCCGCCATTTAATTTTCTCTTCTCGGCGATTCCCTGTGTTTTAATGAGCTCTTTTTACCAAAATAGAGTCTATGTTTACATCTTTTCTCTGGGGAAAGAAGGTCCCCAGTTGCACTTAGCACTTTATACGAGGAGCTGGAAAATGGAGGATTAGCTCTTCCAAATTTGAGGGATTATTATTTTGCACAGTATATGTCCAGATTCAAGCCGGAACTACAATCGGGTTTTTTTATTAACTATTTTATTAATTTAATTTGTAAAGAAAATCAGATCCACTGCCCATTAACAATTGTTAAATCTCCTAAATTAGTACGGTACAAGTCCGTTCAGTGGTTTTTCCATAAACGCCAGGCTTTTTATAGAAGATATTCTATCCCCGTAATCAACTCCTCAACTCCGTTATCTGGCCCTATCTTACTATCTGGGATTAAAGATTCATCAGTAATTACACAAAAATGGGCCAAGGCTGGATTTCTGAAAATTTCCGATTTTTTAAGGAATGATAGATGGCTGAACATAGCCGAAATGTCTCATTTAATTGCAAATGACTTCCTTCTACTTGGGTCATATAATATTTTTAGTAAGTTCCTGAGTAAACTTGACTTGGTCCAGATCATCGAACGGAAATGTTTAGTATATGATCTATTAGAAGATATGGCATTTAAGAAACCTGGGGAATGGAAAAAGCGTTTAGCCTCTATCAAGAGTTTAGATCTGGAGGGGAAGGCCATAACGAAATGAGCAAAACATGAGGAGATAGAAATCACAGCGAGTATGTGGTCAGCAGTTAATCTCAATTTTAACACGTTAAGGGGAGCTAATTGGCGAAGGATGTTGTTTTTAGTAAATGGCTGCTTTATAGAACCCTACTTTTTTTTCTAAGATTTATTCTAACCAATCAGCGCAGTGTTTCCGTTGCCTTAACCATCCCTCAGCCAATTGGACACACATTATATTACAATGTCCCTTGATTCAGAGGTTCTGGAACGACATTTTTACTATCTGGAACTTGAATGTGGTATTTCAATAGGGTCGAATACTCGGCTAATAGTACTTGGCTATGACCCAGACCTACTTCTTTCAGACAAGTTTATCAAATTATTATATATTGCAATGGCTGTCGCCAGATCACTTCTACTTCAGAGATGGCGATCAAATCTTATACCATCTATATATGAATGGGTCCGAAAAATGAAGCTAGTTAAAAAAAGTGAACGAGCCTATGCATTGCGAAGTGGTGGACTTAAGAAGTTTGAAAGGGTCTGGGCAGCTTATTTCGAGTAAAAATCTCAAAATTTAGCCTATCTTTTTTGAGGTATTCCCACTATGTTTGACTCCTATGCTTTACAATACCAGTATCTTAATTCATTATGCGACATTTGATATTCTCTTGTAAATTAGGTATAACAATGAATACAGGAAGAATTAGTATTTTCCACATACTCGCTGATCTTTAGCTATATGCTTAGGGCACCTTCAATTGTTTAGATTGTATTAATGGGCGGCAGTGGATGTCCCTTTTTTTTTTTTGGAACACTGGCTTAAATGTTTACATTGTTTATCTCTATGGATTTTAGGATTTACTCTCTTCCGGCAAATCAGTGCTATTTAATAACTCTATTATTTTTTACATATTTAATGAATTTTATGGATGTATTTATGGACAATTTTTTTTATGTTATATGGATTTCAATAAAAAATATATATATAAAAAAAAAATTGAGTCTGGTCTTTCAATACCTGGAAAAACTGGCTCCTGTTACACTGACCCACTCAGACTCATGTGGAGGGAAATTCTATACGCTAATTCTGCTCCACACGACTCATAAGGGCCTTCAGCATGATCTGACGAATAAGAGACTCTGGGGATAATGCGGCTCTAGGATTAACTCAAGTGCAGGTGCACTGGCAACTGACAAGTGTCAGTGATATATTTGGGACCGCATCACTTAAGAAATACCAGACAAACCAACCTCTACTAGCCAAACAACTGCACACAACACAAGCTGGCTAGCATGGAAAGGGCACCAGGATTCTGTGAGAGCTGGGGTGCCTTAAAATGGCAGAGTGTTGTATTTTTTTTTTAACCAGGTTCAATCCAGAACAAACCTCCGTCTTCTACTTAGATATCAGAAATAAGGACAGCCCTGCTCACATCCCATATAAACAAGGGAGAAAGAGTTCAAAAAGATTTTAATTTGTTTGCTTTTTTAGAAAGTAGTAGTATGGACAAAAACCACCATGTTCTCGTTAGATTTTGCCATTTTTTTCCCTGCTGTGCACTTTTATTTATCGCCGAGTAAAGAGATAGGGCCTGATTACGAGTTTGGCTGTGTTGCAGTGGGCCGCCACGCCAGCGCCCCGCTGCAACACCACCAAACCTGTAGTCAGACCATTCACCGGATTCCGACAGGAATCCAGGTCGGGCGGTCCTGCTTTGGCGGTCCCACGGCAGTGCATTTATAAGGCTGATATGTGAGCCTTAAAAAGGCAGCGCCATTGGAGCGCCAAAGCATGTTCCAGCACGGCATGGACTGTGCAGTTCATGCCGTGCAGGAACAAGGGGTGCAAGCAGACAGGGGGGGGCACACCATGTGCCCCCCTGCATGAACCTTCCGGTCTATCGCCATGAAAAGGGTTGCGTTGAGGAAACTCGCAATATGCTTGGTGGTGCTGTAGCAGCACCACCAACATACTGCGGACTCTGACCGCTGCACCACCGCCGTGGGATCTCCCACCACTGCACTTGTAATACGGTGGTCGGACTGCCAGTGCAGGGGTGCGCAGACAACCATTGCAAATACAGCGGTCATATGGATTGCCGTAGTAGTAATCGGGCCCATAGTGTTTGTGTGCGATACTGAGGATCATGTGGTGACAGCAGTGATTTGCAACAGTTTCCGATATTTTCAGTAGGAGGTTTCACCTTCCCCGAAACCGTAGGTTTATGTTGGTAAATGAGCTTGGCAGGTTGGCATACCACTTTCATAGACTGAGTGAATACTACAGCTGGCTTTGTCTTTAATCTTCCAAGGATTTAGAGAGTGCCCTAGAGTTAAATTATGGTATCTAGAATCTGCGCTTTGAAGTTGCTTTTGTATGAACATTCCAATGGTCTAAAGCCCAGAATGCAGATCACAGGCACAATGCTAACATTTTTTGCTCATTCATTGTATCAATAAAACCTAGAATCAGTCAACTGGTGAGTCTTCTTAGAGGTGTCCCTACACTTAGCAAAACGAATGAAGCTATGCTCCAGGGGCGGGACAAACACAAGATGGACAAGGAAAGCCATCGAATAAGAAGCAGGCAAATGAGAGCAACAATAAAAGTCAACCAATGGTAAACAATGGGCGGGCAGCGAGCTGTAAGCCCCTGTAAGTTCTTGGTAAACCCACAATAGGTCTTTTATAATTAGACAGCTTGCGCTGTCTGGTAGGCAAGACCTAAAAAGTAGAATGTGAGAAAAGAGGAACCAGTGTTCGGCTCTTTCTAAACGCTACAGATAACATAGCTCAAAGCTGAACTCGAGAAGACAGATTTGTGATGGTATTTTAAGGGCCTATTCCAAGAATGTGCAAATGTTTGGATATGTTACCCTGTGTGGCAATGTGGGTACAAACTCAATTGGGCAAATTGTTTGTTCACACAAATAGCTCAGGTATGAGGCGCGGGTGGGCCCTAAATGAACCCGGTAATCGGACATGTGCAAAGTTAACAAACAACAGTATATGAGGTGAAATATATGGCAGAAAATAAACCATAAACTGCATTTCCCACTCAAGTGAGGCTTTAAAATAAAAGCCGTTCAAAAAAGGGGTCAGGCCAGGCCAGACTTTGGGGAAGATTTTACGTCATTGGAATGAACGTGCAATTAGTTTGAAGGCATTTACATTTTTGGGTGAATATCTGACCTTATTAATATAAGGAAGTTCCTCGACAGCCTTGATAATCTCCTAGTATCTAGCCCTCCCCTTTCTCTCCCAGCCTCTATCTACCCTCTTTAACACTGAGCTACTTCTTATGTACTTGAGATGCGTTCACATTCAATGTGCCTTTCATTCCTTTTGTCCATCACAATAATTCTATTTCTAACAAGGCCATTTTAACTGGACGCCCTCTACTGTACAAGGTCACAGGTTTGACTTAGGAAAGATGTCAGCAGTAAAACAAATGCATGTTATGAAGTGCCAAGGGATGTTCCATCCCGTATTGTGTAGTATATATACTGCCAGATTTACATCACCCTGCCCCTTTCTAAACCGGTGATAGATTACAAAGAAGCTTCTAGCACATGGGTAAGCTTGCAAAAAGGTGATGTTTGGGACTAAGGGAACAGCAGTGGAATGGTGGTAGTTCACAACGTGTGTATTTGTGTACTGGATGTTCACCACTCTGGGTAGTTCACACCGTGTGTATTTGGGTAGTGCAAGTTCATCATTCTGGGCAGTTCACAACGTGTGTATTTGTATAGTGCATATTCACCACTTTGGGTAGTTTGTAACATGTGTATTTGTATAGTGCATGTTCACCACTCTGGGTAGTTCACAACGTGTGTATTTGTATAGTGCATATTCACCACTTTGGGTAGTTCATAACGTGTGTATTTGTATAGTGCATGTTCACCACTCTGGGTAGTTCACAACGTGTGTATTTGTATAGTGCATATTCACCACTTTGGGTAGTTCATAACGTGTGTATTTGTATAGTGCATGTTCACCACTCTGGGTAGTTCATAACGTGTGTATTTGTATAGTGCATGTTCACCACTCAGGGTAGTTTATAAAGTGTGTATTTGCGTAGTGCATGTTCACTACTCTGGGTATTTTGTAACGTGTATTTGTATAGTGCATGTTCACCACTCTGGGTAGTTCATAACATGTGTATTTGTATAGTGCATGTCACCACTCTGGGTAGTTCATAACATGTGTATTTGTATAGTGCATGTCACCACTCTGGGTAGTTTATAACATGAATCTGTATACTGCAAATTCACCACTCAAAGGGGTATATTCACAAGAACGTGTGATAACTACCGCAAGAGTAGAGTAACGCAACTTTCCATATCGCAGCCTATCTCGGGAAAATAACCCTGTGTCAACGTGGAATTCACAACAAGGCGGTAGCAAGCGATAGTCTGCCGAAACCGCGGACAATGTCCGCGATACAACCACCACGATGGAGATAAAAACACAAACCACAACACCAAAAAACACGCGATGGGCCAAAGCGCGATGAGGAAACCAGCGACAAGCAGCGCCAGGCCTGCAACACAAACCTGGCAGGCGTCAAAAATCACCATAAAAGTAGAAAAAACACCCACACACAAACTGACCAACACCCAAGCACCAGGAGGTAGCCGGAGCAGGCGCAGAGGACGAGCGCAACCCCACAAGCACCCCGGACGACCAGCCTGGGACCTCGGGGACAGGGAAGGGCAAGGACAAGAAGACGAGGAAGACCAAGTTTAGTCCGCAGGCGAACAGGATCATAGTCACCGAGGTGATGGAACACCATCAACAACTCTTCGTCACCTCCAACGTGTCATTGGGCACCAAAAATGGAATATGGCGGGACATCGTCGGCAAGGTGAATGCCGTCGGAGAGCACAAGCAGACAATGGACGAGGTCAAGTGGCGATGGAATGACATCAAGGAGAAACTCACCGCCAACCAGAAGGCAGCAACGCAGGCCGGAGGTGGGGGCCCAGCGCCACAGCTGGAGCTGGATGACATGGAGGAGCTGGTGTCGACAGTCATCAGTATGGATACTGTGGCCGGAGTCGGGGGACCGGACACTGCTCGACAGGACACAACACAACCGCAACAGGGTGAGTGACCACCAGGTACTGGGGGGACGGGGGGAGATGGCCACAATGGCACACATTCACAAGCAAGCAGGGCACAGTGCACACCCACAATGACCCTGGGTCCTCGCCCAGACCCACAGACTGTCACAATGTACAATGCCATGCTGTCTGAATGTCAACCTGTACCATGCGGCTACATACATGTGGACACATTGTAATACACCATCTCCCCTTCACATCGCAGGGGCATCGTCAACACCTCCTGCAGAGCAGTCACAGCCACTCTTCACTGATGACGAGGAGGAGGACAACACCAGCATCGACACCCAAACCATCCAAGACATCATTGACCTCATCCGCCAGCCACCTCCAGGATCAGGGCAGCCCAGCTACATTGATGAGACCCCACCCACCACCCAAACCACCCAGCAGGAGGCACCCACAGCCCCGGCACCCTCCCAAGTCCCCCAGGAACAACAAATGGCCTTTCAACGCCGTGTGCTGGAGGGCCAGAGGGAGACGGCCGAGCAGGTGTGGGTGGGGTTCGACCTCATGGCTACCAAACTGGACGCCATCCTTGGGTGTCTATGTCCGCCCCATGGTCTCCAACGAGCCCTGACTGACATCGCTGGAGTCATGACGCGGAGGGAAGAATACCTGTCCGCTCAAGAGTGGCCCCAGCGATGCCAGCCATGAGCTGGCACACATGCGGAGGCTCATGGAGGACATGGTGCGGATGGAGGCGGCAAGGATGGCAGCCACTGCTGCACATCAGCGAAACGTAGCTGGGATCTACCAGGCCCTGCATGTCTTCATCATGGCATTGCTGACACAAGGCGTGGCGATGATGAATGCTGCTGCCCCCACACCATCCACATATCCGCCCCCTGGTGTGTCAGTGCCTCCCAGTGCGGCAGGCGTATCCACTCCGGCACCTGATGTGTCACTGCCACACAGTGCGGCCGACAATCCTCCTCCGGCCCCTGATGTGTCAGTGGCACACAGTGCCGCAGCCGGTACTGCAACACCCACAGGTGGGGCAGAGCACACATCCGGGGACGAGGACGTGGATGGGATTGAGATCAGAAGGAGGTACTAGCATTCATTTCCTCCACCTTGCCTGTTTCTGCTTGGTGCCGCACATGGCCTCAAGACCTACCACTGACCCCCGATACACTCCGATGCACTCACCTTGGACAGCGACATGAACTGCCACATCCAGTTTGACGACCATTGACACGGCGGACAGACTGCAGACTGTACCCTTCCCCTTCCGCAGTACAGGTCATCCCCGGATGTACACTGGCTGGCCCTCCACGGGCCCATATTGTGTAGTGTGCTTGGCATTGCCCTGTACCGCTCCAGCTGCATGACTGCACTGGATGTGCAAATAAACATCCAATGACGCACTGCTGTGTAATGTCTTACGTCATTCATGTGTGGATGAATGTGGGGACAGTGCCTTCCCTTGCGTCAATGATGTTCATCCTGTGGGATGCATGTCAGAGTGTGCGACATTGCATTTTGTGTACCGGGTCCCGTGAACACTACAACAGGGACACACGCATCAGTCACTTCCTTGTCCGGACATGGACTGGACCACGCCCAGATCCCACGAGTCATTGTTGCAAGCCCTGCGCTGGTCTGACGTACGGCAGGCCAGACCACTCCGCTTACGCCCCGAGGGGGGGCCCTCATTGCTACCCGTCGCAGCCGTACTCGCTGGTGGTGTGCAGGTCACTGGTCTAGTTGTCAGCATGTCACAGCCACTCCCTGAGGGCAGGTTTTCACACACACACACCACACCCATCCGGCACAGGCGTCACAGGCCATGTGACTCCGCCAACATAAGGGGCCGACGACGTCACATTCCCCTCTTCCGGTGGTGACTGGATGACGGATGCTCCACGGTTTGCACTCATATAGGGCCCATGAGTTGTTGCGCACAGGGTTAGTGGCATCCGAGGCCTTGAGTACGGCACGGGCCTACCACCACGTGGCGCAGACTGGGGTTGCACAGGGTTAGTGGCACACGGGGCCTGGAGTACAGCACAGGCACCCCGCCACGGGACGGTGACTTTGGGTGCACTGAGTCAGTGCACCTTGAGCTGCTGAGCGGGTGTGCAGCTTGCGATGATGCCCCGTCCCGGCGGTCCGGACAGCTCAGGTTTTGTGTGCCCTGCTGGACCGCAGTGTAGGCCAGAGCCAGTGGGCAGCGCGGGCCTACCGCCACGTGGCGTCGCTTCCGGGATCCCAGAGTTGGTGGCACCCATTGGGCTGAGCGGGTGTGCAGCCTGCGATGGTGCCGGGTGCACTGGTATGTCCTCTGCCATGGAGTAATCAAGACCCAGCACCAAACGTGAGACCTGGTGGCCTGCGGAGCGGGCTGCATGATGTGGAGGGTGCCAGGTCCACGGGCCCCAGGCTTGTGGCTTGCAGCGGCACGTGGTGGGACCTCCTGTCTACGCGCCGGTGGCGGAAGGTGAGCATTGAGGCCTGGGTGTGCATGGGCGGGCAGGCGATGTTGTCTTGTGCAAGTGTGTGTACTGTGCCAGTCATGTATCTGGGCTCTGTTTCAGCTGACGGCTCCGACTCAGATGTGTGACCTGGTGTCCTGCTATACATACCGGCACGTGGTTGGAGACACACCGGTGGCAGCAGGTGAGCAGTGTGGCCTGGGTGCGCAAGGGTGGCACGTTCTCTCTCTCTCTCTCCCTCTCTTCCTCTCTCTCTCCTCTTCTCTCTCTCCCTCCCTCTCTTCCTCTCTCTCCCTCTCTTCCTCTCTCTCTCCTTCGCTCTCTCTCTGTCCTCTGATGTGCGCAGGACACACCTTCTCATCATGTTTTTTGTCTTACAGGCTGTGACCTACGTATTGTCCCGAGGGGAGCGGCCATGTGTCTTCATTTCATTTCGTTGTTCATTTTAATAAAGTTTCATTTGTTGCTGCGAAAGTGAATGTGTGCTGCTCATTTCTGTGACGACTCATGCATGTCACCAGTTCTGATTGTGCGGCATCAAGCGGAATATTTTGTACATGTTTAGGTGTGGCTGATGTGGCATGTCTTTGGTCGGTGGGGGTGCCAGGGAGGGGTGGTCCTGGGGGTGGTGGCGGTGGGTGTTGTGGCCCTCTTGGGTGTCCGGGCCGCATGATGGGTGGCTCCTTGGCATCTGTTGCCCTTCCAATGTTGCCCTGGGCTGTGCTCCCTTTTGGTTTGCAGGCTGCCGTCCGACTTTACACCAGGTCAGAGCAGGTGTAGATTTCCTGGTGCTAACGCGCCTTATCGCCTGTTTTGTGTTTTTATCGCCGATGTGGCTGGTCGTTAAGAATGTTGAGGTGTGCTGTTGTCTCGGCTTTTGGCACGGGAACGCCTACTCTGCATCTCATTAGCGATATTTGCGGGGGGCCTCTGTGGCGATGTTTTTTGCAGCTGCTATTGCGGGTAAACTGGTGCTGTGGGCTGTTAACACCAGCTTGTGAATGGGGAGGTAAATTTATCACGACTTTGGCTGCGATAAAGTGCCGTTAATTCGGCGATAGCTCCTTGTGAATATGCCCCAAAGAGTCTTGGCGCTGAATAACAGATGTTTCAGGTTTATTAAAAAACTGATTTAGACGTCAAAGATCAACAACTCAGTCCTTAATAGTCTACCATATAAAATTCATAGTAAGACAATCAAACCTCCAATAATAAAACATAGCAAGTCATGGTTATTATAATATAGATTAAAAAAAACTTTAAAAATGTAAACACTATAAAACATACTTGTTCAATGGGTTGATAAGTAATAAGTTGTATTAATTCATAATGTGGAGTAATTTTAAAGTGCTCCATTAAAGGAAGTAAAAATGCTTTTTAATTTCCCCCAATAGTCTACTGTTGAGTTGGTTAACCGTAAACAACTGTTCTCAAAATAATCGACCTGTGAATGATGAAAGGCTATGTGGACCAACCAGGATCGTGTATGTTGTCATGAGGTCAACAGCAGAAATAAGGGCTGCGTACGAAGCGCACTGAGCCACCAGACCCACTCTTCAATATTATAAGGGGGGGGGGGGTCACCAAGGGGGGGGGGGGTCCAAAGGGCGGACACTTCGATACCTTGCATCTTTCCTACAAACCCCTAAACTATTTTTGGGGGGAGCGAGTCGCCACATTGAGGTTGAAAACATCTTTAGCCAATTCAAGGTAGAAATGCCCCCCTTCCCTCTTCGGAGATCAACTTTCTTCAGGCTGCTGCTCTACTCTGCACTTAATTTGTGCAGGTGCTAGGCATAAGAGTCATTTGGGGGGGGGGGGTTCTTTTGATGCATCAGTCTTTGACTAAGAGCAAGGGAGAGGAAGAAAGAGGAATACAAAAGTAGTAAAACGGTGCTGACAAGGGGATAAGGCAGGGATGAAAAAGAACGTATACGAGTGATACAGGGAGACAGGAAGGGTGGTGGAAGAAAGAAGCATGGTGTAGAACCAGGAGTAGGAAGCCTCAGATTTCAGAAACCCGGCATTCGTCGTGAGCCCCTGTAATAAACCGTAGGCCCCGGCACTTACTTATTTTACAAATTAAGCAGTGGCAATACCAGAAAGTAGATCTATAGGAGTGTCCCGACTTACTCGGTTCTGTTCCAGACTCTTGCACCCAAGTCACTGCACTGCAGCAGAGACTGAGAAATGTGCCCCACCGCCCACACTCAAGAAGGTCAAACCTTGCCGGAAGGTCAAAGCTGCCCACTGATGTGCAACAGCACACGGTGTTCTCTTATATGCACTAGTCGAGAAAACCTTGCTCCACTGCTCCAATAGCTTGTATGCTAACATACAGTGGTGCAATGTATGTACTTCGTCATTTCTCAAACCCATAGGGCGAGAAGCCAGTGTGGCTGGACGAAGACTGTTGGAGTCTCCGCGTAGGGCCAGATCAAGCGATTACGAATCTTAACATACTCCGCAATGTTCAAAATGGATGTGCATTAGTGGTGCAGCTGTAGATGGGCGAATTAAACATGGCTCGAACTGAATGTCTGGCTCGAGCCCGGCCCTTCTCCTATGAGACTGTCAAACCGTAGTATAGCCGAGCCCCTCCTCCCTGCCATTGCCCATTCCACTAAATAATGAAGTTTTAAAAGACAAAACTAAACGGACATTGGCAGGACAGCTGGAAATGATATTCTAAAAGGAAAAATATAAACTATAATACGGTGCTCTTCGGTTTGAACTTTTCTTCGTGGACATTTGAGTTTAAATTAAGATATTGGTGAACTCCTAGGGGTTTCAAAGCCTCGTTGAGAGGGGGGGGGGGGGAGGGTAGTAAGCGCTATATAGATGCAAATACCAGCCAATGCCTGCATTTCATACATGTTCCACTGGTGGTGTGAGCCGAAGAGCAAACTCTCTGGGATCTCTTAGGTTTGCCAATCCGCGAAGTTTTGCTAATCTGTTCAATTATCGCCATTTGGGATGTGACACCGGCTGACAGAGTTTAATGGGTAGTTCGGGGGATCCCAGTGGTTCTAACAAAGTGCCCTGTCCTTACAAGCAACCTTGTACAATGGACAGCAACTTAGATGCGCTTTCCATGCACTTTGCTCATGTGTTACAACTACTATTTTTTTGCAGCTTTGTATAGCGCAAACTCGGTCCAAGGACATGAAAGTTACATTACACATTGTCAGATTACATTTTTTTTTTAGAAGATTACCCAAATTGCCAGGAATCAAGGGATGTGTGGAGCTGACGCCGGGACTCGAGTCTAGTTCTCCAGTTCCAAAGGTGGCAGCTCTGGTTGTTAGGCCCCATCCCCTCCCTAGTCGTTCTCTTTTCTTATTTAGCCCTTCTTTGTAATCAATCACGCAAACATCTTTGTCTAGGAAACTCCCCGTAGAGCGTGAGAGTGGTGGAACATGTAACAAGTATATTTTGCAAATCGCCTTTATTTAACTCCCAGGACAAACATAGATCAGCAAATAATTAAAATAATGGATGTTTCCGCCTTAAATTAGAAAGACGGGGGTGTATATACAATGACCGAATTGCACCATGGGGAGATTCAGGCGCTTTACAATTTATATTAATGTAACATAATACTACCTGCCTGCGTTTCCACATTAGCGCGGAGATACCCCTTCGGTGGTGATTCAAGCGCTTTGCAAATTATAATAACATAACACAATGTGTTAACAGGAAACCTGTGCTCAAATCCGGGCTTCTCGCTGTGCAAACTGTTGATCTTATGCAAAACGGTTTCATTCACTGTAGCTCGTCTTCCATGAGTGTGAAATTAAGAGCACCTTTAAGTAAGTTGGGTCAGAATGTGCACCATACAAACCCCCCATTCAGATACTGCTTCACACAATGCATATTTGACCCCGGTATAATGGGAACAATGGCCATATATATTTAAAAACTGACCTGACTCTTGGCGCTTGGTTCACTTATGGAATCATCGCGGGGGGGGTATGAATGTTCCTAAATTTATGTTTAAAAAGTATCACTTTAAAAACGTCACTCAATGTAGTGATATAATCTTGTGTACTCATTTGAAACATGTTAAAGAGAGAAACTTCAGTTTCCATTTTAAGAGTATATATCGCAGGTTAACAGGACTCGTTTTGCGTGGCTCGGCTCTGTGAATTGCCTGGCTCGGCTCTCTGTGAATTTCTTGGCTCGTTCCCCTCCAGGAGGTCATGTTATTAAAAATGGGGCGATGGTGGTTGCACTCACCCCTTTATGTTACTATCAGTGTGTTTACATCCCTCGGTTCTTTGGAGTTTTGCTTTGCATAACTGGGCCTATTGCTCTGTTTACGGCTCAGTGCTAATATGCATTTGTTTAGGTTTACGGTGTATCAGTGTTGGTGTGGGGGGGGGGGGGGTTCTTGTGACTTTATAACTCGTGCTTGGTGGTATAGACATTCTGATTACACATTTGTGGCAGGTGTTGGCTTTGGACGTCTGGCTAGCTAAGGCTTTCTATGGTACTGGCTGCCTGGCGGCTTTCTATGGTGCATGCATGATGTAGGCTTTGTCGGACCTCCAGCCCCCACTCCCCCCCCCCCCCGAGTGGTCTTACCAGGTCCTGCGCCCCCCTGAAGGTGGCGTCCAGCAGCATGAGCTTCCAGGGCTCGCAGATGGTGTCCGGCAGCGGGGTGTAGACGTAGTAAGAGGCCAGAGCCATGCAGGCGGCCAGCACAGCGTGGACGGGCTTCATCCTTGGAGTGCAGCGCTAGCCCGCTGGGCGACGGGCTTCAAGGCGCCTCTCAGGCGCTGTGTTACCGGAGGCACCCCCCTAACACGGATGCCAGGACGCCTTCTGGGGAATGCTTAAACCGGTGTTAGCAGCAGGCAAATAATCCTCATAGCAGCACCCGGCTCTGGAGCTTCATTCAAGGTTTCCGGACTCTGCTAGCCAATGGGAAGCGCAGAGGGAGGATGTCCGGGTGGCTGCGCCTCACTTCCCCCCTCCTTCCCATGGGTGCTCTTGCAGCCTCCACCGAGGACCGCAACAATGAGCCTCGGAGCATCTGTTCACAGCGCCACCTCCTGGACGCGGGCCTCAATGCAGGCAAAACTGAAAATCAGCATGAAACGTCAGTTGTGAGTGATATCTGAAGGACTCTGGGGCCCCGGGCAAGATATATCCCCCCGCCCCCCACCCGGCCCCTCCAAAGGGGCGTATCTTCAGGGGGGTGTTTCACCCCCTAATAAATGTATTATTTCATAAATAGTGGAGTACAGGCGCTTTCAATGTCGTCGGATTTCGACTGGGATTTTTAAATACTCGCTCAGACAAAACTCTCTCTCCTGTGTTTTGAAGGTCTTAAACAGGGTTATTTTGCAAAATACTGGGGCATATTAGCAAGACCGGCGATAAAATTATCGCCGTTTTAGCGGCAGGAAACTGCCGCTAAAACGGCGATAATGGGCTTGCTAATATGCGTTATAGAATTCCAATAGAAGCCCAGGTTAGATGTCCTGCACATCTAACCTGGGCTTCTATTGGAATTCTATAACGCATATTAGCAAGCCCATTATCGCCGTTTTAGCAGCAGTTTCCTGCCGCTAAAACGGCGATAATTTTATCGCCGGTCTTGCTAATATGCCCCACTGTTTTAAGTACACCTTATAATCCGCACTCCTTTCAATTTCTACTGGCCCGTAAATCAGGGACATTTTAAGGATTTTGGGGGCCCTAGGCCGAACGTATTCTGGGGCTCCTGTACGGAACAGCTTTGAATTTATGATTCAATTTAAGCTCTTTCATGCCCTGTTTGCCAGGTCACTGTCAGTTCACAAGAACACTCGTCAAAATTATAAATGTGTTTACATGTAATATACAGGGATAGTGATGGTTGTTTTCAATATTGTAACACTGCAGCCCCTCACTAATGTTACTGTAAATATTCTCTGTGACATCCTTCAATTTCTCATGTGTGAGGTCCTGTTTTGATCTAAAAGGGCTATTGCATGAAACATAAACACAACATTGTGTTTGCAAAAGACTCGCACACATCAGTACATTAAAAAATAAATTAAAGGAAAAAGGTATTTAAAACACTCTGTTTAAGAATAATTCAAGGTCATTAGGGCAAAGCGTTCCTGAGAACAGAGCTGACTATTAGGGGGCCCCCTTAAAGGCTGAGCCCACTTTTCCCATGCCTTAAAACATCTCTGCCTTAAGTCCCCCTCATGCGCTGCTTCTCAAATAATGATTAACATGATATGCCAGCGTGTTTGTTGGAAAACCTGAAGTTCACCAACCCCAGTCTTACTGACCAAGCTACACCCCTGCACCCCCCCTTGGAACAACTTTAAATTTATTGCATCTTTACAGCTCATTCAAGCCCTCCTCGTGCCAAACACTATTGAATTATATGTTAAGCCTTCAGACACAAGGACACAAAAAACTGGCAAAAGTTCGAAGAAGCATTGATAAAGCCATTTTTTTTTAGCGTGGAACTAGACTTTTTACTTGCAATCACAACATTTTATGTGGAATGCAGTGTTTAATCAGCTTTTTAATCCCATTATTTGAAAATATGCTTACAGTGAGTTGTTAGTGGTTCAGTGGACGAGTGCATAACACCAAAAATAAGACATGCACACAGGACTTGAAACAGTAGTTTAGATGATGGTTATTTATAAACCCCCTTTGCTACTGGTCTTCTTATTACAGCCATTAAAGTAAAAGCGCTGTGCTGAGAAATTTTCACCATTCCATTGGTTAAAATATGTTAATTTTCTCCTGTTTTCTCGTCCCCTACTTGTCAATTTTCTCACTTTATATGTGTGCACTTCTCTTGCTAGACAGATATCTGTAACTGATGAGTGAGAAAAATGGGACGGGCAGGACAGAACAAAGGCAGCGGTATTACGAGAAGAGTCGCAAAGTAGAGGGAGAAGGGGGTAGATATAGAGAGGATGTAAAAATATATGAGGTAGGAAGAGAGGTATAGTGAATAGAGAACGGTGAGTTAACCAGAAAGCAAGATAAAAAGACGTAGAAAGAAGATATTGCAAGTAGACTCAGAAAATACTGTATTTTTCAGAATGCCATAAAAGGCAGACATACCATTAAAAAGTTAAAATATAATTCAAAAACACTAAATGATGAGTTAAAAGATTAAAACGACGAACACTTAAAAACAGCAGCTAAGACCCTGGCTGCTTCCTAAATTAAAAACAGCATGGATACATTTGTACACACTAAAACAGACAAATTAATTCTAGAGGAATTATAGAAAAGGAAGCGCCACTCTACACTTTCTAAAATTCAACAATTTTAAGACAGTTGTCAGAAACAACTTTCTCGGACTTTCGTACAATTAACAAAAGAAAAAAAACGCAGAGTAGATTGTGCAGATACTGAGTCGCATGGACAAGGAACAAGATCAGAAATCGTAAATGCATCCTTTGGATAACGGAGTAAAAAGTGTGCGCTGTTGAATGCAAATGTGTCAACAGGACCTATGATGTGCAAAGGGGAAACATCTTGGATATGGTTCCAGAGTGTCAGTAACTGGTATACTCTTGCCTTGCTGTTCCAATCACTCCCTATCCAGAGCACTTTTACTGCGAAATAATTTTTTCACAATCTCTTTGGTGGAGGGCCTAATACAATCAGGATTGTTAAACTCTGGCTTGCCCAACCTAGCAAAGTGAATTTTGAGGTAAGATAACCATGGGATTCTGATAGCGAAGTCATTTCTTAAAAATCTAAAATGGCATGACGATTAAAAGAAGTCTTTTCTTTTGCCCAAATGGTCACCCAAAGTAACACAGGGCAGAGCCTAATGTAGAGTGGCGGCTCCTCCGCTAAGGCGGAGGAGCGTCGCCCCACTGCCTTGATGCAGCAAAATAAAATAAAAAATAAAATGATAATAACTAATGTAATTATCATTTTATTTTTTCCTCCTGCTGCAGCAGCGTGCGTGAGGAGGCGGGGCGGGGCTGAAGAGCAGGGGAGGAGGGCACAACCCTCCTAACCTCTTCCGTGCTCATGACGGCCCCCGGCCGTCATGAGTCGCGGTGGGCGTGTGCTCACGACGCGCAGTGGCCGTCCGAGCCACGCCCGCGATCGGAATGTCCAGCACCTGGGCGGAATTCCGGCCGCAGCGAAGCGGTTAAGTGCGCAGTGACTTTTTGGTCGGCCCTCTCGGGCTGCCCAAAACAGTCATGCGCACTTTCAGTGTTCTCCAGGCAGGCTGCATTACAGACTGCGTGGAGAACATGCCCACCCCTCCAGCCCCTGGCTGAGCGCCGTGTGACGGCGCTCAGACCAAGCTCTTTTTTTTTTGCTCCCCACCCAGTGACCCCTTCCCCTCCCCCCACCATGGAGAACCTACCCCCCTTCATAATGGCCTTAGCCTATGGGTAACTCTCCTAGTGTGCCTTACTCCCCAAAACAAATATATGAATACACTCCAGGAGGATTATTCTTAACCACCGTGCTTAATTACATTATATTCAATTTACCTATTTACAAGACTCTATAAAGTCATCAACTTCGCTCACCGCTCTGAAATCATGCATCTTATTGTTCATCATCACTTTTAACACTGCCGGGAATTTAATCTGTACAGAGGCACCTAACTCCTTCAATTGGTCCATTCTCTTCCCCAACTCCCATTGCCTATTGGAAGTGATATAGGAGACATTTGACCTGATCTCGCAGGAGAGCCCATCTACCTTAACTACTTTCATTTTCAGTGCTCGGGACAAAGCCTTCTCTTTCATGGAGTAAGTAAGGAAATTCACCAGGATCTTCCTTGGTTTGCTTCTGTTTGGATTGAGCCTGAAAGGGTCCCTATGAACTTTCTGTATATCCCTGCCAATCTCCTGATCTGACTCTTCCAGATGTAACCCATTTTTGATCAACTTGACTACAAAGCTTTTCAGGTCATCCCCCTCCGCCCCTTCAGGCACATTTAAGATCCTTAAATTGTTCCTCCTTTGATTGTTTTCCATCCTTTCCTCCTACTCCTGGCGTCCATGTTCTTTCAATTTTAAGGCTTTTATATCCTCTTTGTTCATTTGTATCTCACCCTTAAGCTCCTCTACAGTCGCCTCTAGGTTTGTTGTTCTCCCTGCCAAATCATCGATCTTTTTTTCTAATGCCTCGCAAGCCAACTTGATCTCTTTCTGATTCTCCTCAGAAACTTCAAACCTACCTCTTATCTCCAATGTGAGAGCTGCTATCAATTCTCCCAGGACAGCACTCCCTGGGTTTACTTTTGCTTGCTCGCACTGTATCTCGCCCTTCCTCCCCTCCGTGATCAAGCCATGTCCCGAACCAGACTTTCCACCACCCCTTTCTTAATGGCCTCCCCCACCTCTGGATCTGATTGTGGGGCACTACTGCCTTTTAAATTATCTGAATTTTCCGGGCTCTCCAAAACCTCTGGATCATCTATCCGTAATGGCTCAAACCTATTGGGACTACAAACACTCCCCCACTCCGCCAGGACCTCTTCAGACGGGAGATCTAACTGTCCCTCCCCACCTTTACCTCCTTTCACCTCCTTTCCCGCCATCCCTGCCTCACTTAATATTCGAGTCTTCGGGAGTACTTTAAAAAAGGTCCTAAGAGAGGGGGTAACCTTCCCCTTTTGAGATGTGTTCATTCGTTTCTGCGCCAACCCTTCTAGTTTGTCTGTTCTCTGTTTAAGTACAACAGGGTTACTTACTACTGGGGCTCTCCCTCCTGCACTCTCTCCCTTTACCCTTCCACCTAAGAGGGACCCTCCCGCTAGGCTTTGCTCAAACAGGGCTTTCACCCTCTTTGCACTCCTCAACGTGTACCTCCCCACTCCCTGCTGATTGAGCTGATTGAGTTCACTTATGTTCCTACTCCTTAACTCTATTAGATCTCCCTGAGCCTCTTTAGACCTCTTTTCCCCCTCTCCTCCAACCTTCAATCCCTGCTGCACCTCTTGGCACCATAAAGCAGTTTTCTCCGTGTCTTCTGAGCCCCCATGTTATTCCTGGGTGATTCCCTGAGGCCGTCTCCGCTTCCTCTCCCCCGGAAGGAAATCCTCGCTGCAGCCTTCCTCCCTTTCCTCACCCCCAGCGCGGCTCTCGACCAGCGCTGCTCGCTGCCGTCCACACCCGCCATGGCTGCCGCCCACTTTCTCTCCCCGGCTGCTGCCTCACAATGACGGAAAGTTCTCGGAGCCTCCAGAGCCCCCAGAGCCAACAACAGCAAAAAACCCACGGAGAGCCTCGGCTCGACACTCGGGGCTGGGAGCTGGGATCACCAAGCTACCCCACCCCACTGAGAAAACGCCACACGGACTCCCCGTCGCTGTCCGCGCTCCGCACTCAAGGTATGTCACAATCGGGCTCTGAATTTGTTGCCGTGAAATTCCCTTTACTCAAGTGCTTCTTTCCTCACATGTATAACTATTACGATTTTGTAGCAGACGATTTCCATAATCCACCTCACGCCTCCCGTAATTCAATCCGCTCGCACACTTTGGAGGAGCTCCCGCGACCCGCCGATAGCCGGCCGCCATGTTCTCCGCACTGCCGCTGCATTGCAGCGTTGTGTATGGCTGCTGGGAGCTTGGGAGCCCTGGTGCTTCCTGTTTCTTCCAAAAAGGAAGAGGAGGCAGGAGAGGCGGTGGCAGCCGGCCAGCCGGTCGGCAAGTGATTTTTTAATATGTTTTTACCCAATAACCTCCCCCCTTCCCCCCCACCCACCCCACTGCGGGTGGGAGGTAGCAGCCGCGACTGCTATTAGTCACCAAATATGCTACTCACAATTCAGTATGGCAAATGGCTGTAGGTGTGTTAGCAGGTACTGCTAAAAGCCGCCCTAAAGAATGCATTCTCCGTTTTCTGAATGGTGGCTAAATTACTCCTTCCCCAAATGCCTGCATCACAAGTGACAGTAGAAATGAATCTTGCTTTATATACGTTAACCCTAGTGCTCGTTGGACCACAGGCCATAACAAAAGACTGTGTGATTAGTCCGTGGGTCTCCAACCTTTTCTGTAATGAGATCTACTTATGTTCAATGAATGGTTGCCAGCAGTAATGTAAAAAAGGCTTTGTCATGCCTCTACATGGGTAACACATAATAGCTGTTAGACTTGGCATCTTTTGGCGTGTTTCCCCTGAGTTTTTGCTTTCTGACCTCCCGGTTTTGACTCTGTTTGTGCTGGCTTAGTGTTTCTGCGCACTTTTCTCACTGCTGATCAGTGGTAAAGTGCAAGTGCTCCTGTGGTAAAATGTGTTATGGATTGGTGTTTCCATGATTGGCCTATTTGATTTATGTGTCAGTCCCTAGTAAAGTGCACTGCGTGTGCCAGGGCCTGTAAATCAAATGCTGTTG
Organism: Calotriton arnoldi; assembly: GCA_963921515.1. Taxonomy (NCBI): domain Eukaryota; kingdom Metazoa; phylum Chordata; class Amphibia; order Caudata; family Salamandridae; genus Calotriton; species Calotriton arnoldi. The sequence continues at coordinate 1,646,108 of CAWUFW010003762.1, forward strand.
GTGGGCTGCAGCACTGGATTGTGCCACCCACACAAACAGCCCATAAATGTGACTCTGGCCTGCCATTGCAGAGCCTGTGTGCAGTCTGGTACTGCCATGTCGACTTGGCAAGTACACCCACTTGCCAGGCCCTAACCTTCCCTTTTCTTACATGTCAGCCACCCCTAAGGTAGACCCAAGGTACCCCTGTGGGCAAGGTGCAATGTGTGTGGCATGTCCTGATAGTGAATTACTGCCAATTTCGTTTTTCACTATGGCAAGGCTACCTGTTCCCCATAGGACAGAATGGGAAGTTTGTTTATAACATCTTATAAACATAACTGGCCCTGGGAACTAGGTAGGAAAATAAAGTTTAGTATGCCTGAACTCAGAATCTAAAGATGCATCTTCTAGTGAAGGTGATTTTTACATTCTGTATTAGAAAATACCACTTTTAGAAAGTAGGTATTTTCTTGTTCAGTCATCCCGTGTGCCTCTGCTGGAATGTGGATTGCCTGTCTGGGTTTTGGATGACAGAAGGCTGGGGCGCAGGAGTGGCTCCAGATAGTCTAGGTGTGTCAGGAAAGGGCTGAATAGACCTGGGCTGCAACTGGGGAAGGGGGAGGAGATTTCCTTGCACCTCAAAGGGACTGGGCTGCCTCTGGCAATGCCGTCTCCACCTCCTGCCAGGAAGTCACACCAGAGGAGGCAGAACTGGTTCTGGCTGGGCACAGACACTCTCTGCCTAAGAGATCAAAGGATTTTGGGATATAAATATTGGAGCCCAGACCCCTGAACTTTAGAACTCTTTTGGACCAAGAAGACTGCCAAGAAGAAGAGATGGAGAAGCTGTGAGGAGGGACTACCACTTTGCTGTGTGCTTTGCTGTATTGGCCTGCAGTGGTTGCTTCTGTCTTGGGCAGTGAAAGGACAGGACTGAACGTTCTGCAATCTACTTTTGTGAGTTTCTCCAAGGGCTTGAGGTAGAGCTTGCCCCCTGTTCAAGAAGTCTCAGGCACAACAAAGACTTCAAGCTCTTCTGCCCTCAGCACTGGGGACTGTGTGTTTTGTGCTGCAACAGAAGAAAAAGCAACCCAACGACGTCGACGACGACGCTGCCGACTCCGTGTCCTGACGGCACCGCAGAGGGCACCGCCGCAACGCCGCACCGTGACCCTGGTCTCACTGACGATGCCGCGACCTCTGGGCACCGCACTCCGCTCCGCCTCGCTTCACGACGATGCCTTGGTATCCCAGACGACGCCGCCCCATGCCGAAATCGACGCCGCTGCTTGCACCGTGGATCGAGGGCACCGCTCGTAAAGTTACACGACGCACCGCCCTCATCCCGCACCGCAGCCTTGGCCTACCGAAGCCGGCGCCCTCGACTCCAGTTCGTCAGCTGACGACAGCGCTTCAGCAACGACGACAACGCTGCTTGCACCGCGACCTGCCAGCACCGCGACGAGCACCGCATTCACTTCGCACCGCGACCCTGGTCTCACCGACGACGCCATCTGATGCCGCCACCGAGCCGCTGCACGCACCGCGACCTGAGGGCACCGCACGCCGCACCGCTGCACTTCGCACTGCAGCACCCGACGCCTGCCGACGCCAGCGCTCCTGACTTCACTAGAGAGGAGTTCGATCTGCAACGCGTGTGACTTCGAGGGCCCGACGACTCCTGCACCGACCTCCAGAACCGACGCCTGCGGACTCCATGCTTTCGGAAGCTCAACGAGAGGTCACTGACGCCCTGCATTTCTAAAAAATACTGTTTGCGGGTCTTCCCGACACCGTAGCTGGCTCGCGACGGGGTCAGCCAGAACTGTTTGGATTTGTTTGCTCACGACGCCGTGATAGCCCCGGACGGAGCTATCGACATAAAGGAACTGTTTTTCAAGCATATTTTGATAACTGAAGATTTTTAAGTACTGTATTGTGGATTTTTATCGTTTTTGGTCTTGTCTTAAGTATATAAAAATATTGGATATTTTTCTAAACTGGTGTGGTGTCCTTTTGTAGTGCTTACACTGTATTACTGTGGGTTATGTGCAAATGCTTTACACACTGCCTCTAAGATAAGCCTGACTGCTCGTGCCAAGCTACCAAGGGGGTGAGCAGGAGTTATTTTAGGAGTGTAACTCCCTTATCCTGACTAGGAAGAAGGGTCCCTATTTGGACAAAGGTGCAAACCCTTGCCAACTAGAGACCCCCATTTCTAACATTGGTTGTCAGCGGTGAGGATAGGACTTGCGTTTGCACTTGACTTACAGTGATTGGTGTGCACTACTACCATATCGCAGACCATTACGTGCCACATACTGGTCCTTTTTCAATTTGGCCTATTTTTGATCTTGCCAGTTGGAACTTGCTACTTCATCATGCCTGATTCAAGAGCATCATCTGTTGCATCCCTGGAAATTGCCTTTGAGGAGGATAGGTTGGATTCCTACAATGTTAGGGAATTGAAATCAATTTGCAAAAACCGAAAAGTCCAAGTCAGAGGCCTCACTAGGAAGGAGGAGCTACAAAAGGCGCTGAGGGCCTGGGTAGCAGCCAAACATGTCAGCGAGCAGTCTGGTGATCTCCGTGGAGAGGCGAAGGAGCCTATTCCTAGGGTGGATGTGCTTTTGGGAGGGGGGGAACCCTCCAGGCCAGGCAGCATTGGCCTGTCCCCAGAGGAGCTGGAGGACAGGCGGGAAGCAAGGAAGTTCGAGTTGGAGAAACTCAGGATGGAAAGTGAAAGGGAGGATAAAAGAATAGCCATGGAGGAAAGGAAGATGATCTTCGATCATGAGCGAAGTCTTAAAGAGCTGGAGCAAAGGAATAGAGCCAGTTCAGATGGTGGCAGCAACTCATCAAGACAGGCAGACAGAATTGTGCACATCCCTAAGAATGTAGGCAAGGAATTCAAGAAGGGGGACGACATACAAAGGTGGTTTCAGGCTTACGAGGCAGCGATCCACATGAATTGGGTCCCTGAGGAGAATTGGGGAGCAGGATTGTGGCCTCTCTTTCCAGAAGAAGCCCGGATACTTTAATAGCTTTGGGTAAGGGGTATCACCTCACCTATCCCGACATGAAGGACGCCCTTCTCACTAAGTATGGTCTTACTCCTGAAAAGTACAGGGATCAGTTCAGGTCCAGTAAAAGTCTGATGCCAACACTTGGTTGAAATGTGTGGATGTGTTTTGCCGGTCACTGGATGGCTGGGTGAAGGGCAGTAATGTGACAGATTTTCAGGGGCTCTACAATTTGATTGCATGGGAGCACTTGTCTAGTCTATGTTTTGCAGATCTGCGCCAGCACCTAGTTGATAGTAAGCTGACTGACCCCAGGAAGCTTGCTATGGAGGCGGACCGCTGGGTGAGTACCAGGGCCCACAAGAAAGCGTTTGGGGGAGACTCAGCCAAAGGTGGACAGGGTCCCCAGCAGAAAGGTGGGGGGGGACAAGGGTAAAGCACAGGAGTTCTCTAAAGGGCCCCAAACTAACACCCAGGGTAAAGGTTCCCATCCCCCCGGAGAAAAGAAACAAGGGGTCTCTTCAGGAAAGCCTGCTGAGACCAGCCCCCGCAAGTGTTTTGCATGTGACCAGGTGGGTCACATGAAGGGGGACCCCAAGTGCCCGAAGGGGGCACAGCCACCCACCGGTGGGCAATCCAAGGTGTTGGCTAGGGTAGCGCTTGGGGAGGAGGAGTACCCACAGGAGGATGGGGATCCCGCAGAAATGACCCTCGTCTCACTAGGGGACAGTGAGATGGTCCCAGGAAACCAGGTGCCCCCTAACACAAAGAAATACAGCACCTGGGTGACCATCAATGGGAAAAGGGTAGAGGCTCTCAGAGATACTGGAGCCAGTGTGACCTCAGTCCGGTGTCACCTGGTCTCTGAGAAGCAGGTAGTCCCAGGGGCATTCCACCAAGTAATTGCTGTAGACAATTCAGAGCGCCTGTGTCTGGTGGCGCAGGTTCCCTTCGAGTGGGGGGGTCTCAGGTCCCTTGAGGGTGGTTGTGAGCCCTTCCATGCCTGTAGATTGTCTGCTAGGTAACGACCTGGAGCAGTCCTTATGGAAGGATGTTGAGCTCAGGTCTCACTTGGAGATGCTTGGGTTGCCAGAGTGGGCATGCGTGTCCACTCGGTCAATGGCGGCCAGAGAGGGTGATCAAGAGGACTTGGATCCTGAAACAGTGGCCCATGTCCCTGCCAAGAGAAAGGGCAAGGGGCGCGGGAAACCGGCCCCTGAAGTTCCCACGGACCGGGAGGAGGCGGACCTTGAGGGGGACGCCCCGGTGCCTACAGGGGAGCAGGTAGCTGAACTGGGGGACATCTCTGAGCTGACCCATTGGCAGCAAGAAGGGGGTCCCACCAGGGAGGAATTCTGCAGGGAGCAGAAAGAGTGCCCTTCTCTGGAGGGTCTGCGGCGGCAGGCTGCAGACCAGGCAGCTGGTGATTAGTCCGGATCATATTGGATCTCCTGGGAGAATGGTCTCCTGTACAGTGAGCCTAAGGTCGCTAAGCCTGGGTCAGCCCGTGTGCTGGTGGTACCCCAGCGCTTCAGGACCTTCCTACTGGGTCTGGCTCATGACGTGCCTTTGGCAGGACATTTGGGGCAGGACAAGACCTTTGACAGGCTTGTCACCCACTTCTTCTGGCCCCAAATGCGAAGGCAGTCAGATGGACATTGCAGGTCTTGCCAAACTTGCCAGGCAAGTGGTAAGAGTGGGAGGAAGGTCAAAGCTCCTCTCCAACCTTTTCCAGTTGTTGGAACACCCTTTGAAAGGGTAGGGATGGACATTGTGGGGCCACTGGATCCCAAGACAGCCATGGGCAACAGGTACATCCTGGTCTTGGTGGACCATGCCACCCGGTACCCGGAGGCAATCCCTCTCAGGACAACGACGGCGCCAGTGGGGGGCCGGGCGTTAATGGGGATCTTTTCCCGCATGGGGTTCCCCAGAGAGGTGGTTTCTGACAGGGGGACCAATTTCATATCCAAGTATATGACATCGCTGTGGAAGGAGTGTGGTGTAACCCACAAGTTCACCACCCCTTACCACCCACAAGGTAACGGTCTGGTGGAGAGATTCAACCAGACCTTGAAGGGCATGATTAAGGGTCTAACAGAACCCATGAGGCGTAAGTGGGACGTCCTCTTGCCATGCCTTCTCTTTGCATACAGGGAGGTGCCACAGAAGTCTCTTGCGTTCAGTCCCTTTGAACTTCTGTATGGTCACCCAGTGAGAGGACCTCTGAGTTTGGTCAAGGAAGGCTGGGAGGCAGCTCGAAGGAAAACTCCCCAGGATGTGTTTAGTTACATGCTGGCCTTCAGAAACCAAACTGCCCGCTTCAGGAAACTCGCTCAGGCGAACCTGGAAGCAAGCCAGGAAGAAATGAAGAAGTGGTATGACCAGAATGCCACTCTGGTCGAATTTCAACCTGGCCAGAAAGTGTGGGTCATGGCCACAGTGGAACCCTGTGCCTTTCAGGACAAGTGGACCGGGCTGTTTGAGGTGGTGGAGCGCAAAAGTGATGTCACCTACCTGGTGGATTTGCGGGCTTCAAGGAACCCTTTGAGTGTCCTCCACATGAACCGCCTCAAACCCCACTTCGAGAGGTCCGAAGTGAGCATGCTCTTGGCGACAGATGATGGGACGGAAGAGGAGAGTGAACCTCTCCCTGACCTCCTATCTACCAAGGAGCACGATGGGTCAGTGGAAGGTGTGATCCTCTCCCCTACACTGAGCCCAGAACAGCAGAGCGATTGTCACCAGTTGTTGGGACAGTTTGCCCCCCTGTTCTCTCTGACCCCAGGTGTTACTCACTGGTGTACCCATGACGTGGACACTGGTGACAGCCCTCCTGTGAAGCACAAGATTTACAGGTTGACTGACCGGGTCAAGGCCAGCATTAAAGAGGAGGTCTCTAAGATGTTGGCGTTAGGGGTGATCGAGCCTTCCAACAGTCCTTGGGCCAGCCCAGTGGTCTTGGTCCCAAAGGCTGCTGCACCCGGTGCCACCCCAGAACTGCGGTTTTGTGTGGACTACCATGGGCTCAATGCCGTCACCAGGACTGACGCACACCCCATCCCCAGAGCTGATGAGCTCATTGATCGGTTGGGAGCTGCCAAGTTCCTCAGCACGTTTGATTTAACGTCTGGGTACTGGCAGATTGCCTTAACCGATGGGGCCAAGGAGAGGTCAGCATTTTCAACCCCAGAAGGACATTACCAGTTCCGGGTGATTGCCTTTGGGTTGAAGAAAGCCCCTGCCACCTTTCAGAGGTTGGTCAACCAGGTGTTGGCTGGGCTGGAGGATTTCAGTGCCGCCTACCTGGATGACATTGCAGTGTTCAGTTCCAGCTGGGAAGAACACTTGCAGCACCTCGGTGAAGTGTTGAAGGCGCTGCAGAGGGCAGGCCTCACGATCAAGGCCAGTAAGTGCCAGATCGGGCAGGGTTCGGTGGTGTACTTGGGACACCAGGTAGGAAGTGGCCCGGTGGAGCCCCTACAACCCAAGATTTACACCATTCTGGCTTGGGAGCCCCCCAAGACCCAGACAGAGGCGAGGGCCTTCTTAGGACTCACCGGGTACTACAGGAGGTTTGTTAAGGGGTATGGCACCATTGTTGCCCCCTTAACTGAGCTGACTTCCAGGAAGCAGCCCAAGAAGGTGATCTGGACTGAGTCCTGCCAGAAGGCTTTTGATGCCCTGAAGGCCGCCATGTGCACGGCACCCGTGCTCAAGGCACCCGACTTCTCCAAGGAATTCGTCGTGCAGACTGATGCTTCAGAGCATGGAGTTGGAGCGGTGCTCTCACAACTGAACGAAGAGGGCCTAGACCAGCCTGTAGTCTTCCTTAGCCGGAGACTACTCCCCAGGGAACAGAGGTGGAGTGCCATAGAAAGGGAAGCTTTCGCTGTGGTCTGGGCACTGAAGAAGCTGAGGCCCTACCTGTTTGGGACTCACTTCCGGGTTCAGACAGACCACAGGCCCCTCAGATGGTTGATGCAAATGAGGGGTGAGAATCCAAAACTGCTGAGGTGGTCCATCTCCCTACAGGGAATGGACTTTACGGTGGAACACCGCCCTGGCACAGAACACGCCAATGCAGATGGTCTGTCCAGGTTCTTCCGCCTTAGTGAAGAGAACTCCCAGGAGGTTGGGTAGTTCTCCCTACTTTCAGCTGGAGGGGACATGTGTTAGACTTGGTATCTTTTGGCATGTTTCCCCTGAGTTTTTGCTTTCTGACCTCCCGGTTTTGACTCTGTTTGTGCTGGCTTAGTGTTTCTGCACACTTTTCTCACTGCTGATCAGTGGTAAAGTGCAAGTGCTCCTGTGGTAAAATGTGTTATGGATTGGTGTTTCCATGATTGGCCTATTTGATTTATGTGTCAGTCCCTAGAAGTGCACTGCGTGTGCCAGGGCCTGTAAATCAAATGCTGTTGGTGGGCTGCAGCACTGGATTGTGCCACCCACACAAACAGCCCATAAATGTGACTCTGGCCTGCCATTGCAGAGCCTGTGCGCAGTCTGGTACTGCCATGTCGACTTGGCAAGTACACCCACTTTCCAGGCCCTAACCTTCCCTTTTCTTACATGTCAGCCACCCCTAAGGTAGGCCCAAGGTACCCCTGTGGGCAGGGTGCAGTGTATGTGAAAGGTAGGACATGTCCTGGTGTGTGTGGCATGTCCTGATAGTGAATTACTGCCAATTTCGTTTTCACTATGGCAAGGCTACCTGTTCCCCCATAGGACAGAATGGGAAGTTTGTTTATAACATCTTATAAACATAACTGGCCCTGGGAACTAGGTAGGAACATAAAGTTTAGTATGCCTGAACTCAGAATCTAAAAATGCATCTTTTAGTGAAGGTGATTTTTACATTCTGTGTTTGAAAATACCACTGTTAGAAAGTAGGTATTTTCTTGTTCAGTCATCCCGTGTGCCTCTGCTGGAATGTGGATTGCCTGTCTGGGTTTTGGATGACAGAAGGCTGGGGTGCAGGAGTGGCTCCAGATAGTCTAGGTGTGTCAGGAAAGGGCTGAATAGACCTGGGCTGCAACTGGGGAAGGGGGAGGAGATTTCCTTGCACCTCAAAGGGCCTGGTTTGCCTCTGACAATGCCGTCTCCACCTCCTGCCAGGAAGTCACACCAGAGGAGGCAGAACTGGTTCTGGCTGGGCACAGACACTCTCTGCCTAAGAGATCAAAGGATTTTGGGATATAAATATTGGGGCCCAGACTCCTGAACTTTAGAACTCTTTTGGACCAAGAAGACTGCCAAGAAGAAGAGTTGGAGAAGCTGTGAGGAGGGACTACCACTTTGCTGTGTGCTTTGCTGTGTTGGCCTGCAGTGGCTGCTTCTGTCTTGGGCAGTGAAAGGACAGGACTGAACTTTCTGCAATCTACTTTTGTGAGTTTCGCCAAGGGCTTGAGGTAGAGCTTGCCCCCTGTTCAAGAAGTCTCAGGCACAACAAAGACTTCAAGCTCTTCTGCCCTCAGCACTGGGGACTGTGTGTTTTGTGCTGCAACAGAAGAAAAAGCAACCCGACGACATCAACGACGACGCTGCCAACTCCGTGTCCTGACGGCACCGCAGAGGGCACCGCCGCAACGCCGCACTGCGACCTTGGTCCCACCGACAACGCCTGCTGACGCCGCCACCGAGCCGCTGCTCGCACCACGACCTGTGGGCACCACACTCTGCACCGCCTCGCTTTACGACGACGACGCCCCACGCCGAAATCGACACCGCTGCTTGCACCGTGGTTCGAGGGCACCGCTCGTAAAGTTACATGACGCACCACCCTCATCCCGCACCACAGCCTTGGCCTACCGACGCCGGCGCCCTCGACTCCAGTTCGTCAGCCGACAGCGCTTCAGCAACGACGACGCCGCTGCTTGCACCGCGACCTGCCAGCACCGCGACGAACTCCGCATTCACTTCGCACCATGACCCTGGTTTCACCGAGGACTCCATCTGACGCCGCCACCGAGCCGCTGCTCGCACCGTGACCTGAGGGCACCGCACGCTGCACCACTGCACTTCGCAACACAGCACCCGACGCCTGCCGACGCCAGCGCTCCTGACTTCACCAGAGAGGAGTTCGATCTGCAACGCGTGTGACTTCGATGGCCCCGACGACTCCTGCACCGACCAACGGAACCGACGCCTGCGGACGTCGTGCTTTCGGAAGCTCAACGAGAGGTCACGACGCCCTGCATTTCTAAAAGGTACTGTTTGCGGATCTTCCCGACACCGTAGCTCGCTCGCGACTCCGTGGTCAGCCAGAACTGTTTGGGTTTGTTTGCTCACGACGCCGTGATAGCCCCGGACGGAGCTATCGACATCAAGGAACTGTTTTTCAAGCATATTTTGATAACTGAAGATTTTTAAGTACTGTATTGTTGATTTTTATCGTTTTTGGTCTTGTCTTAAGTATATAAAAATATTAGATATTTTTCTAAACTGGTGTGGTGTCCTTTTGTAGTGCTTACACAGTATTACTGTGGGTTATGTGCAAATGCTTTACACACTGCCTCTAAGATAAGCCTGACTGCTCGTGCCAAGCTACCAAGGGGGTGAGCAGGGGTTATTTTAGGAGTGTAACTCCCTTCTCCTGACTAGGAAGAAGGGTCCCTATTTGGACAAAGGTGCAAACCATTGCCAACTAGAGACCCCCATTTCTAACAATAGCCATCGCTGCAATGCTACTAGCAGAAAGTTGATATTAGTAATAAGTGCTCCCCAATTCCGTTTGTATTTTATTACTCAAATATCAGCTTTAAAAAAGGACTGTAAATTCAACCATTTTTCCCTAAAAATCACTTATGAATTCTGAAAGTAGATACGCTTTTCAGTTTTTATATGCATATAATAATTTAACCAAGGAGAAGCTTCTAATTTAGCTCTCTGGGCTGCACACAGGAGAGCTACTTAAAGGCAGCTGGAGAGCTACCAGTAGCTCACAAGCTACTCGTTGGAGAAACCTGTTAGTCATTCTGTCTAGCCCCTTCATGAAAGCAGTAAATAAATTCAATAGTTTCTGCAAGCCAATAGACGTTCTCGACATGAGAACCATATTACCTGCATAAAGATACATGGCCATTTTTCAGTGTGTCTGCTCCCGCCAAAATCCGTGAGCACACCAGGTTATTGATATACAGGGTTAACAGGAAGGGGGCCAGGACACTTGCCTTACCCCTCTCCCGATCTTAATTGAATCTCTGCACTCACCGGTGTGACCATACTTAATACGGTTCGTGATATTCATTTGTAGGTGTCTTAAGAAGAGCACGGTGGGCTCTTCAACCGCTATTGAGCCCATGAGATCCCCAAGCTTCGATCAATATACACAGTGAAGGCAGAGCTAAGCTCTAATGAGGCTAGATGGAGACATCCCTTTTTCACTCTAGTTTACTTATTGATGAGGAGAAACAAGTTTAAAAAGTGTTCAACGAAGCAGTCGGTGCCTTTACTGCGAACCAGCGAGTCCTGCTCAGTTTGGAAAAGTTGGGCTGCTTGTGGCCCACTCGGCATTACCCGGCAGCACAGGCTCTCTCTCCTGAATGGCGCTGCCAGAGGTCCCTCAGATATCTGAGCAGCTTCTAGCTTGCAAAGACGTGGTAAGGTGACTTTGCTCTATAGGGGGAAATCCTTGACTGGAGCCAGCAAGGATGATGCATCATCCACTGTGTCTCCAGCAGTCCTTCGCTGTGAGTCAGGGGTAGTTTCCTTGCAGTGCAGGCCCAATCCATGGAAGTAGTCGCTTCTTTGGGGGCAGTCCGAAACCTTTGGCAATGTTGGCACCGGCAGCCCTTCTTGGCATACAGGGTTGCTACGATCTGCATAACGCGCACAGGGAGTCCTCACGCTAGGGCACCACACTGGACCTTGCTCCCTCCCTTGCTCTCCTCTGGTGCTCCAGACTCCAGGGCAGATGGTCTTGCTTTTTCTGGGTGATTTCCCCTCACTTATCAGGGAGACGAGCAGGCCTTGTCCCCCAGTCCTGGTCACAGGCAGAAGTCTTACAGAGCTGATCTGGCTGCTTGGCAGATGAACAATTTTTGTGTAACCTACCACCCCTTCTTATAGTCCTTTCCCAGACACCAAAAGTTTTATGTTGGGGTTCCACTTGTTTTGAAGTGGGCACTTCTCTCTTTTCTTATTTCTTCATGAAAGATGCTTGTCACAGCAGGTACAACTCAGAAGCTGGTTGTCAACAACACAATTCAAGGGAGTGACCAGAGTTCATACCTGGATGTCAGCCACAGTGATATGTGCATCAAAAATTTGATCCTAGACCCCCAGCCCCATCAGCCCCAGCTCCCTTTTTGAGATGTGTCCAGGCCCTTCCTTGTGATCAATCACTGAATCAAAGAGCAGTCTTTTCAGATGCGAAAAGTCTACAGCTTCCCTCCAGTGTGTTCCCACCCAGATCACAGGAATACAGCAGTACAAAAATCTGTCTGGAGGATTTCTATCCTTTTTAGGTCTTCACCATGCAAGCCTGGGCTTCCAAAAATGGAACCCAGGGTCCTTCATACACTGTACCATTGCAGGCACACTCACTCAGTGTACATTTACAGCACACTTTGGGTCCATCACTGATACCTCTATGCATTGTACACTTACATGTAAACATGCAATTAGTACACACACTCAATCTGCAATGCTCTGTGTAGCACTAAAGCTTTTCTACCATTAACCATTGTGTGTTATGTACAAACACACACACTGCCAGCAGTGGCGGGCATCACAGATCGGGGGTGGCGGAAGGTAAATGTAAAATTAAAATAAATACATAAATAAATCACTTACCATATCACTGTGTCCCGCGTCTCTGCTCCGTCTCTCCTCCGTCGGACTTGGGTCAGGAACAGGAACCAGGAAGCACACCCAGGCTCCCCTCACCAATCATAACATTGCACTGCAGCATTGTGATTGGTCTGAGCACCGTGGTTCGGCGCTCAGAAGGGGACTGGGGGCCTGGGCATGTTTTCCACGCAGGCTGTAAGGCAGCCTGCACGGAGAACATGCAAACTGCGCATGATTGTTTGGCCAGCCCCAGAGGGCCGGCCAAGCATTCATGCGCACTTGCACTCCTCCCCTGCCCTGAGAGCAGAGCAGCTCCATCCACCTGCAAAGCAGCTGGAAACAATAACATTATAATAACATTGAGTTATTATCATTTTATTTTTCCTTTAGTCAAACTGCTTAAAAGCAGTGGGGCGATGCTTCTCCGCCTTAGTGGAGGAGCCTTTTGGCTGCCAGCAAATACACACTCACTATGTGCGCTACACAACACTACATCCTTTTTGTATTGTACTTCAAGCAAGCACACATACACCCAGCACATGCTTTTCCTGTGCACGTACTGCACAGCACTACATCTCTCATGTAATGTATTTGTTAGACCTGTCATCCTTAGGGTGGTCTTCCCCCAACTTTTTGCCTGCTTACGTCCACTTTTTGCTGTATCTTTTTGTTGGCTCTGAGCACGTTACCATTGTGGCCTAACGGCCAGAGATGGCAACTTTGGAGCTGGTAAACCATGTTCGAGACTCGGCGTCGGCTCAACATCCTGTGATTCTGGGCAAATCACGTAATCTCCCCGTGTCTACCAAAAATGAATGTATCCTTGTGTAATGTAACTGGTGCTCATGTAAAGCGCTCCAATATCTTCGGGTGAAGTTTGCGCTATATAAAACTGCAAAAACAAAAAACTGTGCTAAAGTGCAGGTGCTTCTCCCCTAAACATGCTAACATTGGTGTATACCTGATTGGCATATTTAGGTTACCTGTAAGTCCCTCGTAAAATGGTATACTATATACCTAGGGCCTGTAATAAAAATGCTATTAGTGGCCGGTAGCACTGATTGTGCAACTCACACAAGTAGCCTTTCAAATCTGTCTCAGGCCTGCCATTGGAGGGCCTATGTGTGAAGTTTACTGCCACCTCGACTTGCCATTTAAAAACTACTTGCCAAGCCTTAAAACTCCCCTTTTATTACACATAGGCACACCTAAGGTAGGCCCTAGGTAGCCCTAAGGGCAGGGCGCTGTGTAAGTAAAAGGTAGGGCATGTACTTTTAAGTTTTACCTGTGCTGGTAGTGACAAACAGCTAAATTCATTTTTCATTACTGTGAGGCCTACTCCTCTCATAGAATAGCATTGGGAATTCCTGATAACACTTTTAAGCTGTAATTCCTGATTTGAAAGGAGTAGCTGCATCATTTTCATATTTTTGGAATGGTAATGAAAAATTAATGGTACAGTTGGATTTAACATTACTATTTAGAAATGCCAATATTAGAAAGTGGATATTTTTCTACTCTTACTGCTCTATATGCCTTGCATTTTGTCTCAAATACATGTCTGGGCTGGGTGACAGCTAAACTTTGTGCATTCTCTCTTGACAGCCACAAGCACAAGAAGAGTGGGTGTGACGGAGGACTGAGCTACATTCATCTGCATTCTGATAATCTTCCTGGGCAGGAAGGGGGCATGGGAGCTGACACTTACATCTGAAAAGGCAGTGTCCCGTGTCCCACAAAAAGGGCTGATTACCCCCACACATAGCCTGGCAGACAGTGCTGGGATGAAAGGGGACCTGTGCACTTCAAGGAGCTTCTTTGAAGTCACCCCCCACTTCAAAGGAACATTTGGGTATAAGTGCTGGGGCTCTGACCCTACCAAAACGGTATACTACTGGACCTGTGGAGAGCTCTGTCAGGAGCAAGGACTGCTGTGCTACAAGGATTGCCACTCTGTTTGACTGACTGACCATTCTAAGGAACTGCTTCACTGCTGTGATGAGCTGCCCTGCTGACTGCTGATCTCTGCCCTGCAGAGGACAAGGACTGGCCCCATCTCACTTGAACCCAGAGTGACTCCAAGGACTTTCTGCCTTTCTGAAGGCTCAGGGTCAATTCTGCTGGACTCTGTCATCTGCGAGTCCTACCCTTGCCTGCGGTGCCACTGCAGTCCTGGGCCTCAGAAGTAGGTTTTTGCTGCTTTTCCTACATCAGCGTCAGCGCAGCAGCGGCTTTGCGCCGATCGTAACGATGCATTGCCCTCTGATGCCGGTGCACCGGTGGCTCAATGACCGCAACTCTACAGCTGGCGAGGTTAAACGACGACGGATAGAACGGCTCGTCAATGACACAGTGCCTGCATCGTAAAGGAGTTCGTCAAAGAAGCTTCCATTGACTGCGCCGACTCTCGCATCCATCCACGGGATCGCCGACAATGTGGCGCTTCTTCGACTCCTCGATTCAAGTCCTTGGCGTCGATGCTTTGCTCCATCCAAGGTAATTTGTAAGCGGGACCTGTCAGAGTCCTGCAGCCGGCCTGCCCTCCATCGCGGTCAGCCTGAACTTTAGATGTACTCCAGTCTAGAGCGACCTCAAGTAACCTTTTAGCGCTATTGACTTCTAAGCACTATTTTAGTGTTTTTCTTTAAAAATTCATAACTCCGGTTCTACTTATTGGATTTTTGTCGTTTTGGTCTTGTTTACTCATATTCTCGACTTTTCTAAACTTCTGTGGAGTCTTTTTGTGGTGTTTTCATTGTGTTACTGTGTATGTGTTTGTGTTGCACAAATACTTTACACATTGCCTCTTTAGATAAGCCTGACTGCTCTGTGCCAAGCACAAAGAGGATAAGCACATATTATATTTTGGTGTGCATCTAGCTTACCCTGATGAGGATTGTGGTCTCTGTTTGGACAGGGTGCATACCTCTGGCAACTGGTGACCCAATTTCTAACAGTATTCATCTCAGGAATACATGCAGTCAGCACATGTACTAACCACACATGCACTGCACTGCACTGCACTGTACTGCTCCATCCTTGTTCTGTATCCATCCCAGGCACACATATAACCAACGCAGAGTCGCTAATCCTGTGCTGCGCCGTACTCCACATCTTACCCCATGTAGGCAAGGGTGAGTTAAGCACACAGCAGCTGAAGTTTTAAACAATGAGTGATCCTGTAGGCCTCCCTCCAGTGACACAGGGTAAAAAGGTCCTGTTCACTAATACTGATCACTACACAGTATGCTGCCTTCGCAACACTCGTGCTTTTTAGCTCCTGCTAAAGGCAGTAGCTATCCCCCACTATGAGGGTAGCGCTTTGGGCGCCCTTCCTGGTTCAACAAGACTACAATCCGTAAGACAGGCCTATGCCATGGCAACGTGCATGATCCGTGTTCGCCTAGGACAAAAAAGTCAGCATTAGGGATCCAGACAACAGTACAGTGGGGCACACATCTTTACCATGCAGAGGATTTTTCCGTTCCAACACGAGTCCTTCTCAAAAGCTAAACTGGTCCTCAGATAGAATGGAGTTCTCTGTGGCCGATACCTCAAGACGATCAAGAACGACTCTGCCCACCACCTTGGATGTGGAGTAAATTATGGATATTAGTCGCTAGCACTTGGATCATCCTTGTCCCCCTTTTTGTATAGTCGCACAATTATTGACTGAGGACACAATTTGGGCAGACCGAGGTGAGAAGCACATCCCAGGACATTTGTTAATAGAGGCGCCCACACTTCAATATTATGAGTAAACAAGTGCACGGGGATGCTTTTTTGACGGGGACTTCATTTAAGAGCTGCAATGACTTCAGACAGCTCAAAAGTTAAGATATGGTCAGTCTGTTCAACTTTGTTGGATACTGGCAGAGCAATACCCCCCTGAGAGGACGATTTGTGAATAGAAGAAAAGTGGTTCAGCCAAGCATTAGGGGAGATTGCTGTGCCACTATCTGTGCGGCGAGTATCTTTAAAAAAAGGGGCATTTACTTTTTTCCAAAATAAGCGACAGCCATTGTTTTGACTCACTATCCTCAAAGTCTCCCAGGCATCCTGTCTAATAGATGCTTTCCTTTCCATAACTGCCTGTTTATATAAAAGCCTACACGTCCTAATTTCCTTCCTATTACTGTGGACTTTCTCAAGAGCAATCAAAAGGCTTTGATGAGCTTTTGAACTTGTCTTGTTAAACTATCTGGCAATCTTTAAGCCTCAGGGCTTTGCCAGTACAATCAATCAATTAGCTGTGGATTGGTAATTAGCACCAGACTTTAAAACTGCAGTTGCCTCTGTGTCTCCCCCAAGCATGGGTGGAAATTCCTTTTATTTTGAGTCAAGAGAGTGGTTAAAAGCACTGCAGGTTTAATAGAACCTCATTTCATCACAACTCCTTTTTTCTTATTAACGTTGTACTAAGCCACCCGGGGCACTGTAGATCTGCTCATACGTCACCACGCACCCTCTCAGCACTGTAGATCTGCTTGTACGTCACCACGCACCGTCTCAGCACTGTATTTATTTATTTATGCATTTTTATATAGAACAAACTTTACCCAGAGGTGTCAGAGCGCTTTACAATAGAACGAAGTAAATTACATAAGGAATGAGAGTAGCATGGAAGTAGGTACAACTACTTATAGGTACTCGTGGTGAAAGTTACAACTTATCAATTTACAGATACATTCAGTATTATAAAATAGGAAAAGTTGGAGTGAATAGGGTAAGTTACAAAGAAGGTAAGTTGCAAATTAACAAGTTACAGATACATTAAAGATTATAAAATACAAAATGGTGGTGTGAATATGGTAATACGAGTACAGAATACATATTTACAAAATTGAGCACTCGTGAATATCGTGTGGCAGTCAGGGTCATAACCTGGGATGAGAAGGATTAATCATAGAATTATCTTTGGAAGAGAAGAGTTTTAAGATCTGTTTTGAAAGTTCGGAAAGAGGCGGTGGTCCGAAGGATTGGAGGTAGCAAATTCCAAATTCTAGTCACATTACCTGAGAAGGATTGCACCATAAGTCTTTCCCTTTTGAAAGTTAGAGGTTCGAGCAATACATTTTCAGCATTACGTAAAGGGCTGGAGCCACCTGATATTTAAAGTCTGGTGGCCAGGTAGCAAGGGGTGGAAGTGTGTATGACTTTATGGGTGATGCAGGCAGTCTTGAACATTGACCTAGCTTCAATGGGAAGCCAGCGAAGAGAAATCCGTATGGGTGTTTTATGATTATTACTTTTGGCCCCATAGACAAAACGTGCCGCTAAATGGAGGACGGATTTCAGAGGGGATAGGTGTGATATGGGGAGGCCAGCAAGGAGAGAATTGCAGTATTCCAGTCTGGAGAGAACCAAAGATTGGACCAGAGTTTTCAGGTTTTGCTCAAGAATGAGACGCCAAATCCCGTAAAGAAGGCACAGTTGGTAGTGTGCGTTCTTGGCGATGGTGTTGATTTGGCAAATGTAAGTTGAGTCTTTTGTCCAGAATGACACCTAGGGATCTGGCACTGTTAACAATTGTGGGTTTGTTGTTAAGAATGTTCAGATTATCCATCCATGATTGAACAGGAGGAGGAGAGTATGAGGCAGAGAGAAGAAGGAATTCAGTTTTAGAGGGATTCAGAATTATATGATGAGATGCCATCCAATCTTGGATGGAGTTGAGGGTGGTGTTGAGGATAGAGATGTCGTGTGTGGAGGACACCTTTAGGTAGAGTGGAGTGTCATCAGCATAGAGGTGATAATGGATCCCAGACTTTTTTAGAAGTTTTCCATGTAAAGATTGAAGAGGGTGGGTGCAAGGATCAAACCTCGAGGGCTGCCTTGGTCCACAGCCTTTGATGTAGAGAGACAGTTTGCTATTTTAATCACCAGAGATCTGCCCAAGAGGTATGATTCAAACCAATTCAGCACTGTGCCTTCAAAGCCCATTCTTTGTTTTAATGTGTTCTGAAGAATATTATGCTTAAAATGTCGAAGGCTGCAGATAGGTCCAAAAGGATCAGTGGACAAGAATTACCTGGGTTGAGTACCCACAGGGCATCATCGATAACTTGTAGCAGGGCTGTTTCAGTGCTGCAGCCTTGATTGCAGCCAGATTGAAATTCATCAAGAAGGTTGTTGTCCGTGATATGTTGGAAGAGTTGCTCCGCTACACAACTTTCAGTGATTTTAGCAAGGAAAGGGAGGTTGGGGATAGGGCGGAAGTTGTTAAGGTCCTTCACATCAGCAGAGGGTTTGTTTAGAAGTGGGGTAACCTGACCTGTTTTGACGGCAACAGGAAGGGAGTCTTGAGAGAGGATGCGGTTAACCAGACTAGTCTAGTAGGGGAGCGTGTAGGTGTAAAAGTCAATGGCAATATCGCTAGGGATAGGGCCAATAGAATGGTTAGAAGGTTTTGTTTTCAGAATGCTCTTGAGGAAGGCATCTTCAAAGCTGTGCCAGGAGACTTTGGATTTGCAGTCCTCAAGCGGGGTACGATGAGTAGCATGGTCAACGAGCGATTTCACTTTTTCTTCAAAGAATTGAGCAAATTCTGCTTCTTTCTTGGGAGGGTCATCACATTTGATGGTTGAGGAAGAGCTACTAGTAGTTTAGGTCAAATAGTTTTTTAGGTCTGTTCTTGGCAGAGTCGAGGAGGGCTCTGAAGTGATTAGATATTTCACTAAAGAGGTGTTTGTGATAGCGCAATCTTGCGTAACGGAGATTAGAGAGATTAATGGTGGAAGGGGATTGTCTCCATTGCTTCTCCAGGTACCTCAGGTTCTTTCTTTCCTCATAGAGGGACTTATGAAACCATGGGGCGGAAGGTGTGCGTCTTTTCTTTTTGCTTTGTAGCGGAGCAACATTGTCTATAATGACGGAAAGACTGGTGAGCCACTGGGTGGTCAAGTCATTGACGTCAAAATTGAGGCTGAAGACTGGAAGTGCCTTCATGGCTGTGCTGCAGAGAGTGTCAAGGTTGCTGTTTTTGGTATTGTGGAACCAAGTAGTAGTCCTTTTAGGTAGACAAATTACATTAAACCCACTTATATATGACACCCAATAAGGATTATGTAGTTTTGTAGATATTCTTGCCACATTCCAAGACACTAATCTAACAGCATGTTCACCTAAAACCAGAGACTCTTGTCCTTCAGTGCAACAGAGTCCTGTGTGATTACTAGAGGGATTACAGGAGGCATGATAAGATACATATATGCCACAGTGATGAGTTGGCAAACTCAAATTTTCCTGATTAATGGTATCTGTTCCTGTATTTAGTACTATGTCAAAAACTGTGCCCATGGCCAATAGGACATCCACACGGGGAAGTATCAGCAGGGCTCTGAAAGGTCAAACTGCCCTCGGAATAAAGTGAGTAAAGATGCTCAAGGGACCTGAGTGGTTCAAATCTGTTTCCTGTGGGGATGTGATATACCTTTGATGATTCTCGAGGTAATGTGGACCTAACAGTAGTCCAACAATCTACTGGCTTATAAAAATATCCTAGGGGCACTGCTCTGCTCTTACCCTCATGAAAGACCATGCAATTCAGTCAAGACAGTAAATCACCTACAGTGAGGGGGTCTCTAAAATTCACCACAATGTAATCCCCCTCCTCACTGATTGGGCCATTACCAACCACAGGCACCCTCCTTACTGCAATAATCTCGTCATAGGGAACCCCGCAATTACCTAGTTGTTTGCCCATCCAATGTGTAGCCTTATTTTTAGCTGAAAATGGTCCTCCTGTTGTCATGGTTGCAATAAGGGGGCATGTTTTTAGGACAATTACCAGTGGGTTAGCTTCAGGTGGTAACTGGAGCAAGTTTAGGGTAGGGCCCGCACCGGGGCCAGATCTTGATACAGCTGGACTTGGTATACCCGATCGGTCAGCATCTGTGGGGATATATGCCCTACTTGGCATCCTTGTCTCAGGTACACTTTCTTGTACAGGGTGGAGCCATATCAATACATGACCTGGGATGCCCCAGCACTTCAACTCCATCCACTACCCCTTCAGAGACACGCTGTGAATAACTTAAATTTGCAGCTCTCTTGGCCACAGTAGCCTTAAACCTCATCACCTCTGCCAGACAAAATCCGACCGCTGTCAATTTGCCAATTACAGGAGTTAAGAGAGGTTAAATAGCAGTATCTAGATTCATAAGATATTTGTCCATACCAAATTGCCACATGGGCTCTAACTGAGAAGAGCTCAAATAAAAAACCAGTGTCCTGTGTGGGTGTGTAGAAAACACTGTCCCTTGGGTTTTGATCGGGGAAGGCAATGAGTATTTCTTTCTTTCTTTGTCGGGGGTGGACCAAGGGCCTCCGATATTGAGCGCTGAGATAAGTCAGTGTCTAGAGTCAAGGACCCCGTATTTGCAACAGAATTTGCAGTAAGGTTGGGCCCCAACTCCCTTCGCTTGTCAGGCGCCCGACCAGTGAGTGATCGGTGACTGATCGCTGCTGTTCTCTGTCGCAGTCATTGTAACCTGCGAGGGGGCTTTTTGAGAAATGCTCAGCCCCTCTTTAACCAATTTAATTTTTGTATTAATTGCCCCCATGGCGTTTGTCAAAAAAATTAGTAAGAGTTGAAATGGCTCGATCCTTACCAGTGGGAAATGTCACCGCCGCTTTCCTCTTCCCCATTGTAATTGCTGAGTTTAAATAATGTTAAGGAACAGGGTCCAGCCTCCTCCGCGCTCTGATGGGTGCAGGTGGGCCCACTCTTGGCCCAGTGTTTGCCCAGGCCATGCCCGCGTGCACGCCGTGCACGCATCACGCAAAAGAGAGCACCTGGTGCTTTAATAGTGTCCTCCTTCTCCGCCTTCTTCACAAAACAGCAAGCACTCTGGGACTTGCAGTCCCTCTCCTGGGCATCACGTGCAGCAGGGAGCAGCTGGCACATTAATAGCGTGATGCCCAGAGGTAGGTGCCCTCCCCGTCCGCCCCTTCACAAAACAGCAAGAGCAAGCATTCTGGGACTTGCAGTGTGTAGGAAGCTGGGTTTCTGTTGCAGTAACCCCCTCCCCCACTTTTTGCCAGACTACTGATGCACTTTTATTTGATGTGCCCTGGGTCCCTGCCAATCAGGTTCCCAGGACCTGTGTTCTTTCTCAAAACTGTACCTTGTACCCCCAATTGGCACCTTCCTGGACACATGTCAGTCCTTTGTAAAATGTACCATGGGTGCCAAGGGCACTGTTGCCATGGAAGGCCTCTAAGGGCTGCAGCACTTATTGTGCCACCCTTTGAGGCCCTGTACCTTTACACACACACACTGACATTGCAGGCTGCGTGTTTTGGTGCAGAACAAAGTGAAGAATTGACATGGCACACATCCTTGTGTGCCATGCCTACAACCCAATGCCCTGGCATAGGTCAGCCACCCCTCTAGCTGGGTGCACTATACCAGTGGTGAGGGTACAGGTGCATGAGCCCTGTACCCCTACAGTGTCTAGACCAATTCTTAGACATTGTAAGTGCAGTAATGCCATTAAGAGTATATGGTGCTGGGAGTTTGTCATTACGAACTCCACAGCACCATAATGGCTTTACTGAAAACTGGGAAGATTGGTATCAAACTTCTCAGCACATGGGGGCGCTAGAGGGCGCACGGCAAAATGGCTGCACCCTAGTGAGGCTCTGCCCGGCTGAGCACAGATCCGTCCATAATCCGCCTGTTAATAACGACATCTAGGCGCTACGACGAACGCATCCTGCGTGTAAAGATATCCTGCCTGCATTGGGGAAGGTTTTGACTGCCTGAGACCGCTGCAACTACCGCAACTCTAGCGTGATCGGTCCCAGCCGCGCGCCTGCAAAAATGGCGGCGCCCGCGAGGCCCTGAGGTCGGCGTTTGAATCCGGAGGTTTGCATCCCCTGCAATCGGCGGGAGTTCGCCTGCTGCCTGCGGACCTGAAGTGGTGGGTGACGCACTACCGGAGTTCGCAGGTTTTTCCCCGATCCTTGTGGCTGTCGAGCGGTGGATAAGTGCTGAGCCCCTGTCGTCAGGAGAAGAGCCGCGGCCGGAGGCGGTGGAGGGGGCCGTTCGGTCCGGACTGGCCTGTGTGAGCGGCGGAGGTGCCCGGCGGTGATTCCTGTGCGCCCGGTGCTGGTGGTGGTGAGTGGGGCGCGGCCAGGTTCGGGCCTGTTTCTGCGGAGGCGGGTGCAGGCCTGGTGTGGGCCACGGCCTGTGAGCCGCCGCTGGGTGCCGGTGCGCGCGGGGGGTCACGGCCGCATTTGTCTGGGGCGCTGCTGCACTGCAACATGGGAATACCTGCCTCTACTGCTGATGTCCTGTCTGGTGTACCTGTGGCGATCCATCTCCATTGGCCTTGCCCCACACTGCGGCCGGTTGCCTTAGACTGTCCCTAATACACTGCTGCCCCGGTGCAGCCGTTCATCGCCTGGGGGCCTGAAACTGCATGTGGGCCCTACTGCTGCGTGCCAGCTCACCTCAGCCTCTGCCTTCATTGTGCTTGCTGCCTACTACAAGAACGCGGTGTGATTACCACTGCCCTCTGTTGCTGCCTGGGCTGCTCCCTCCCCTATGTGTGCTGTCTCAGGGAGCTTCCTGGCAGTCTGTTGGGCGTCTTGTTGGATCCCTTCTACTTCTATGCTTGGTGCCTTGTTTTGTGCACTCAAACCACTCTACGAACAATATAACGCAAGGCACTAAGCTGATAACGTGCACCCTGAGACTGTTGGGCCTGCCTTTTATATACTTTGGCGCGTTGGTAGCTGTGCTGTGCTCTGCTGTGTTGGGATTGTCCGGGCCTGGGCCTTGCTGCGCAGTTATCTGCTGGATTACTTCTGTTGCTGGTCCCTAGTGCACCGCTTCGCTCTACGCTCCTGGAACTGCGGAGGCCCTTATTCCTTTGCTTTATTGTGACTGTTGGAGGCCCTGCTGCAGGGGGCCTGCGCCACGTGCCGCTTTAGCATAGGTGGGCTACAGTTGGTACCTTGAACTGCGGTGGTGCTCTCACTCTCCTAGTCCTCCTGGTGTGGTGTGCAGGTGGTTGGCTCTTCTTCTATTTGCGTCCAGTGGATCCGCTGGGCTGGTTGCTGCAAGTGCCCTATACATACTGACCCCGAGGCCTGGGTAGTGCGCATCTGAGGGGTGTCCTCTTCATCTCCACTCCCTATTAGATTGCCTGGCTCCAGCTGCGGATAATATGGGGAGGGCTGATAAGTCTCAACCTCGCCTCACGTTTGAGGCGCGCAAATCCACCAAAACTCTACAAAAGGCAGCCTCTGATTCAGAGGCGGACGACCAGGATGGGGGGCCCTCCACTATCGAGACAACACTATTGGCCATGCAATGTAGCCTCCAATCTATAGAGGGTACGATGGCGGCTGTGAATCACCGCCTAGATCACATGTCTGCGCAGCTCGAGAAGCAAAACACCCACATGGGAGAAGTTGAGCAGCGGGTGTCTGCGGCGGAGGATGGTTTGAGCGATGTTGCTGGGAAGACACTTAATATGGAGAAGGTCCTATCTCTTATTCAAGCCAAGAATGAGGACTTAGAAGCCCGCTCCCGGCGTAATAATATTCGAATTACAGGGCTGCCAGAATCAACGAATGTGGGCAAAATGGAGACATTCGTGGAAAATTTGATTAAGGACATTTTTGGTGCAGACCAGCTTTCCACCATGTTTATTATTGAGAGAGCTCACCGCTCCCTTGCAGCGAGGCCGGTCCCGGGCGCCCCACCCCACCCGATCATTGCGCGATTGTGGAATTATAGGGACCGGGATGTTATTTTGCGCATGGCTAGAGACAAGGGCACTATTGTACACCAGGGCAACTCACTCTCGTTATTCCCTGATTTTACTGTCACTGTTCAGGCTGCGCGGAGGGAGTTCGGGGCTGTCAAAAAGTTTTTACAATCCGAAGGAGTTCCTTACGCGATGTTATATCCTGCCCGCCTGTGGATAGGCCCTGATGGAGATTCAAAATTTTTTACCAATCCCAAGGCGGCTCTGGAGCATGCTAAACATCTGAAGAAGAGTCGGCGCGAATCCCGGACTCCGTCGGACAATGAGGAACAGTAGTATTGTGGGACAATCTCATGCAATATGACCCGCTATAAAGTTTTTCTAGGTTTAACTTTCCTCGATCTGTGCAATGCTATGACTCTTACATGTCTTCCTTTTTTGCAAGTGGACCCTGTCGAGCCTTCTTACGTATGCACGCATACTTTGTAATGTAATCTACTTGATCGTATTTATTGTACCAGGCACAGATACTAGTTTTGCTCAGCCACCTCCTACTCGATGGGAGGCTAGTAGCACTCTGACGCCCCCCAAATGGGAGTACCCCATTTATGCTATGCTTTGTTTTTTCCTTGTTGGGGTTGGGTTAGACAGGGTTGGGATGGCTTTAGCGAGTTGGGGACGCTGAAGTGGGTGGGGGACTGGGGGGTGGAGGGTGAGGGTGGGAAGTCTGGCACTTTTTCGCTGTGGTACAATGGCATTCCTCTTTCTTCTGGTGATTGTGGACACCTGTCTCTGATATATCCAACTGTAACGTATTTAATGTTATATCGATCCAATGAGTGGTAATGTGAAGTTCCTAACCTGGAATGTTCGCGGTTTGAACACTCCCAAAAAGATTCAGTCTGTATTGGCTTATCTGGACAGCATGGACGTCCAGATAGTCTTCTTACAGGAAACACACCTCACAAAATTGTCAGAGAAAAATGTGGGTGGTCGGTGGGCAGGGGTGCGAATAGCGTCCTCCTATTCCAGCTATGCACGGGGAGTGATGATCCTGGTTAAACGGGGGGTTCCATTTACGGTCACTCGAGCCGAAACAGATGACCTAGGCCGAATGGCACTTGTGCATGGCCAGCTGGGTGGAGCGAGTGTGCTTTTGGTGAATGTGTATGGACCGAATATCGATGATCCTGCCTTCTTTAAGGATGTCTGGCGCCGCATCTCGGGGTTTCCCGCTGTGGAGATACTCTGGGGTGGTGATTTTAATGTATGCCTGGATTTTGCTGTGGACCGTTTGGGTAGTGGGATGACACGGCCTAAGCAGGCTTCTGAGATGTTGCTGGGACTGATGGACGCAGGAAGTTTACATGATGTTTGGCGATTGCAGCATCCTGGGGTGCGTGAGAGTACTTTTGTCTCCTCTGTACATGGGACGTGGTCCCGCCTGGATTTCTGGCTTGTTACTGCGGCTGCTTGTACTTGGGCGGTTAAGGTTAGCCATATGGCCCGGACGCTCTCGGATCATTCTCCTGTGCTTTTAGAGCTGCAGGTACCCGCATGCGAGAGACCTACGTTTACATGGCGATTGCAGCCATCCTCATTGACTGACTCAGTTTTCAGGCACACTGTTGGGGAGGCCATTCGATTTTTTTTTTTAGAGAGAATGAGGGCTCGGTTGACAGCGCTGGTGTCCTATGGGAAGCATTTAAGGTGACTATTAGGGGTGTCGGTATGGGGGCGCAGGCAGGTGTTTTGAGAGATCTGAGACGTAGGATTCATAAATTAGCTGCGGAAATTTCCACCTTAGAACGCGCCTATGAGAAAGACCCTTCTACAGCGACATTGTCCGCGATCCGGGAGTTAGTGACTGAACATAATGACACTGTCGATCAAGAGTTGGTTCATAAGTCCAGACGCAGTAAGGCTAGATATTATGGGGAGGGGGGCAGGCCCAGCCGCTCGCTTGCAGAGAAGTTAGCTGATCCACGTAGTCAGGACTATATCACGGAGATGCTTGATGATGCGGGGGCGGCCTAATACACCACACCCGCGATTAGTGGGACCATACTTGATTTCTACGCCAGACTCTACGAAAACAAGGCCGTGGTACAGCCAGAGGACATACACTCCTATCTGGTTGACATCGCGCTTGGCTGGCTGTCCTTGGATCATAGGAAATATCTTACACAACCATTTGATGTGGAGGACGTAAAGCTTGCTATTATGTCCCTCCCCACATGTAAGGCTGCGGGATTGGACGGGCTCCCTAGTGAGTTTTATAACACCTATGTGGATGATCTGGCCCCCAGACTTCTGGAGGTTTATGCGGAGGCGTATGACACTGGATGTCTCCCGACTTCTTTGAAGGAAGCCCTCCTGGTTATGCTGTTAAAGCCTGATAAGGCTGCTAATCGTTGTGATTCCTATAGGCCTCTCTCAATTAGTAATATCGATGCTAAGATATTAGCAAAGATGATCGCTCTCAGGCTACAGCCTCTTGTCCCCTTGCTGGTGCTCCCTGACCAATCAGGGTTTGTGCCTGCCATGTCAACCACGCATAATCTGCGCACGCTCTTCGCCACCCTACATTACTTTGACTCAGATTTTCAGGCAGTAGGGGTGCTGCTTGATGCAGCAAAAGCATTTGATTCCCTTCAGTGTGATTATATGTTTACTGTACTCACAAGAATGGGCCTTCCCCAGTTCTTCCTCCAGTGGATCAGGGTTCTGTATACCGAGCCCGTGGCCAGAGTTCGTGTCAATGGCTGGGTGTCGTCGGCCTTTCCTATCGGCAGGGGCACACGGCAGGGCTGCCCCCTGTCACCGATGCTTTTTGCGCTGGCATTGGAGCCTCTTGCTTGCAAACTTCGCCAACGGCATGCATCAGCTGCACTGCGCTTCAGGCAGCGACCGCTCGTGGTCTCGCTTTATGCCGACGACATGCTACTATATGTTCGCGAGCCTGCATCCTACCTTCCGGAGCTGCTCCGCGAATATGTTAAATTTGAGGGCTACTCCGGACTAGGGATCAACTGGGCTAAGTCGACGGTGTTTCCACTGACGGCGGGCACTTGTGAGGTTGAGCTGGACTTCCCTCTGACGTGGACCCGGGACCCGGTGAAATACCTGGGAATATAGCTGCATAGAGACCCTGATCAGGAAATTTCTATGAACTATGGTCGTGCTATCACACAGATTACAGACAAGGCTGAACGGTGGGCCCGGCTACCCCTGTCGCTTGCTGATCGCATTGCGGTGACAAAAATGTCTATCTTACCCAAATTACTATATTTGTTTGTAAATATTCCCATCCGTCTGAATATCTCTCTCTTTAAGACGCTCCAATCAGCCCTACTGTTGTTTGTTTGGGGGGGTAAGAAGCCTCGATGCAGTTGGAATATTCTTGTACAGCCATTTGACCGTGGTGGCTTCGAGGCACCCGATATGCGTTTATATTATCTGTGCGCACAGGCGCAATTTGCGCATTATTGGTTCTTTCCGCAACGGTTTCTGCCCCATACGGCGATTGAGTCCGATGCAATACTCCCGCTGCCACTTGTGGCGGCTGCCCTTTCAGGTGGAGGCGGGGGCCCCAGGACAGAAATTAACCCTGTGCAGTGTACTGCCTGGGCCTGGCAGGCCCTTGCTCGGAGGGCACAGCTGGATTACCTATATGCCCCGACGTTACCAATAGCGGCGCATCCAGACATCTCGGCGGCACAGGAGCACTCCGCTCTACGTGCGCTGAAGGCTGTCGGGGTTACGCAGATGGGTGACCTGTACAAACAGGGCCAGTTCCGCTCGTTGCAAGACGTACAAGCGGGTCGGACTCATGGCTTGATGCTGGGTTTTACATACGTGAGGGTGCGACAAGCGGTCAGAGCTAGCTACCCTAATTATCCAGCTGAGCCACAGACATTGCGAGCACTGCAGGCGGTGCTAGCTGGAGAGGAGCGTAAGGGTCTGATTACTAAGTTATATGATGCGTCACTACATGAGAGGGAGCCGGATGAACACCCTTCATATCTCAAATGGAATGCAGCACTGGGGTCCACCTTGTCACCAGATCATTGGAAATTCTGCTGTTCGTTAACTGGGCGCCTCACGGCAAACTACAATCTCCGTATAATTCATTAAAAAATGTTTACACCAGTTATACTACACTCCAATGCAACTGCGGAAATTCGGACTGCGTGACACGTCTTGTTGTGTGCGGTGCGTACAGACTGACGCCGATTTTTTGCACCTAGCGTGGCAGTGTGCGGGGATAGCTGCATTTTGGGCCAGGGTTGCGAGCGTGCTGACGGATGTTCTGTTGGAATGCGTGCGATGTGTACCAGAGGTATGCCTGCTGGGTAATGTGAAGTATCTGAAACCTTGCAATCGGCGATTGGTTGCTGTCTCGACACTACTGGCCAAGCGAGCTGTAGCACAATGTTGGGGCGCGAAGAGTACACCCACGGTCCGGAAATGGATCCGAGACTTAACTTATTGTAGGGAACAGCTGGAGGCCTATGCGGAGGACCTGCCTGAGACATCACGGCCCAAAGAGTTCTGGGCCCTGCTGACAGTGTATTTATTGAGTCATCCTGATTTGTAATGGGTCATGCATTTTTTTTTTTTTGTGCCTTATTGGGAATTAATGCAATTGGAACTACTTATACGAGCTATCTCACATGTGTGTCTACAGTGATTAGGATCCAACAACTATACGATGTAACATCACCTAAAGTGCCGGGGGAAGGTGGGGATGGGGGGGGTTCTCTTCCTCTTTCAGGAGTTGTTTGTTCTATGTTTTGTATTATAACTACTGATGCAACTTTTGGAACTAAAATGGCTTGTATTGAACTATGCAATGCTGGTATTGTTGGCTCCCCAGTGGGGCTTGTGTATTGTTGCTGCAAGCTGCTCAATAAAAAAATAAAAAAAATAAAAAACTTCTCAGCACATTAAACCCACACTGATTCCAGTGTGGGATTTAATGAAAAATGCACTCAGAGGGCATCTTAGAGATGCCCCCTGAAAAACGACCAGCCTCTGGTGGGTTCCCTGACTGGTACACACAGGCCTGCCACCACAAAACATGTTTCTGGACCCCTGGGGTGGGAGCCTTCGCTCCCTGAGCCCAGAAACAAAGCCTTTCCTGGGCGGACGTGTTCACACCTCCCACAGGCTAGGAAGAGCCATCTGTGGCAGGGGAGCTTCAAAGGCCTTGCCGCCTTTGTAATGCAACCCCCCAGCCTCTCCTGCTATCAGGAGCAGGCCCCCTTCCTGTCTCCTCTCCTTTTCAGCGGGAAGACAGGCGGGAAAAATTAGCCAGCCAAGAAGGTGTGCCTACCTCTGCCAACCCCACCCCTCAGGTGGGGGAGGCGAGGTGAAGCCCACTCTTCAGTGCCCGCCATCTTACAGATGACAGGCACTCTCCAATCAGGATTAGCAATTGTGCCCACTCCCCCATGTGGGGTGAGCACACCAAGGGTGTATTCACCATAAGGTCAGTAGCCCCTTGGGTACTGACCTCGAGACCCTAAAACGCCCCCTAAATACAGTATTTAGGGGGCAGCCCTGAACCAAGAAGACAGCTTCCCGCAACCTAAGAAAAAGAAGGACGAAAGAAGACGCTCAGCAGAGGAGACTGTAGAGAAGAACTGACTTAGCCCCAGCCCTACCGGCCCGTCTGCAGTTTCCGGAGATCCTGTGCCAAAAGTTGCTTTGTCCTGCAGCCAGCGACCTCCAGAACCCAGGGAGGACTGACTGCCTTCAATCAAGACCATATCTCCTGTGAACAGCAGCTCTGTTCAAAAGAAACTCCGAAAACAGACTCTGAGCCTGCTGAGGACAAAGAAACCTGACGCCTGGAACCACCACTGCTCCCGACGCCTACGACCCGAATCCAGGTGGCCCACCGGTCCCAGCGAGGTCACCCAGCGCTGTAGAGTCTGAGTCCACCGTGGGTTGACCCCTCCAGGACTCCCCGACGTCACCTGCAGCCTCTGCACGGAGACCCCCTCTCCAACCACGAGTGGCCCGGTAAGGTGAAATCTGCCCTCAAAAGACACCCCTGCATTCAGCTGCCCTGCGCCCTTGAGAAGAGAACCCGAGGTGCACCTACGTCCCCGAGCCCTCCAACTTACCTGCCCAGCTGTTGGTTCCTCCCGGAAGACTTCCTGGACTGAGCCTGCAGCTAAAAACCAAAACCGGCAATCCCCATTGAAAACAACAGGGCATCCGACGCCAAAACAGCACCCTGCACCCAGCTGCCCCTGCACCGCTGCAGGTGTACTTTGGGAGCTAACTCGGATCCCCTTTGCCCTGAGCCTAACACCAGGAGCTTTGCTCCCGCAACCTTGTGTCCTGCTCGTGAGCAGCCACCAACCAGAGGCCCCCTACCCTCCATTGGATAACATTGGGCCTCAGCACTCTGCACCCGGCCGCCCTAGTGCCGCTGAGGGTGTTTTGAGAGTGCATCCTTGACCCTGGGGGAACCCTTGTTCTAACCCCAGAAACTCAAACCCAAGGACCAAGTACTTACCTGTTAACCGATAACTTCATTTCTCTCCGTAGGAATACATTGACTGTTTTTCCTTGAAAATTGTTCTAAGTGTGGAGTTGATTTGTATGAAAACCTGAAAAAGTACAACTGTACAAAAACTGATTTACTTACCTTTTCTCTAGGAAATGTCCCAGTGTGATATCTAGGCATAGCACACTGAGTAGAAAAAGTGACTTAAAAAGTAACTTAAAAAGTAATCTGAAAAGTAACTGAAAAGTAATTTCAACATATTGACTTACCTGTATTTCAATCAACTGCATTTGAACTTGCATTCAATTGTAAAACACTGCATAAGATTTTGCAAAGCACGTATTTCACTTACCTGTGCCAGGCTTGGCTTGGTTCGAGAAATAAAATAACTTAATAATATTTTTATACAAAACAAATTGGTCTGAGTTCAGTCTTTGAGTCTGTGCAATCATTTGCTGATTGAGTGTGTACAACAGATGCTTAACACTACCCTCTGATAAAGCCTTACTGCTCGCCCACACTACCACAAATAGAGAGTAAGGTGCTATCTACTTTTACCTCTGCCTACCTTTGGGGTTCTACTGGACTCTGTGCACACTATACCTCATTTTGGTATAGTATATACAGAGCCAGCTTCCTACACAGCCCCTCTCCTGGGCGTCCCAAACAGCGCATGCAGCAGGGAGCAGCTAGCACCTTGATAGTGCAATGACCAGAGGAAAGGGCCCTTCTCCTAGGCCTCCCCCCCATAAAGCACCAAGCATTCTGCGACTTGCAGTCCTTCTCCTAGGCCCCATCCATAAAAGAGCAAGCATTCTGGGACTTGCAGTCCTTCTCCTAGGCATCCCCGTATGTAGGTAGAGAAAGAGCTGTAGAAGAACAGGTAAGGTTTTAGAGTGCTGCAGCGGGGCAGAGAGAGCCAGCGATTGGGAGAAGGATATGTGGAGGGACATAGAGGAGTTCAGTATGCCAAGAGGTGAGGTAGAGAGAGGGGTAATGTAGAAAAAGAGTTGAATTCGAGAAAATCAAATGCAGCGAGAGGTAGAGGTAGACAGAGTGACAAAGAGAAGCAAGGTAAAAGAGAACAAAACGAGAAGAGGTGTAGAAAATGATAAAGAGATTATTCAGTAAGAGAGGACGGTAGAGATAGGGGTAGACGGTGGAAAGATAGATGTGGTGTAAAGTAAAAAGGGGAAATGAGAGACACGTGAAATGGAGCAGGAGCAATTAGGTTTAATAACAGAGTAGAGAGTTCTGTGATGGAGAAAGAGGAATAGACAGTGAGGTAGAGCGATATATAAAGACTTTGAGAGAGATAGTTGAGTGGCGGGGGTGAGTTGAAATGGAGAAGCAGGTCCAGAGTGAGATATGTGTTTGTGTGAGAGAGAGGGATAGAGAGAGAGATGATTATAAGATAGACTTGTTTCACGCTGCAGTGAGGGCCAGGAGGTCTGCAAGGGGACTTAGTCCCAGAATCCAGTGCTTAACTTTTTCCTGAGAGTAGGGGCTGTGTCCCCTGGAGTACCGCCGACGCGCTTAAGGCACTGTGAACTCACCCGCGGAGCAGGACGCCTGATTTCATGCTACTGTACAGGCCAGGAGGTCTGAAAGGGGACTTTAGTCCCAGAATTTAGTGCTACACTTCGCCCTGAGAGGATGGACCGTGTAACTTGGCGTGCCGCCAATTCGCTTAGAGCGATGTGAACTCTCCCATGGTGTGGGGCACCTTGTTTCAGGCTGCAGTGAGGGCCAGGAGCTGTGCAAGGGGATTCTTAGTCCCAGAATTCAGTGCTTCACTTTGCCCTGAGAGGAGGGGCCGTGTCACCTGGAGTGCCGCCAACGCGCTTAAAGGGCTGTGAACTCTCCCGCAGCGTGGGATACACGCCGGCAAAGCCCAGGCCAAGGGTGGGCCCGTCCTGCACCCGTCAGCACCAGGAAGAGAACGGATGAGGCCATCACCTTGTTGGTTGCTGTTTAGATCATTTAGCTGTTTCTTTGTGTGTGTGAGGCGAGTAAAAGTTAATTTCTCTGTCTTGAGCTGGTTTTCGTTGACACTTGATCGGAGCAATCACCACTGACTTTTGCCATGATTAAGTTTCACTATGGCCAGGGCTTTAAGTGGGATGAAAAAACTAGGGGGTCTCTCAAGGGGCGTGGCCAATGTAATTAAGGGCGTGGCTTAAAACGCGTAAACTAAAAATCTGTGCTTAGCATAGTGTGCCGCCGGCTTGTATGTTGCTGTTTCTGTCATTGCATCCAGATATATGATACAAGTAACATCATACCTATAACAAGTCAGGTCTATTGGTTTTGTCACTGGTTAGTTGCATAAGATAAATAAGCAGCAACTATGGCTTGTATATAATATTGAAAAAGCTTCCACTTAAAGTCCTGGTGACACCACCACAATGTTGCTGCTCCTGAGTTTCAAAAAGAGAAGGGAAATCCAGAGAGAAAATTACTCGCTTTAAAGGATTTCCCTTCCCCTACAACTCTCACCTGGCATGACGTCATGCCGTAACTTCTCCACTAGTGAGAGGTGGGCAGTGTGAGCATGCGCACATCTATGTGCCTGCTGTCACTGCAGTCTGAAAAAAACGGACCGCCTGTGCCAGGGCACAAAACAGAGCCCGATAGAGACCCGTTTCGAGGCCTCTTTTAAAAAACTGCCGATGCTCAGACCCGGTGAGTCCTGGCCCACTTAAAGCCCTGACTATGGCCCCACGTGGTACACTGACAGTTATTTTATCTTGGAACCAGTTGCGAAACAGCAGCGACATCTTCCCGAAGGCACAGGCTGGGGACATTTACTCTGATTTAAAAAGTTCAGCACATAATGTTTGTTTGTATGGTGTTATCTGTGGGGATGGGGTGAGCCTTGCTCCATTTGTATGTGTTTCTCATTAGGGCACTGCTTCTTGGTTTAGCTCATTGGTTTCTCCCTCACCCTAGCGTTGCGCTCTCCGATTGGTTGGGATTATAAGGAAGGGAAAAGTGCCTACTGTTAAATCATTGTCACCACATGCTACTCCTCAAGTCTCTGCCATCGAGGGCTTCTTGACTCGAGCTGGTGGGGTGGTTTCTAAGGAGTCTGAGTTGGCTGAAAGAAGGCTGTCTCTAACAAGGGGCAGCCTTCCTCCGAACTCTCCTCGTTCCCCCTGGAGTTCTGATGCTCCCACGAGGGTGGTGGAGTCAGGTGGCATAAGTAACATCTGAGGGTTGGAGGACAGTCCGGTTGGACACTCAGGGGTTGTAGCTCCACCTTCTAGAGGGGGGGGGGGTTCTGAGGGTCAAAACCAGAAACTTACCCTCTTAAGCCCTATTGTTAGCCCCAAGCGTAAGTGGAGGAGATGTGTGGCCGCTCCTAATCGAAGGAGCATTTTACTTAACGCGGGGACTCAAACTGAACTATTGTCATGTTATCTCCTGTGGCCAGACCCCTCTAGTTATGAGTTGCTGTCCAAGTTTAAGGCTGTCTTAAATACTAAAATAGACCCTATTCTGTCCAGGCTATCCCAGATTGAATCGCGAGTCTCGTTACTCCTGGACCACGTGAATAATGTTGCGGTTCCTCAGTTAGGGCAGTATACCTTACCTATTATGACCAACCCTTCTGATTTGGCCCCTTTATGTGGAACCAGTGTCCCTCCTAATGACCCAGTTTTTCCATCGCAAGCCCCTAAGCCAACGAGGACCTCAACAGGTGTCCTTCGGCTCCTCAGGGTCAACCCTGCATCTAAGGACGTATTTAGCCCCATGTTGCAGCCCGTCCTCCTCCTTCCAAAGCGGGTGTCGTAATTAATCTGCCCCCGGAAGCTATTCAATATGTGGTGGTTTTGGGGAATGTTTCCCCCAAGGGTCAACCCCGCACCTGAATCCTTTGAGTTAAAAAATAAAGTGGGGCAGTGGCTTAACCTGCATTCCAACATTGGCGTGGAGATTTTTTATTCGATCAACATGGTCTGGAAGGTTAGCTGGTTGGACCCGGATAGTAAGAGATGGACAGGGGATTGTGTGGTGGTAAATTTCAACAAATCTACCATTGTTGCACGCATCCTGGCCACCCTGAGCTCACTTAGGTCTTCTAGACCAATTAGCCTTTAAGCACTCCCTCCGGGTTTGTTCTATAACCCTGAAAAGGTCTGTCGTCTTTTGGGGAACCAGGTGTGACAGGGGCAGGATTTCTGGGGTATTTTCCCAATTAGCCCCCCCAAAGTAACCTTGAGTTGTGCGACTGACTGAGTACCCCAGTCTCAACTCCATTACCCTCCAGGCCTACATCTCTCCCATAGGTCCTTTTGGTTAGTAATTCAAATGACCTGAAGCTGTTATCCTGGAATATTGCGGGGTTATCCGCCAAGTTTAACGACCGTAACTGGGTGCAGTTTGTCAAGTCTTATTAGATCATCTGCCTCCAGGAATCCTGGGAGGAGAAAAACACTTTCTCGTTAGAAGGAAATAAGACCTATTTTTCCCCCGCAGTGCCCTCGGTGGCGGGGAGGGCTAGTAGGGGATTGATTACTTTTATTGCGGTGGAAT
Source organism: Calotriton arnoldi (assembly GCA_963921515.1). Taxonomy (NCBI): domain Eukaryota; kingdom Metazoa; phylum Chordata; class Amphibia; order Caudata; family Salamandridae; genus Calotriton; species Calotriton arnoldi. Next base: position 1,680,691 of record CAWUFW010003762.1, read on the forward strand.
TATGTGGTTATGTAAAGGATCTGGAATGGGATGCGCACATGCTGCAGGGGCTGAAGATATCTATCCACAGTGATAGTATTGGTTAACTTTCACAATGCAAAGGCTTGGTCAGTTGGGGTTTCTAGCCTCCAATGTTTATGCTCTGCTATTGATTCCTTGTTGGAGCATGGCCCCGTGAGGGAGATGATAATACTAGTGCAGGATTTCAATTGTCTCCTATGTGATTGCTCGTTAGCGCCGGCCACAATTAAGCCCAAATGTACGTTGGGAGAGGGGCTTCATATGGTTGACACTAAGGAGGGTTTGGAGCGTAACACTATTTTAGGTACCTACAACCTTGTTTTTGCTCTGGAGAAGCTAGTTATCTCCCCCCAACACACTAATTTTCCCAACATTTACAAGGAAGGGTTGTATGTCTATTATAGATTTTATATTTGTATCGGCTCCTTTGTTCTTGCTTATTTTTACTTTGATATCATCCATAGCTCTTTCAGGGATCATAACCCCACGTCCCTAGTCATTGAGATAATAATTGCTGTTAGGCCACGGGCGACAAGCAAAGGGGGCGGTCTCTTGTTAATCAAGACAGGAGACTCAAATAGTCCCAGGAGGAGCAGTTGCAATTTAAAGCGCCCCTTTTTTCAAGTTGTGCGCAGGAGATATCCACCTGTTTGCACCAAAGTGCCCCGGATAGGGCTGTTTTGTCAGTCACTGTGGATATTGCTAAGAAAGTTCTAGCATTATTGTTGGTTCCTGTGACAAATCTTAGCTCGCAGAATCCCAAATGGGTTGATGGTGTTTATTCGAGGAGCCTCCATTGTCTGAAGGCGGCTCTAAAGCAGGCTCCAAGAGATGGGGATCTCATTGTCTCTTGTCGTATAAAAAGTCCTTAGCCAGTCATGAATCTATTTGGCGGAGAAGTGCTTGGGAGGAGCTAGGCCAAGCTTGTGAGCTTACAGATAGCTCTCTTTTTTGGAGGGTGATAATCAATCAATCAATTAGTACTTGTATAGCGCGGCTAATCACCCATTAGGATATTCAGGAGCTGGGATGGCTCAGTCAAAAAGCCAGGTTTTGAGTCTCTTCCTGATGTCTGTCAGAGAGGGCAATGAATGGAAGTGGAGGCCGTTCCAGGAGTTGGCCTTGTTTTGTGGAGGGAACTAGCTCGGTAATATGCCACCATATTTCAGAGCAACAAAGGATTGACCACTTTGAAGGGATCTTTAATTTTGGGTCAGATGGAGGTGGAGCAGACAGGGCAGAAGCTGTGAAGGGTAGGGTTTGTGTGGTATTCACACTAGACAAAGTCTCCCAGGGCACTTGTGCACTATGACGTAACAAGGCCCCTGGACCTGACTGGATCCCCCCCGGATTAGTTTCTGGATAATATTAAGATCTTGGGCCCAGTTTTGACTCTGGCTGGCTGTTGCTCTGCTGATCCTGACTCTTTAAACTTTGCTCCTCATATCTTTGAGGGTGCCCCAGCTTACTCTCATGGCCAGAGGGTAGCTTTTCCTGACTACTAGCAATTTATGCTATAGTTATTTCGTGGGTGTGTATAATCTGAATTTGCATATATTTTATTTGCAAATGTCTTTTTATTATTTTGTCTCTTCTTCTATCCACTCTCTCATGACACCTTTATTGAGATGTGTTTGTAAATGATTTTCTCTTGTGTGGTGATCTATGATTCGAGCTGTATTGTACCTGATGAGCATTCATATTAATTTAGATAAAACCATATTGATAAGTAATCAGAGTCTGTCTTTTGTCAATAGGTTATATTGAATGATTATTTCTTTATTTAGGTCCTTATTTTAGAATTCTGTTGGTCAGTTGCCAATCCCTAACAACTTTCCAAAGATTCATCAGTGAAGAGAAAGGACCAAAGTAGGCAAAGAAATTGGTATCATGTTTTAATCTCATGCAGCGTGAAAGGGACTATTAGGTATTAAATTTGGTCCAGATGATAAATATTAGCAAAATCCCCTTCCGCTGCATCACCGGTATTATTATAAGCCAACAATGGGGTTCTCATGGCCCGGACCACCATGGGGCTGCAGCTACTATTGGACCGGTTTGTGGCATTTATGGATAGTTTAGATCTGGCAGTAAAGTTTTCAAAATCATATGGCATTGTAGTTGGACCTCGGTCCACTAGCTCTAAGACATTTAAGGTGGCTAACCACACCCTGGCTAAAGTCTGGGCCTTTCCCTATTTAGGGATGATATTTGATGTGAACAAAAACTGGAAGTCCCGGGTTTGACGGGAGGAGGTGTGAGCTTGTTAAGGCCATGGAGGCAGTGGCCAGCTTCGCGCACAGGTTGGGCTCCTGGTCGCCATGAATTTTACTCAAAATCTATCAGGCCAAATGTGTATCGCAGCTCCTGTATGGGAGTGAGGTATGGAGGTATGTGAAGACTGACAAAATTCAGACTGCCAAAAACCAATTTTTAAGATGGCTGGTTCAGGTCCCTAAAAGCAACCCAGCCTTTTCTGTCCCTGAGGAGCTTGGAGCAAGATATTTAGCTGACATAGTCGCCCTCAGACCTTTGATTTGTTGGATTAAGATGTGAACCAGGGAGGAATTTAAGCTGAACAGACAGATTCTTTCAGACTGCTTGTCCCTTGACCAAGCAAATAGAATTCCCTGGATTTCTTATGTGAAGGCAGCCTTTGCTAACCTAGGCTGAGTGGATATATTTTTGAATCTCCACTCACTGTCTCTTTTAGAATTGAGAAGGGTGAAGAACTTGTTTTTAGAGCATGTATCATTAATCAGAGAACAAGCAGAGATGATGAAACCCATGGTGCGGGGACATATGCTTTTGAAAACACTTCAGGGCATGGAGCCTTACCTACCCAGGTATCCAATGTGAGGGACAGATCTGTTTTGGCTAGGTTTAGGTTTACCTTGTTACACCATTTTTGGGCATGACCCAGAGCCTGGTTTCATTCTGACACCATGTTGCCCTCGGGCTGCGACAATAGGTCTCTGAAGGACACTTTACATTATGTAATGTTCTGTAAATATTTTAGTGTGCCTAAAAAGCAGTTTATTACTACATTGTTAAAACCCCTGAACTTTACGCAAGTATGGCCTGCACTTATGTATTTGCAGCTGTTTCCTAACAAACATGTTCTATATGCGGTTTCTTGTTTTTTACAAGTTGTGCTGAGATCGAGGCTTTCTAGACCCGATTGACTAATGTATTGTTGTTTAGGGGGAGGGGCGTTAATCTGTTTTTATTGCTGTTAGATAACTAATTTTAACCATTTGTATTTTCTGCAGGGAACATCGTTTATGACGCAGTCATTACCATGATCTACCTTTACAATGCAGTCACTACCACGACTCCGACATTACCACGCGCTCCTTTACCACGATTTTAAGTCCAACACCTTCCCTACTGTTGCGTAGACTGGAATTGGAATAGTAGGTTATACTATTTCAAAGTCCAGCCCCCCCCCCAGGCAAGTTGTTGTAACAACTTGCATGATAAAGGAACATGTGGTAGAGACTGCGTTGTAAAGGCATGCGTGGTAAATGCATGCAGGTTTCCGTCATACATCCGTTTTCTGCACCCATTCTATGTTTGTATGATTGTATGTGCTGTGTTATTATGCTCTGTTATGGTTGCTTTTTAAAATCGAATAAATATTTTATGATGAATATAAGATAGAAAAAAAAGAGTTGAAGTGAGAAATAGAGGTAGCCAGAAAACAGTAAGATATTTAGAGCGGTAAAGGGAACAGAGATTAAAAAGAAAAGAGAAAGGGAAAGTGGAGAGGTTAAGTAGTGAAAAAATGATGAGGTAAATGTAGAGGTTAGGTAGTGAGAGCTCGCTAGCAGTGGCACAGAGAGATTTGAGCTACTGAGGGAGATGTGAGGCAGAGAGAGAAATGAGACAGAGAGCTGAGGAGGTGATGAGGTACAGAAAGGACTGAGAGAGATAAAGTAGCAGAGACAAGGACAGAGAGACAGAGAAGGGAGGTAAAGCTAGAGATGAGGTTGTGAGAAGTGAAGTAGGAGGAGGAGAAAGGGATGAGGTAGAGAGAGAGTTTAGATAGAGAGGGGATCAAGAGTGATAGAAATAGAGGTAGACACAGAGGCCCTGATAACGAGTATAGGTGATATTAAACACACATGATAAATAACAATACCACGGATATTCTTATACACAAATCATCACGCACCCTAGACTTTAGGGGATACCAGAGACTCGGTCAAAGGAGGTGTGGTGGCCTTCGTAGTCACACATTCATCAGAAAGCGCGCCACCCCAGAGCACCTACGTCCGTCCGATCCCTCCCTGATGATTTGTGTATAAAATATCCCAGGTAGGATTCACTTGGGCACATCTTAGGTGTACTCCCCCACTTTAGCATGTAATAGATATAGGGGACACCCAATAGCGCTTCTGTAGGGATCCGACAGCCCTGACGAATGCCCACACCTCTTAGGCTCTGTGTGTGGGCAGAAACATGTTGGCTTATTAAAGGATGGACTAAGAGACATTATGCTCTGTATATCCCATCAATGTATTTGTTTTTAACGTACCTGAGGTCCTCACTAATAAAGGTGATAACCAAGGAATCTCAAGGTATTTTTAATAGAACTGGATCCCGAGTTTGTCCTGTAAGTTTTATGCAAGAACTGCCTCCTTTCGCCAAGTCTTCGCAGAGGTTGAGTCCGCCCAGGTAGCACCATCTTACCAGGGTGGGGAGAGGATGCCTATGATGAAGCATGACACAATATTGTGTGTGAGGCATCCTCTTCCACTAAGGATGGCCTCTCCTTAGACCACATGTGAACTACAGTATTCAAAGTTCCATATTTCACCACGGTTTCCTTGCTCAGTTTCTTGGTACAGGCAACCTACTTCTTTTGTGTTTGTTGCTATCCTGCTCTCCCAATTTCATGCAAAGCAGCCGATCAACCTTGGTTACTGCATTCCGTAAAGAAATGGTAAGTTTGCTCCTAAAATGTCTTTAAAGATGCTCAGCTGTCAAATTAGAGAAACAAGCTATTTTCTATGAGCACTGTTGTTATGGCCTCCAGGAAAACGGTAGTCCATGCCCTCACTCCTACCAGGCTTGACTATGCTAATGCTGTATTTAGTCCTTCCAAATTATGTGAAAAAGAGACTTCAGACTGTTCAGAATGCTGCTGCTTGGCTCATTCTCAAACTCCCTTATTGGACTTCCATCTCCTCTTATCTGAGCTCCTTGCACTGGCTGCCTGTTAAGAAGCGCCTTCTTGACTGGCGCGCTATACTTGGAAGCAGAGTACAAAATGACTCTCTTGCAAGAGCTTTACGTTCTGCACAGGCTTCCTTTGCTGTGGTGCCAAGAGTGAGGCAGGTCAGATGGGGTGGCCGCTCCTTCTCTTTTCTAGTTGCTCATGCCTGGAATAAGCTCTCGTTTGAGCTTCAATCATTATTTCCAGTCTTCCTTCAGGAAAAATCCTACAACTTGGCTTTTTCTTAGGCATAATTGTAGTCTATCTGTACTATTAGCAGTGGCGGCTGCCTCGGAACGGGGTAGTGGGGTGAGGGGGATGAAAAAAATAAAAATGAAACTTACCTTCTTCTTGCCGCTGCACGTCTCTCCTCAGTCTTCTTTGCTGCACCCATGCTCCCAGACTCTCCCAGCCAATCACGACGCTGCTCATGCAGCGTCGTGATTGGTCTGAGCGGCCTGTTTGGCCACTCAGGCAGTACCTGGGAGGCTGGGCACACAGCCCAGTGGAGAACATGCAAAGTGTGCAATACGGTTTGGCCGACCACAGAGGGACGACCACGCCATCATGCTCACTTAGGGAGGCGGTGCAAACCACTCCTGCTCTCTCTGACGGCGGGGGAGCCCAGCTCTGCCCGCCCGACCTGGCTGGAGTCGCAAAGAAAAATTAAATGATGATAACTTTTATTATCATTTTATTTTTATTCTCCACTGCTCAAAGAGCAGTGGGGCACGATTCTCCGCCTCAGCGGAGGAGCCGCCACTGACTATTAGTCTTCTGGCGCTGGGACACTCCTTGCTTTACAAGACCCTGTCCTTGATTCATTCATTCATGGAAGGAATTCCAGCTGTCCCGCTTGCTTTCTCTGGGGGCCCTCGGAAAATGGGGTCTCTGGGAAATTGCCCACTTTGTCCATGCCTTCAAACATCTTTGAGCCCTCAAGCTTCCTAGGTCCATGCATGAGTATCTCTTCAAGTCCATGTTTTCCTTTGCATTCTGTAGTCCTGATTTTACATAATGAGCAAGTCAGAACTACAAATACCAGAATGCAACAAAATGCTTAAGCATGGTGTGGAACAGAGAGATGTGTGAAGAATTTTGCATGCACCTACCACAGTTGCCTTATCATATTCACCATCTTCTGGAGAGTGTGTGAACTAATATGACAACAGTGCACACAATGATACAGAAACCACCACAGTGCTCACAACGAGCAACAAATGAGAGGCGACCATGTCACAAACTGAGGCTAAGAACTCAATGAGCAACGCAAAGTAATGAGGGTCAAGCCTCCTATCTAAACTCCACAATTTCTAGATTAAATTTAGCAACCAGAAAGACAATAAAGATACATACATTCAACTTCATACTACTAGACTTGGTAAAAGAATTAATCTGAGTGGGAGATTTATAGACAGAAAAAAGAAGAATTTTATTCCCCCTTAACTTGCCTTGGAGCATGAAACAGGAAAGTCACACGTTTTGCTTCCACTTTAGGCAGTTTGAATAGACATAAACACGCGTTGAAGAGACATGATCACTAAACTGGGCACCAGCGTTCATGAGGATTTGAAAAGGCTTTGAGATCGCACGGACTTAAGTTTGGTTGATTTTTCTTTTATCACTAAATCGTATTCTACGTTATGTTGGCGCCCTCTTGTGGAAATCTGAGTGTTAGCGTAAAATTTGGTTAAGCGAAATTGAAAGGCTGCATTAAGCCCATTTAATGGTCAGGTTTTGACAAGCGTCCCTGGAGAGTGGCTTTGGTTTCGCCCACATGTTGGGAGCCATGAGTACATTTTTTGATTGAGCAGAAGTTGTGTGCTTCCACAAAAAGAAGTGCTTGCTCTCCAAACAGCTGTGATCATTCTGTCTATATATCCAGATTCTTTAGTTTGAACTTTCAGAAGCACACACATGACAGACATGGAGAGGATGTGGCCTAACGGCTAGGGCGGTCGACCTCGAGTCTGGGGAACCGGGTTGGAGTCTCGGCAACGACCCTCAACATCCTGTGATTCTGGGCAAATCACTTAATCTCCCTGTTCCTAACCAAAAAAATTAATGTGTCCGTCTGTAACGCAACTGGTGCTCATGTAAAGCACTCTGATACGTTCGGGTCAAGTTCGTGCTATATAAAACTCTGGGGAAAAAAAGTGTCTTAAATAACTGTTAGGGGGCCAGTCATTAACCTATGTGGATTTTTAGGTCTGGGTTGACAGTGTAACTGTCACATGACCTTTTAATCCAGATCAGTATTATACTACAGTTCTTTGCTTCCACACAAATATCCTTCCCCATGCTATCTACTTGTTATGGTTTTTTAAAATTTTATCAAGTCAGATATGGTCAATAAATACAAGTTCAAATTCAAAACATAGGGGAATCACCCCAGTTATGAACATAAAACATGATTCAAGGTTCAGAGTTTGCTCTAGAGTAAGGAAAGCAGAGTAACAGAATAGTATACATTAATGTACAAAAAAGGCAGCATGATTACACCAGATATCAACTAATATATGATAAACATTGATTTAATCATCAATCTACTTTAAAGGATTCCAGTTAAAGCCCACTCACGTAATCAAGTTTTTTTAAGGGAGGAGAGACCTCTAGCTTTGGCCAAAGCCAATGCAGACTCCTATATCTGTCGAATAGAAGTCCACCACTCGCCTGGTTTTGGAGGGGAAGGAGAGATCCATGACCTAGGAATGCAGAGCCGACCTGAAACAATTATTATTGAGAGCCAGCGTTTAATAGCTCAATCATGTTCCAAATTAACTCCCATCATAATGTCTTTTGGAGATAGTTGGACTTTAGAGCCTAAGCAAGATGAAATTAACTTGGTCTCTCCATCCCAAAATTGGTGTAAAGCAGGCTCATAACAAACATATGTACAATATCTGTTGCTAACCAGCCACACTTAGGACATCTAGTCTTATCAGTGCCAATGTTCCAGCCCCATTTTGAAATCTCCTGGTGTATAATACAATAAACAAATAGTCTTAAATTGCTGTAATTTTAAATTAATTAAATGTACCGAGCAAGCAACAATGTCCAGAGTGCTCTGAATTTAAGAAACAAGTATCTCGGAGGAGAGCAACCTGCACCACTTAGCTGTGGGTAGCGTGTTATCATCAGTACTATACTGGCAGAAATCTTGATAGATTGTATTGATCAAAGGCTTCCTAGATGACTTATATAAATGTGATGTTAACTTCATACCTTTGAGATCAATTGCAAACTTACAGCCTAAAAAAGGAAATCCCTGACCTGTAAGAATTAAAAAACAAAAGTGATGCGGGAGATCAAAAGAGGCACGGAGCACCGTGAATGAGCAAAATCCATTTAGATCATAGAGTTTCTGTTAGACCTGGCCCTTTTGACAGGTCTATCCCCAAATTTCTTGCCTTTTGCCTCCTATTTTTCTGACCTTGTTTTTGTTGGCTATAGGATTCTGGGCACTTTACCACTGTTGACCAGTGCTAAAGTGCATATGCTCTCTGTATAAATTGTGACAATAATTGGCTATCCAATGTTGCCATATTTGATTTACTGGTAAGTCCCTAGTAAAGTGCACGGTGTGTGCCAGGGCCTGTAAATCAACTGCTACTAGTGGGCGTGCAGCACTGGTTGTGCCACCCACAGTAGTAGCCCTGTAAATGTATCTCAGACCTACCACTGTAGTGTCTGCGCGCACAGTTTTAAACTGCCATGTTGTCCTGGCAAGTGCACCCACTTGCCAGGTCCAAACCTTCCCTTTCCTTACATGTAAGGCACCCCTAAGGTAGGCCCAAGGTACCCCCATGGGCAGGGTGCAGTGTATGTGAAAGGTAGGACATGTACTAGTGTGTGTGACATGTCCTGATAGTGAAATACTGTGTAATTCGTTTTTCACTGTTGAAAGGCTATCTGTTCCATAGGCTTAACATTGGAGTTGCACTGCAACATTTTTACATGTGCAATTTGCAATAGGGACAAGATAGGAAAATTAAGTTTAGACTCTCTGAACTCAGAATTTATCAACACACCTTTTGGTGAAGGTGGTTTTTAAATCCTGTGTTTGAAAATGCCACTTTTAGAAAGTGGGCATTTTCTTACTTTACCATTCTGTGTGCCTCAGGCTGTTTGTGTATTCAGCGTCTCATGTGTGAGTGAAAGGAGCTGAGGTGTGCATTCACTCTAGACAGTCACTGGGGGGGGGGGGTTGAGGTGTGCCCTGCCTTGCCTGGGTGACTCATCGCAGGCCTGAATAGGCCTGGTCTGCATTTACAGAGTAGTAGGAGGAGTTGTGATTACACCCGAATAGGCTGTGTCTCCTTTTGCACAATGCTGTCTCCGCCCCCCTGTGGTCATGCTGCACCAGTGAGGGCAGAACTGGAATGGACTGGGTTCAGAGACCCTTGTCACAAAGAGAACAAAGACTTTTTGGGATATAAGTAGTACACCTAAAAACCCCAAGACGTTAGACTACTTCTGGAATCAAGAGAAACCTTTGCCAAGGAGACGAGCTGGAGAAACTGGAGGAGGAGTACTGCCCCTTTGCTGTGTGCTGTCTGGGGTTGGCCTGCGGTTGCTATTTCTGCCAAGGAAAGGTCAAGGACTTTGGTGTGTGCGATGTTCCCCCCTGCTTGAAGAAGAACTCTCCAAGGGCCTGTGCGTGCTGGCCTCCTGTTTTGGAAGACTCAGGGATATCAAAGTCTTCCTTGTGCTTTTTTTTTTTGTTGAAATTCTTTCTATTGTTGACATCTTAAATACATTCCAAATACATTTTCAAACTTTACTATGACCACATAATATATTCCGACTTTTGTACATCTTTATCTTTGGCTTATTGTTTGTTACCCAACCCTGTGTCTAATCTACCTCTAGTGCTGAGTGCCTTATCGTCTGGGGGTTTCACAAATATTCCCTCTATACACGTTCCATTTATCCCAGATCTGTGACCATTTCTTGGGACAGCCACGCGTTTTATACATCGTCTTCTCCATTACCATGCACCAGTCCATGTCTTTTTTCCATGCGTTCAACGTAGGTGTCTCAGGCTCCCCCACAATTTGGCAATGTTTCTCTCGGCTACCATCAGTTCCAAGGCCACCCAGGTTCTTTCTTTCCCTGACATGTCTGTAGGGTCCCATACATTCAGAACACATAGTTTTATCTTGGACTCTACTTGCTTGCCCAGTACATTTGTCATGCATTGAGTCACTTTTGTCCAATAACGCTGGATATATACACAGCCCCAAATGGTATGTATAAAAGTTTCCTCCTGACCACACCCTCTGCTGCATCTGGGATCTTCCTTATAACCCATTTTTACAAGGACAGTATTTGCTAAATATATTCTATGTAATATCTTAAGCTGTACTAATCGCAGTTTTGACGAGATTGCAACCTCTTTAGGGGACTATAGAGCTTCCTGCCACTCCTCATCTTCCATTTCCATTGTGTCGTTTTCCCAGTAGCCTCGAAGTTGCAAAAGGGGGTCGGGCATGTTGTTTATTAACTTCCTATACACTAATGAGATCGCTTTCTTGGGCATATGCTCTTCTAGGATTCTATCTTCGAGTGGGGAGGACTCAGGAAGCAGCTGACCCCGCAGGATGGCTGCTTGTAGTGCGTGTTGGATCTGTAAATATCTAAACTTTTCTGTCTCGGCCATTTCATGTTCTCTTTGCAACTGGGCAAATGGAATCATCTCCCCTTTTTTCCATAGGTCCCCCACATGGGAAATGCCAATCATGTCCCAAGCCGCGAAACCTTTTGATTTCCTCAAATTGCCTAATTTTTCTGTATCCCACAATGGGGTTGCCTGTGTTATTTTCCCTTCCCAACCCATGCTCTTATTCACAGTGTGCCATGTTTGGACTGTGTGTTTAGTTGGGCCCGTTAAGTTTAATTTTGCCGAATTTGTGTATAGTACCCTGGTGTAGTGCCCCTCGGGAGGAGCCATCTATCCATCCTATAGCCGGGGTCGTCATTGGATCTATATATACATTGGTTAATTGATGTTAGTTGTGCTGCCCAATAATATTTTTTGATGTCCGGGAGTCCTATGCCACCGTCGTACCACCCTCTTGTCAACTTTAGGGTCGCTATTCGTGATGGTTTCCCCTCCCACAACAGTTCCCTCTGCATGTTCTCAAAACTTTTAAAGTATTCTGCATGTACTGGGCCCGGAGAGTTCTGCAGTATGTACAGAAATCGCGGTAATGACATCATTTTGAATAGTGCGGCACGCCCCAGCAAGGACAGCGGGAGGGATCTCCAATGTTGAATATCACGTTTGAGTCTTAGCAAGAGGGGGAGGAGATTGTGCTCATAATAGAGAGCTGAATCTCGAGTAACGAAAATACCAAGGTATTTAAACCCCTCTTTTGCCTCTATTATATCGTATCCTCTGGGCAGGACTGGAAAACCTCCCCTCAATACATAAATGGCTGACTTAGACCAGTTTATTTGGTAACCAGAATATTTGCCAAAGTTCGTAAAGATATGTAATACTTTATTGATGGAGGCTCTTGGTGACGCCAGATATAATAGTATATCGTCTGCGTACAGGGAGATCGGGTCCTCCCAATCTTCAGCCCATCGCAGTCCCCTCATGACTGGGTCCCTCCTTATCCACAACACTAGGGGTTCCAGCAGCAAGGAAAAGAGCAACGGGGAGAGGGGACAGCCCTGTCTGGTTCCTCTTTCTAGGACAAACGTCTTTGACTTTCTGTTGTTAACCACTACTTGCGCCAATGGTTTATTATATAGGAGTCCCAACCAGCTAATAAAGTTGGGGCCGAATCCCATTTTCTTCAGGACCGCCCACATATAGGGCCATTCGATTGTATCGAAATCATGGTGGCATCCAATGACATTACTACTGCTTCCTCTCTCAATGTCTCTATTCTACCTATGACTCTGTGTAGGCGCCGGAGGTTGAGTGAGGTGTTTCTTGATGGCATGAAGCCGGACTGATCTGGATGTACGAGCTTCGCGATTACCCCCAGGAGACGGGTGGCAAGTAATTTGGCTAGGATCTTGGCTTCTGCATTTATCAATGATATTGGCCTGTAGGAGGAGCATCTGTCTCTGGGCCTACCACTCTTATGGATAACCACTATTGTGGCCAGTCTCTGGTCCTCCGGGAGTATCCCCTTGTCACGACACTCCAGGAACATGTCGGTAAGATGTGGCGCTATCTTGCTTGGTGCAAGCTTATACAATTCGATGGGTAATACGTTGGGAGCAGCTGGCACATTAATAGCGTGATGCCCAGAGGTAGGTGCCCTCCCCGTCCGCCCCCTTCACAAAACAGCAAGAGCAAGCATTCTGGGACTTGCAGTGTGTAGGAAGCTGGGTTTCTGTTGCAGTAACCCCTCCCCCACTTTTTGCCAGACTACTGGTGCACTTTGACTTGATGTGCCCTGGGTCCCTGCCAATCAGGTTCCCAGGACCTGTGTTCTTTCTCAAAACTGTACCTTGTACCCCCAATTGGCACCTTCCTGGACACATGTCAGTCCCTTGTAAAATGTACCATGGGTGCCAAGGGCACTGTTGCCATGGAAGGCCTCTAAGGGCTGCAGCACTTATTGTGCCACCCTTTGAGGCCCTGTACCTTTACACACACACACTGACATTGCAGGCTGCGTGTTTTGGTGCAAAACAAAGTGAAGAGTTGACATGGCACACATCCTTGTGTGCCATGCCTACAACCCAATGCCCTGGCATAGGTCAGCCACACCTCTAGCTGGGTGCACTATACCTGTGGTGAGGGTACAGGTGCATGAGCCCTGTACCCCTACAGTGTCTAGACCAATTCTTAGACATTGTAAGTGCAGTAATGCCATTAAGAGTTTATGGTGCTGGGAGTTTGTCATTACGAACTCCACAGCACCATAATGGCTTTACTGAAAACTGGGAAGATTGGTATCAAACTTCTCAGCACATGAGGGCGCTAGAGGGCGCGCGGCAAAATGGCCGCACCCTAGTGAGGCTCTGCCCGGCTGAGCATAGATCCGTCCCTAATCCGCCTGTTAATAACGACATCTAGGCGCTAAAACGAACGCATCCTACGTGTAAAGATATCCTGCCTGCATTGGGGAAGGTTTTGACTGCCTGAGACCGCTGCAACTACCGCAACTCTAGCGTGATCGGTCCCGGCCGCGCGCCTGCAAAAATGGCGGTGCCCGCGAGGCCCTGAGGTCGGCGTTTGAATCCTGAGGTTTGCATCCCCTGCAATCGGCGGGAGTTCGCCTGCTGCCTGCGGAGCTGAAGCGGTGGGCGACGCACTACCGGATTTCGCAGGTTTTTCCCCGATCCTTGTGGCTGTCGAGCAGTGGATAAGTGCTGAGCCCCTGTCGTCAGGAGAAGAGCCGGAGGCGGTGGAGGGGGCCGTTCGGTCCGGACTGGCCTGTGTGAGCGGCGGAGGTGCCCTGCGGTGATTCCTGTGCGCCCGGTGCTGGTGGTGGTGAGTGGGGCGCGGCCCGGTTCGGGCCTGTTTCTGCGGAGGCGGGTGCGGGCCTGGTGTGGGCCGCGGCCTGTGAGCCGCCGCTGGGTGCCGGTGCGCGCGGGGGGTCGCGGGCCGCATTTGTCTGGGGCGCTGCTGCACTGCAACGTGGGAATACCTGCCTCTACTGCTAATGCCCTGTCTGGTGTACCTGTGTCGATCCATCTCCATTGGCCTTGCCCCACACTGCGGCCGGTTGCCTTAGACTGTCCCTAATACACTGCTGCCCCGGTGCAGCCGTTCATCGCCTGGGGGCCTGAAACTGCATGTGGGCCCTACTGCTGCTTGCCAGCTCACCTCAGCCTCTGCCTGCATTGTGCTTGCTGCCTACTACAAGAACGCGGTGTGATTACCACTGCCCTCTGTTGCTGCCTGGGCTGCTCCCTCCCCTATGTGTCTCGGGGAGCTACCTGGCAGTCTGTTGGGCGTCTTGTTGGATCCCTTCTACTTCTATGCTTGGTGCCTTGTTTTGTGCACGCAAACCACTCCACGAACAATATAACGCGAGGCACTAAGCTGATAACGTGCACCCTGAGACTGTTGGGCCTGCCTTTTATATACTTTGGCGCGTTGGTACCTGTGCTGTGCTCTGCTTTGTTGGGATTGTCCGGGCCTGGGCCTTGCTGCGCAGTTATCTGCTGGATTACTTCTGTTGCTGGTCCCTAGTGCACCGCTTCGCTCTACGCTCCTGGAACTGCGGAGGCCCCTATTCCTTTGCTTTATTGTGACTGTTGGAGGCCCTGCTGCAGGGGGCCTGCGCCACGTGCCGCTTTAGCATAGGTGGGCTACAGTTGGTAGCTTGAACTGCGGTGGTGCTCTCACTCTCCTAGTCCTCCTGGTGTGGTGTGCAGGTGGTTGGCTCTTCTTCTATTTGCGTGCCAGTGGATCCGCTGGGCTGGTTGCTGCAAGTGCCCTATACATACTGACCCCGAGGCCTGGGTAGTGCGCATCTGAGGGGTGTCCTCTTTATCTCCACTCCCTATTAGATTGCCTGGCTCCAGCTGCGGATAATATGGGGAGGGCTGATAAGTCTCAACCTCGCCTCACGTTTGAGGCGCGCAAATCCACCAAAATTCTACAAAAGGCAGCCTCTGATTCAGAGGCGGACGCCCAGGATGGGGGGCCTTCCACTATCGAGACAACACTATTGGCCATGCAACGTAGCCTCCAATCTATAGAGGGTACGATGGCGGCTGTGAATCACCGCCTATATCACATGTCTGCGCAGCTCGAGAAGAAAAACACCCGCATGGGAGAAGTTGAGCAGCGGGTGTCTGCGGCGGAGGATGGTTTGAGCGATGTTGCTGGGAAGACACTTAATATGGAGAAGGTCCTATCCCTTATTCAAGCCAAGAATGAGGACTTAGAAGCCCGCTCCCGGCGTAATAATATTCGAATTACAGGGCTGCCAGAATCAACGAATGTGGGCAAAATGGAGACATTCGTGGAAAATTTGATTAAGGAAATTTTTGGTGCAGACCAGCTTTCCACCATGTTTATTATTGAGAGAGCTCACCGCTCCCTTGCAGCGAGGCCGGTCCCGGGCGCCCCACCCCGCCCGATCATTGCGCGATTGTTGAATTATAGGGACCGGGATGTTATTTTGCGCATGGCTAGAGACAAGGGCACTATTGTACACCAGGTCAACTCACTCTCGTTCTTCTTCCCTGATTTTACTGTCACTGTTCAGGCTGCGCGGAGGGAGTTCGGGGCTGTCAAAACGTTTTTACAATCCGAAGGGGTTCCTTACGCGATGTTATATCCTGCCCGCCTGCGGATAGGCCCTGATGGAGATTCAACATTTTTTACCAATCCCAAGGCGGCTCTGGAGCATGCTAAACATCTGAAGAGGAGTCGGGGCGAATACCGGACTCCGTCGGACAATGAGGAACAGTAGTATTGTGGGACAATCTCATGCAATATGACCCGCTATAAGGTTTTTCTAGGTTTAACTTTCCTCGATCTGTGCAATGCTATGACTCTTACATGTCTTCCTTTTTTGCAGGTGGACCCTGTTGAGCCTTCTTACGTATGCACGCATACTTTGTAATGTAATCTACTTGATCGTATCTATTGTACCAGGCACAGATACTAGTTTTGCTCAGCCACCTCCTACTCGATGGGAGGCTAGTAGCACTCTGACGCCCCCAAATGGGAGTACCCCATCTATGCTTTGCTTTGTTTTTTCCTTGTTGGGGTTGGGTTAGACAGGGTTGGGATGGCTTTAGCGCGTTGGGGACGCTGAAGTGGGTGGGGGACTGGGGGGTGGAGGGTGAGGGTGGGAAGTCTGGCACTTTTTCGCTGCGGTACAATGGCATTCCTCTTTCTTCTGGTGATTGTGGACACATGTCTCTGATATATCCAACTGTAACGTATTTAATGTTATATCGATCCAATGAGTGGTAAAGTGAAGTTCCTAACCTGGAATGTTCGCGGTTTGAACACTCCCAAAAAGATTCGGTCTGTATTGGCTTATCTGGACAGGATGGACGTCCAGATAGCCTTCTTACAGGAAACACACCTCACAAAATTGTCGGAGAAAAATGTGGGTGGTCGGTGGGTAGGGGTGCGAATAGCATCCTCCTATTCCAGCTATGCACGGGGAGTGATGATTCTGGTTAAACGGGGGGTTCCATTTACGGTCACTCGAGCCGAAACAGATGACCTAGGCCGAATGGCACTTGTGCATGGCCAGCTGGGTGGAGCGAGTGTGCTTTTGGTGAATGTGTATGGACCGAATATCGATGATCCTGCCTTCTTTAAGGATGTCTGGCGCCGCATCTCGGGGTTTCCCGCTGTGGAGATACTCTGGGGTGGTGATTTTAATGTATGCCTGGATGTTGCTGTGGACCGTTTGGGTAGTGGGATGACACGGCCTAAGCAGGCTTCTGAGATGTTGCTGGGACTGATGGACGCAGGAAGTTTACATGATGTTTGGCGATTGCAGCATCCTGGGGTGCGTGAGAGTACTTTTGTCTCCTCTGTACATGGGACGTGGTCCCGCCTGGATTTCTGGCTTGTTACTGTGGCTGCTTGTACTTGGGCGGTTAAGGTTAGCCATATGGCCCGGACGCTCTTGGATCATTCTCCTGTGCTTCTAGAGCTGCAGGTACCCGCATGCGAGAGACCTCCGTTTACATGGCGATTGCAGCCATCCTCATTGACTGACTCAGTTTTCAGGCACACGGTTGGGGAGGCCATTCGAATTTTTTTTAGAGAGAATGAGGGCTTGGTTGACAGCGCTGGTGTCCTATGGGAAGTATTTAAGGTGACTATTAGGGGTGTCTGTATGGGGGCGCAGGCAGGTGTCTTGAGAGATCTGAGACGTAGGATTCATAAATTAGCTGCGGAAATTTCCACCTTAGAACGCGCCTATGAGAAAGACCCTTCTACAGCGACATTGTCCGCGATCCGGGAGTTAGTGACTGAACATAATGACACTGTCGATCAAGAGTTGGTTCATAGGTCCAGACGCAGTAAGGCTAGATATTATGGGGAGGGGGGCAGGCCCAGCCGCTCGCTTGCACAGAAGTTAGCTGATCCACGTAGTCAGGACTATATCACGAAGATGCTTGATGATGCGGGGGCGGCCTAATACACCACACCCGCGATTAGTGGGACCATACTTGATTTCTACGCCAGACTCTACGAAAACAAGGCCGTGGTACAGCCAGAGGACATACACTCCTATCTGGATGACAGCGCGCTTGGCTGGCTGTCCTTGGATCATAGGGAATATCTTACACAACCATTTGATGTGGAGGACGTAAAGCTTGCTATTATGTCCCTCCCTACATGTAAGGCTGCGGGATTGGATGGGCTCCCTAGTGAGTTTTATAAGACCTATGTGGATGATCTGGCCCCCAGACTTCTGGAGGTTTATGCGGAGGCGTATGACACTGGACGTCTCCCGCCTTCTTTGAAGGAAGCCCTACTGGTTATGCTGTTAAAGCCTGATAAGGCTGCTAATCGTAGTGATTCCTATAGGCCTCTCTCAATTATTAATATCGATGCTAAGATATTAGCAAAGATGATCGCTCTCAGGCTACAGCCTCTTGTCCCCTTGCTGGTGCTCCCTGACCAATCAGGGTTTGTGCCTGCCAGGTCAACCACGCATAATCTGCGCACGCTCTTCGCCACCCTACATTAATTTGACTCAGATTTTCAGGCAGTACGGGTGCTGCTTGATGCAGCAAAAGCATTTGATTCCCTTCAGTGGGATTATATGTTCACTGTACTCACAAGAATGGGCCTTCCCCAGTTCTTCCTCCAGTGGATCAGGGTTCTGTATACCGAGCCCATGGCCAGAGTTCGTGTCAATGGCTGGGTGTCGTCGGCCTTCCCTATCGGCAGGGGCACACGGCAGGGCTGCCCCCTGTCACCGATGCTTTTTGCGCTGGCATTGGAGCCTCTTGCTTGCAAACTTCGCCAACGGCAGGCATCAGCTGCACTGCGCTTTAGGCAGCGACCGCTCGTGGTCTCGCTTTATGCCGACGACATGCTACTATATGTTCGCGAGCCTGCAACCTACCTTCCGGAGTTGCTCCGCGAATATGTTAAATTTGAGGGCTACTCCGGACTAGGGATCAACTGGGCTAAGTCGACGGTGTTTCCACTGACGGCAGGCACTTGTGAGGTTGAGCTGGACTTCCCTCTGACGTGGACCCGGGACCCGGTGAAATACCTGGGAACATAGCTGCATAGAGACCCTGATCAGGTAATTTCTATGAACTATGGTCGTGCTATCACACAGATTACAGACAAGGCTGAACGGTGGGCCCAGCTACCCCTGTCGCTTGCTGATCGCATTGCGGTGACAAAAATGTCTATCTTACCCAAATTACTATATTTGTTTGTAAATATTCCCATCCGTCTGAATATCTCTCTCTTTAAGACGCTCCAATCAGCCCTACTGTTGTTTGTTTGGGGGGTAAGAAGCCTCGATGCAGTTGGAATATTCTCGTACAGCCATTTGACCGTGGTGGCTTCGAGGCACCCGATATGCGTTTATATTATCTGTGCGCACAGGCGCAATTTGCGCATTATTGGTTCTTTCCGCAACGGTTTCTGCCCCATACGGCGATTGAGTCCGATGCAATACTCCCGCTGACACTTGTGGCGGCTGCCCTTTCAGGTGGAGGCGGGGGCCCCAGGACAGAAATTAACCCTGTGCAGTGTACTGCCTGGGCCTGGCAGGCCCTTGCTCGGAGGGCACAGCTGGATTACCTATATGCCCCGACGTTACCAATAGCGGCGCATCCAGACATCTCGGCGGCACAGGAGCACTCCGCTCTACGTGCACTGAAGGCTGTCGGGGTTACGCAGATGGGTGACCTGTACAAACAGGGCCAGTTCCGCTCGTTGCAAGACGTACAGGCGGGTCGGACTCATGGCTTGATGCTGGGTTTTACATACGTGAGGGTGCGACAAGCGGTCAAAGCTATCTACCCTAATTATCCAGCTGAGCCACAGACATTGCGAGCACTGCAGGCGGTGCTAGCTGGAGAGGAGCGTAAGGGTCTGATTACTAAGTTATATGATGCGTCACTACATGAGAGGGAGCCGGATGAACACCCTTCATATCTCAAATGGAATGCAGCGCTGGGGTCCACCTTGTCACCAGATCATTGGAAATTCTGCTGTGCGTTAACTGGGCGCCTCACGGCAAACTACAATCTCCGTATAATTCATTTTAAATTTTTACACCAGTTATACTACACTCCAATGCAACTGCGGACATTCGGACTGCGTGACACGTCTTGTTGTGTGCGGTGCGGACAGACTGATGCCGATTTTTTGCACCTAGCGTGGCAGTGTGCGGGGATAGCTGCATTTTGGGCCAGGGTTGCGAGCGTGCTGACGGATGTTGTGTTGGAACGCATGCGATGTGTACCAGAGGTATGCCTGCTGGGTAACGTGAAGTATCTGAAACCTTGCAATCGGCGATTGGTTGCTGTCTCGACACTACTGGCCAAGCGAGCTGTAGCACAATGTTGGGGCGCGAATAGTACACCCACGGTCCGGAAATGGATCCGAGACTTAACTTATTGTAGGGAACAGCTGGAGGCCTATGCGGAGGACCTGCCTGAGACATCACGGCCCAAAGACTTCTGGGCCCCGCTGACAGTGTATTTATTGAGTCATCCTGATTTGTAATGTGTCATGCATTTTTTTTTTCTGTGCCTTATTGGGAATTAATGCAATTGTAATTACTTATACGAGCTATCTCACATGTGTGTCTACAGTGATTAGGATCCAACAACTATACGATGTAACATCACCTAAAGTGCCGGGGGGAAGGTGGGGATGGGGGGGGGGGTTCTCTTGCTCTTTCAGGAGTTGTTTGTTCTATGTTTTGTATTATAACTACTGATGCAACTTTTGGAACTAAAATGGCTTGTATTGAACTATGCAATGCTGGTATTGTTGGCTCCCCAGTGGGGCTTGTGTATTGTTGCTGCAAGCTGCTCAATAAAAAAAACACAAAAAAAACAACTTCTCAGCACATTAAACCCACACTGATTCCAGTGTGGGATTTAATGAAAAATGCACTCAGAGGGCATCTTAGAGATGCCCCCTGAAAAACGACCAGCCTCTGGTGGGTTCCCTGACTGGTACACACAGGCCTGCCACCACGAGACATGTTTCTGGACCCCTGGGGTGGGAGCCTTCGCTCCCTGAGCCCAGAAACAAAGCCTTTCCTGGCGGACGTGTTCACACCTCCCACAGGCCAGGAAGAGCCATCTGTGGCAGGGGAGCTTCAAAGGCCTTGCCGCCTTTGTAATGCAACCCCCCAGCCTCTCCTGCTATCAGGAGCAGGCCCCCTTCCTGTCTCCCCTCCTTTTCAGCGGGAAGACAGGCGGGAAAAATTAGCCAGCCCAGAAGGTGTGCCCACCTCTGCCAACCTCACCCCTCAGGTGGGGGAGGCGAGGTGAAGCCCACTCTTCAGTGCCCGCCATTTTACAGATGACAGGCACTCTCCAATCAGGATTAGGAATTGTGCCCACTCCCCCATGTGGGGTGAGCACACCAAGGGTGTAGTCACCATAAGGTCAGTAGCCCATTGGGTACTGACCTCGAGACCCCTAAAACGCCCCCTAAATTCAGTATTTAGGGGGCAGCCCTGAACCAAGAAGACAGCTTCCCGCAACCTAAGAAAAAGAAGGACGAAAGAAGACGCTCAGCAGAGGAGACTGTAGAGAAGAACTGACTTAGCCCCAGCCCTACCGGCCCGTCTGCAGTTTCCGGAGATCCTGTGCCAAAAGTTGCTTTGTCCTGCAGCCAGTGACCTCCAGAACCCAGGGAGGACTGACTGCCTTCAATAAAGACCATATCTCCTGTGAACAGCAGCTCTGTTCAAAAGAAACTCCGAAAACAGACTCTGAGCCTGCTGAGGACAAAGAAACCTGACGCCTGGAACCACCACTGCTCCCGACGCCTACGGCCCAAATCCAGGTGGCCCACTGTGAGAAAGTGCCCTCTTTCTTGCATGATATGCCCCCACTTTTTGCTGAATTGCTGATGTGCTTTGACTGAGTGTGCCCTGGGCTCCTGCCAATCAGGTACCCAGGGCCTGTGTTCCTTCCCTAAAACTGCATTGAAGCCTAAACCCAATTGGCATCTATGGCCACAGGTAGGCCCCTGGTAAATGGTACCACAGGTACCCAGGGCACTGTGACCAGAGAAGGTCCCCAAGGGCTGCAGCACTTATTGTGCCACCCTTGGAGGCCCTGTACCCTGACACACACACACTGCCTTTGCAGGCTGCGTGTCTTGGTGCAGAACAAAGTGAAGAGTCGACATGGCACACACCCCTGTGTGCCATGCCCACAAACCACTGCCCTGGCATCCATCAGTCACCCCTCTAGCTGGGTGCCCTATGCCAGTGGTGAGGGTACAGGTGCATGAGCCCTGTACCCCTACAGTACCCAGGTCCATTCCTGGGCACTGTAAGTGCAGTGCTGCCATTAAGAGTATATGGTGCTGGGAGCTTGTCATCACGAACTCCACAGCACCATAATGGCTGCACTGAAGACTGAGAAGTTTAGTATCAAACTTCTCAGCACATTAAACCCACACTGATGCCAGTGTGGGATTTAATGTAAAATGCACGACAGAGGGCATCTTAGAGATGCCCCCTGAAACTCGACCAACTCCCAGTGACCTGACTGAGTGGCTGCCGAGGCTGCCACCACCAGACATGTTTCTGGACCCCTGGGTCGAAAGCTTGCCGCTCTCGGGGGCCTGAAACAATGCACATCCTGGGACGAGGTGCCAAGCCTCCTCCCCCAGGATGGGCAGGGTTCACGAAGGAGAAGCTTCAAAGGCATACCGCCTTTGTGAGCCTCTCCAGACAACTTGCTGTACTCAGCAACTGGTCCCCACTGGTTCTACCCCCCACTTTGGGCGGGAGACCCGGCGGGAAAAACAAAGTGAGGAAGAGAGGTGTGCCCACCTCTGCCAACTCCACCCCTAAGGTGGGGGAGGCGAGGTGAAGCACAACCTTGAGTCCCCGCCATCTTGAGGATGGGGGGACCCAGCCAACCAGGGACAGGCTCCTGCCCCCCTCCCACTGGAGAGTGGCAGAATAGGGGGTGTACCCACCCCAGGGAAGGGACCCATTGGTCCCTGCCCTTTACCTACCTGTAACGCCCCTAAATTTAGTATTTAGGGGCACCCTGAACCTTCCTTCCTCAGATCCAGCAACAACAAGAAAAGGAAGAAGAAGGACGAGAAGCCGTGCAGAGCTAACAAGAGGACGACGCCCACTGACTTGGCCCCAGCCCTACAGGCCTGTCTCCCCTCGAACCTGCTCCTGCAAAACCCCGGCGTGTCCAGCGGCCAGCAA
This sequence comes from Calotriton arnoldi, assembly GCA_963921515.1. Classification (NCBI taxonomy): domain Eukaryota; kingdom Metazoa; phylum Chordata; class Amphibia; order Caudata; family Salamandridae; genus Calotriton; species Calotriton arnoldi. The sequence goes on from CAWUFW010003762.1 coordinate 1,703,281, forward strand.
CCTCAAAAACCCCGGAGGACCTGCCTGCCTTCACTTTCCAAGCTGTTTCTCCCGTGAACACCGGACGTGTTTGAACTGCAGCTTCTGGTGCCAGCCAGGAACTGCGAATCCCGCACACTCTGCACCCGCCGAATCCGGCCCGAGCTCGAGTGGGCAAATACCCAGAGGAGGTCCCCCCGGCGAGCCTGACCCGAGATCCGGTGACCCCTGACCTGCCTCAAGCCTCCTGACGACGCCTGCAGCCTCAATCCAGAGGACCCCCCCTACCGCGACCAGAGCGGGTAAGAAAATCCGACGTCCCAAGGCACCCCTGCACCCGACGCCCCATGGCCTTTTGTGCCCAAACCAACGGTGCCTAACCAACCCTCTACATCCCAACTTACCCCTCGAAGTGGTGGTAGCTCCTGGAAGATCCTCGTCCCCGAGCCTGCAGTGTTTCTTTGTCCCGGAGAATCTCCATTGAAATCAACAGGGCACCCGACCTCAAAACGGCACCCTGCACTCGGCCACCCTAGTGCCGCTGAGGGTGCCCCTTTGGTGCTAACTTGGTCCCCAACGTGCCCTGAGCTTAACCCTAGGAGCTTTGCTCCCACAACCTCGTGGCCTGCTTGCCAGCAGCCACCAACCGGAGTCCCCCTATCCTCCATAGGATAACATTGGGCCTCAACACTCTGCACCCGGCCGCCCTAGTGCCGCTGAGGGTGCAACAACAGTGCATCACTGACCCTGGGAGACCCCTGAGTCTTACCCCAGAACCCTAACTCAAAAGACCGATTACTTACCTCAAAACCGATAACTAATTTTTCCTCATAGGATAACATTGACACTTTTTCTCCCAAAAAGTTTCTGTGTCGACTTTTGAAAACTTCAAATATTCCTTAAAAATCAGCCGAATAACAAAAACGCATTTTCTCAACTGTTTTCAGAAAATGTCCCAGTGCTGAATCCAGGATCCAGCACTGAGTAAGAAAAAAGTATCGATAACCTAACTTACCTGCTAAGTGAATTTCCTCCCATAGGATATCATTGGTGATTCTATGTGAAAAAGTTTCTAAGTGTCAACTTTTGAAATGCAATAATATTCTTTAAAAATCGTACCTTTAACCAAAACGCATTTACTCACCTGTTTTCAGGAAATGTCCCAGGGCTGAATCTAGGATCCAGTCCTGTGTTAGCAAAAGTAATCTGAAAAGTAATTAACTGCATTTTACTTAAAAAGCCCGTTCAATTGAATGTACTATACCTGCAATGTGTTGCAAACTGCTTACTTAAAACTGTAACCAAAACCAGTAAAAGTTACACTGCAATTTTGAACTGTGTTCATACAAGTAATTTACTACTGAAAAGTATTTTTATGCTTACCTGTGCCAGGCTTGCTTGGTTCTAAAAATAAAACAACAGTATATTTTTTTATACAAAACAATTGGCCTAGAGTTCAGTTCTTGAGTGTGTGGATTCATTTGCTGACTGAGTGTGTACATCAAATGCTTTACACTGTCCTCTGATACTGCCTTACTGCTCGACCAAGCTACCACTTTAGAGAGTAAGGTTCTATCTAACTTTAACCTCTGCCAAACCTCTGGAGACCCTTGGACTCTATACACACTGTACCTCACTTTGGTGCAGTATATATAGAGCCAGTTTCTTACACCCACCGGTCCCAGCGAGGTCACCCAGCGCTGTAGAGTCTGAGTCCACCGTGGGTTGACCCCTCCAGGACTCCCCAACGTCACCTGCAGCCTCTGCACGGAGACCCACCCCAACCACGAGTGGCCCGGTAAGGTGAAATCTGACCTCAAAAGACACCCCTGCATTCAGCCGCCCTGCGCCCTTGAGAAGAGACCCCGAGGTGCACCTACGTCACCGAGCCCTCCAACTTACCTGCCCAGCTGTTGGTTCCTCCCGGAAGTCTTCCTGGACTGAGCCTGCAGCTAAAAACCAAAATCAGCAATCCCCATTGAAAACAACAGGGCATCCGACGCCAAAACAGCACCCTGCACCCAGCTGCCCCTGCACCGCTGCGGGTGTACTTTGGGAGCTAACTCGGATCCCCCTTTGCCCTGAGCCTAACACCAGGAGCTTTGCTCCCGCAACCTTGTGTCCTGCTCGTGAGCAGCCACCAACCAGAGGCCTCCTACCCCCCATTGGATAACATTGGGCCTCAGCACTCTGCCCCCGGCCGCCCTAGTGCCGCTGAGGGTGTTTTGAGAGTGCATCCTTGACCCTGGGGGAACCCTTGTTCTATCCCCAGAAACTCAAACCCAAGGACCAAGTACTTACCTGTTAACCGATAACTTAATTTCTCTCCATAGGAATACATTGACTGTTTTTCCTTGAAAATTGTTTTAAGTATGGAGTTGATTTGTATGAAAACCTGAAAAAGTACAATTGTACAAAAAGTGATTTACTTACCTTTTCTCTAGGAAATGTCCCAGTGTGATATCTAGGCATAGCACACTGAGTAGAAAAAGTGACTTAAAAAGTAACTTAAAAAGTAATCTGAAAAGTAACTGAAAAGTAATTTCAACATATTGACTTACCTGTATTTCAATCAACTGCATTTGAACTTGCATTCAATTGTAAAACACTGCATAAGATTTTGCAAAGCATGTATTTCACTTACCTGTGCCAGGCTTGGCTTGGTTCAGGAAATAAAATAACTTAATAATATTTTTATACAAAACAAATTGGTCTGAGTTCAGTCTTTGAGTGTGTGCAATCATTTGCTGATTGAGTGTGTACAACAGATGCTTAACACTACCCTCTGATAAAGCCTTACTGCTCGCCCACACTACCACAAATAGAGAGTAAGGTGCTATCTACTTTTACCTCTGCCTACCTTTGGGGTTCTACTGGACTCTGTGCACACTATACCTCATTTTGGTATAGTATATACAGAGCCAGCTTCCTACACAGCCCCTCTCCTGGGCGTCCCAAACAGCGCATGCAGCAGGGAGCAGCTAGCACCTTGATAGTGCAATGACCAGAGGAAAGGGCCCTTCTCCTAGGCCTCCCCCCCATAAAGCACCAAGCATTCTGCGACTTGCAGTCCTTCTCCTAGGCCCCATCCATAAAACAGCAAGCATTCTGGGACTTGCAGTCCTTCTCCTAGGCATCCCCGTATGTAGGTAGAGAAAGAGCTGTAGAAGAACAGGTAAGGTTTTAGAGTGCTGCAGCGGGGCAGAGAGAGCCAGCGATTGGGAGAAGGATATGTGGAGGGACATAGAGGAGTTCAGTATGCCAAGAGGTGAGGTAGAGAGAGGGGTAATGTAGAAAAAGAGTTGAATTCGAGAAAATCAAATGCAGCGAGAGGTAGACAGAGTGACAAAGAGAAGCAAGGAAAAAGAGAACAAAATGAGAAGAGGTGTAGAAAATGATAAAGAGATTATTCAGTAAGAGAGGACGGTAGAGATAGGGGTAGACGGTGGAAAGATAGATGTGGTGTAAAGTAAAAAGGGGAAATGAGAGACATGTGAAATGGAGCAGGAGCAATTAGGTTTAATAACAGAGGTAGAGAGTTGTGTGATGGAGAAAGAGGAATAGACAGTGAGGTAGAGCGATATATAAAGACTTTGAGAGAGATAGTTGAGTGGCGGGGGTGAGTTGAAATGGAGAAGCAGGTCCAGAGTGAGATATGTGTTTGTGTGAGAGAGAGGGATAGAGAGAGATGATTATAAGATAGACTTGTTTCACGCTGCAGTGAGGGCCAGGAGGTCTGCAAGGGGACTCAGTCCCAGAATCCAGTGCTTAACTTTTTCCTGAGAGGAGGGGCTGTGTCCCCTGGAGTACCGCCGACGCGCTTAAAGCACTGTGAACTCACCCGCGGAGCAGGACGCCTGATTTCATGCTACGGTGCAGGCCAGGAGGTCTGAAAGGGGGCTTTCGTCCCAGAATTTAGTGCTACACTTCGCCCTGAGAGGATGGACCGTGTAACTTGGCGTGCCGCCAATTCGCTTAGAGCGATGGGAACTCTCCCATGGTGTGGGGCACCTTGTTTCAGGCTGCAGTGAGGGCCAGGAGCTGTGCAAGGGGATTCTTAGTCCCAGAATTCAGTGCTTCACTTTGCCCTAAGAGGAGGGGCCGTGTCACCTGGAGTGCCGCCAACGCGCTTAAAGGGCTGTGAACTCTCCCGCAGCGTGGGATACACGCCGGCAAAGCCCAGGCCAAGGGTGGGCCTGTCCTGCACCCGTCAGCACCAGGAAGAGAACGGATGAGGCCATCACCTTGTTGGTTGCTGTTTAGATCATATAGCTGTTTCTTTGTGTGTGTGAGGCGAGTAAAAGTTAATTTCTCTGTCTTGAGCTGGTTTTCGTTGACACTTGATCGGAGCAATCACCACTGACTTTTGCCATGATTAAGTTTCACTATGGCCAGGGCTTTAAGTGGGATGAAAAAACTAGGGGGTCTCTCAAGGGGCGTGGCCAATGTAATTAAGGGCGTGGCTTAAAACGCGTAAACTAAAAATCTGTGCTTAGCATAGTGTGCCGCCGGCTTGTATGTTGCTGTTTCTGTCATTGCATCCAGATATATGATACAAGTAACATCATACCTATAACAAGTCAGGACTATTGGCTTTGTCACTGGTTAGTTGCATAAGATAAATAAGCAGCAACTATGGCTTGTATATAATATTGAAAAAGCTTCCACTTAAAGCCCTGGTGACACCACCACAATGTTGCTGCTCCTGAGTTTCAAAAAGAGAAGGGAAATCCAGAGAGAAAATTACTCTCTTTAAAGGATTTCCCTTCCCCTACAACTCTCACCTGGCATGACGTCATGCCGTAACTTCTCCACTAGTGAGAGGTGGGCAGTGTGAGCATGCGCACATCTATGTGCCTGCTGTCACTGCAGTCTGAAAAAAACGGACCGCCTGTGCCAGGGCACAAAACAGAGCCCGATAGAGACCCGTTTCGAGGCCTCTTTTAAAAAACTGCAGATGCTCAGACCCGGTGAGACCTGGCCCACTTAAAGCCCTGACTATGGCCCCACGTGGTACACTGACAGTTATTTTATCTTGGAACCAGTTGCGAAACAGCAGCGACATCTTCCCGAAGGCACAGGCTGGGGACATTTACTCTGATTTAAAAAGTTCAGCACATAATGTTTGTTTGTATGGTGTTATCTGTGGGGATGGGGTGAGCCTTGCTCCATTTGTATGTGTTTCTCATTAGGGCACTGCTTCTTGGTTTAGCTCATTGGTTTCTCCCTCACCCTAGTGTTGCGCTCTCCGATTGGTTGGGATTATAAGGAAGGGAAAAGCGCCTACTGTTAAATCATTGTCACCACATGCTACTCCTCAAGTCTCTGCCATCGAGGGCTTCTTGACTCGATCTGGTGGGGTGGTTTCTAAGGAGTCTGAGTTGGCTGAAAGAAGGCTGTCTCTAACAAGGGGCAGCTTTCCTCCGAACTCTCCTCGTTCCCCCTGGTGTTCTGATGCTCCCACGAGGGTGGTGGAGTCAGGTGGCATAAGTAACATCTGAGGGTTGGAGGACACTCCGGTTGGACACTCAGGGGTTGTAGCTCCGCCTTCTAGAGGGGGGGGGGGTTCTGAGGGTCAAAACCAGGAACTTACCCTCTTAAGCCCTATTGTTAGCCCCAAGCATAAGTGGAGGAGATGTGTGGCCGCTCCTAATCGAAGGAGCATTTTACTTAACGCGGGGACTCAAACTGAACTATTGTCATGTTATCTCCTGTGGCCAGACCCCTCTAGTTATGAGTTGCTGTCCAAGTTTAAGGCTGTCTTAAATACTAAAATAGACCCTATTCTGTCCAGGCTATCCCAGATTGAATCGCGAGTCTCGTTAATCCTGGACCACGTGAATAATGTTGCGGTTCCTCAGTTAGGGCAGTATACCTTACCTATTATGACTAACCCTTCTGATTTTGCCCCTTTATGTGGAACCAGTGTGCCTCCTAATGACCCAGTTTTTCCATCGCAAGCCCCTAAGCCAACAAGGACCTCAACAGGTGTCCTTCGGCTCCTCACGGTCAACCCTGCATCTAAGGACGTATTTAGCCCCATGTTGCAGCCCGTCCTCCTCCTTCCAAAGCGGGTGTCGTAATTAATCTGCCCCCGGAAGCTATTCAATATGTGGTGGTTTTGGGGAATGTTCCCCCAAGGGTCAACCCCGCACCTGAATCCTTTGAGTTAAAAAATAAAGTGGGGCAGTGGCTTAACCTGCATTCCAACATTGGCATGGAGATTTTTTATTCGATCAACATGGTCTGGAAGGTTAGCTGGTTGGACCCGGATAGTAAGAGATGGACAGGGGATTGTGTGGTGGTAAATTTCAACAAATCTACCATTGTTGCACGCATCCTGGCCACCCTGAGCTCACTTAGGTCTTCTAGACCAATTAGCATTTAAGCAGTCCCTCCGGGTTTGTTCTATAACCCTGAAAAGGTCTGTCGTCTTTTGGGGAACCAGGTGTGACAGGGGCAGGATTTCTGGGGTATTTTCCCAATTAGCCCCCCCAAAGTAACCTTGAGTTGTGCGACTGACTGAGTACCCAGTCTCAACTCCATTACCCTCCAGGCCTACATCTCTCCCAAAGGTCCTTTTGGTTAGTAATTCAAATGACCTGAAGCTGTTATCCTGGAATATTGCGGGGTTATCCGCCAAGTTTAACGACCGTAACTGGGTGCAGTTTGTCAAGTCTTATTAGATCATCTGCCTCCAGGAATCCTGGGAGGAGAAAAACACTTTCTCGTTAGAAGGAAATAAGACCTATTTTTCCCCCGCAGTGCCCTCAGTGGCGGGGAGGGCTAGTAGGGGATTGATTACTTTTGTTGCGGTGGAATTATGTGGTTATGTAAAGGATCTGGAATGGGATGCGCACATGCTGCAGGGGCTGAAGATATCTATCCACAGTGATAGTATTGGTTAACTTTCACAATGCAAAGGCTTGGTCAGTTGGGGTTTCTAGCCTCCAATGTTTATGCTCTGCTATTGATTCCTTGTTGGAGCATGGCCCCGTGAGGGAGATGATAATACTAGTGCGGGATTTCAATTGTCTCCTATGTGATTGCTCGTTAGCGCCGGCCACAATTAAGCCCAAATGTATGTTGGGAGAGGGGCTTCATATGGTTGACACTAAGGAGGGTTTGGAGCGTAACACTATTTTAGGTACCTACAACCTTGTTTTTGCTCTGGAGAAGATAGTTAACTCCCCCCAACACACTAATTTTCCCAACATTTAAAAGAAAGGGTTGTATGTCTATTATAGATTTTATATTTGTATCGGCTCCTTTGTTCTTGCTTATTTTTAACTTTGATATCATCCATAGCCTTTTCAGTGATCATAACCCCACGTCCTTAGTCATTGAGATAATAATTGCTGTTAGGCCACGGGCGACAAGCAAAGGGGGCGGTCTCTTGTTAATCAAGACAGGAGACTCAAGTAGTCCCAGGAGGAGCAGTTGCAATTTAAAGCGCCCCTTTTTTCAAGTTGTGCGCAGGAGATATCCACCTGTTTGCACCAAAGTGCCCCGGATAGGGCTGTTTTGTCAGTCACTGTGGATATTGCCAAGAAAGTTCTAGCATTATTGTTGGTTCCTGTGACAAATCTTAGCTCGCAGAATCCCAAATGGTTTGATCGTGTTTATTCGAGGAGCCTCCATTGTCTGAAGGCGGCTCTAAAGCAGGCTCCAAGAGATGGGGATCTCATTGTCTCTTGTCGTATAAAAAGTCCTTAGCCAGTCATGAATCTATTTGGCGGAGAAGTGCTTGGGAGGAGCTAGGCCTGTCTTGTGAGCTTACAGATAGCTCTCTTTTTTGGAGGTTGATAATCAATCAATCAATTAGTACTTGTATAGCGCGGCTAATCACCCATTAGGGTATTCAGGCGCTGGGATGGCTCAGTCAAAAAGCCAGGTCTTGAGTCTCTTCCTGATGTCTGTCAGAGAGGGCAATGAATGGAAGTGGAGGCCGTTCCAGGAGTTGGCCTTGTTTTGTGGAGGGAACTAGCTCAGTAATATGCCACCATATTTCAGAGCAACAAAGGATTGACCACTTTGAAGGGATCTTTAATTTTGGGTCAGATGGAGGTGGAGCAGACAGGGCAGAAGCTGTGAAGGGTAGGGTTTGTGTGGTATTCACACTAGACGAAGTCTCCCAGGGCACTTGTGCACTATCGCGTAACAAGGCCCCTGGACCTGACGGGATCCCCCCCGGATTTGTTTCTGGATAATATTAAGATCTTGGGCCCAGTTTTGACTCTGGCTGGCTGTTGCTCTGCTGAGCCTGACTCTTTAAACTTTGCTCCTCATATCTTTGAGGGTGCCCCAGCTTACTCTCATGGCCAGAGGGTAGCTTTTCCTGACTACTAGCAATTTATGCTATAGTTATTTCGTGGGTGTGTATATTTTATTTGCAAATGTCTTTTTATTATTTTGTCTCTTCTTCTATCCACTGTCTCATGACACCTATATTGAGATGTTTGTAAATGATTTTCTCTTGTGTGGTGATCTATGATTCGAGCTGTATTGTACCTGATGAGCGTTCATATTAATTTAGATAAAACCATATTGATAAGTAATCAGAGTCTGTCTTTTGTCAATAGGTTATATTGAATGATTATTTCTTTATTTAGGTCCTTATTTTAGAATTCTGTTGGTCATTTGCCAATCCCTAACAACTTTCCAAAGATTCATCAGTGAAGAGAAAGGACCAAAGTAGGCAAAGAAATTGGTATCATGTTTTAAACTCATGCAGCGTGAAAGGGACTATTAGGTATTAAATTTGGTCCAGATGATAAATATTAGCAAAATCCCCTTCCGCTGCATCACCGGTATTATTATAAGCCAACAATGGGGTTCTCATGGCCCAGACCACCATGGGGCTGCAGCTACTATTGGACCGGTTTGTGGCATTTATGGATAGTTTAGATATGGCAGTAAAGTTTTCAAAATCATTTGGCATTGTAGTTGGACCTCGGTCCATTAGCTCTAAGACATTTAAGGTGGCTAACCACACCCTGGCTAAAGTCTTGGTCTTTCCCTATTTAGGGATGATATTTGATGTGAACAAAAACTGGAAGTCCCCGGTTTGAAGGGAGGAGGTGTAAGCTTGTTAAGGCCATGGAGGCAGTGGCCAGCTTCGCGCACAGGTTGGGCTCCTGGTCGCCATGAATTTTACTCAAGATCTATCAGGCCAAATGTGTATCGCAGCTCCTGTATGGGAGTGAGGTATGGAGGTATGTGAAGACTGACAAAATTCAGACTGCTGAAAAACAATTTTTAAGACGCTGGTTCAGGTCCCTAAAAGCACCCCAGCCTTTTCTGTCCCTGAGGAGCTTGGAGCAAGATATTTAGCTGACATAGTCGCCCTCAGACCTTTGATTTGTTGGATTAAGATGTGAACCAGGGAGGAATTTAAGCTGAACAGACAGATTCTTTCAGACTGCTTGTCCCTTGACCAAGCAAATAGAATTCCCTGGATTTCTTATGTGAAGGCAGCCTTTGCTAACCTAGGCTGAGTGGATATATTTTTGAATCTCCACTCACTGTCTCTTTTAGAATTGAGAAGGGTGAAGAACTTGTTTTTAGAGCATGTATCATTAATCAGAGAACAAGCAGAGATGATGAAACCCATGGTGCGGGGACATATGCTTTTGAAAACACTTCAGGGCATGGAGCCTTACCTACCCAGGTATCCAATGTGAGGGACAGATCTGTTTTGGCTAGGTTTAGGTTTACCTTGTTACACCATTTTTTGGCATGACCCAGTGCCTGGTTTCATTCTGACACCATGTTGCCCTCGGGCTGCGACAATAGGTCTCTGAAGGACACTTTACATTATGTAATGTTCTGTAAATATTTTAGTGTGCCCAGAAAGCAGTTTATTACTACATTGTTGAAACCCCTGAACTTTACGCAAGTATGGCCTGCACTTATGTATTTGCAGCTGTTTCCTAACAAACATGTTCTATATTCGGTTTCTTGTTTTTTACAAGTTGTGCTGAGATCGAGGCTTTCTAGACCCGATTGACTAATGTATTGTTGTTTAGGGGGAGGGGGTTTAATCTGTTTTTATTGCTGTTAGGTAACTAATTTTAACCATTTGTATTTTCTGCAGGGAACATTGTTTATGACGCAGTCATTACCATGATCTACCTTTACAACGCAGTCACTACCACGACTCCGACATTACCACGCGCTCCTTTACCACGATTTTAAGTCCAACACCTTCCCTACTGTTGCGTAGACTGGAATTGGAATAGTAGGTTATACTATTTCAAAGTCCAGCCCCCCCCCCCCCAGGCAAGTTGTTGTAACAACTTGCATGATAAAGGAACATGTGGTAGAGACTGCGTTGTAAAGGCATGCGTGGTAAATGCATGCAGGTTTCCGTCATACATCCGTTTTCTGCACCCATTCTATGTTTGTATGATTGTATGTGCTGTGTTATTATGCTCTGTTATGGTTGCTTTTTAAAATCGAATAAATATTTTATGATGAATATAAGATAGAAAAAAAAGAGTTGAAGTGAGAAATAGAGGTAGCCAGAAAACAGTAAGATATTTAGAGCGGTAAAGGGAACAGAGATTAAAAAGAAAAGAGAAAGGGAAAGTGGAGAGGTTAAGTAGTGAAAAAATGATGAGGTAAATGTAGAGGTTAGGTAGTGAGAGCTCGCTAGCAGTGGCACAGAGAGATTTGAGCTACTGAGGGAGATGTGAGGCAGAGAGAGAAATGAGACAGAGAGCTGAGGGGGTGATGAGGTACAGAAAGGACTGAGAGAGATAAAGTAGCAGAGACATGGACAGAGAGACAGAGAAGGGAGGTAAAGCTAGAGATGAGGTTGTGAGAAGTGAAGTAGGAGGAGGAGAAATACACTGAGGTGATACAAAGAGAGGGATGAGGTAGAGAGAGAGTTTAGATAGAGAGGGGATCAAGAGTGATAGAAATAGAGGTAGACACAGAGGCCCTGATAACGAGTATAGGTGATATTAAACACACATGATAAATAACAATACCACGGATATTCTTATACACAAATCATCACGCACCCTAGACTTTAGGGGATACCAGAGACTCGGTCAAAGGAGGTGTGGTGGCCTTCGTAGTCACACATTCATCAGAAAGCGCGCCACCCCAGAGCACCTACGTCCGTCCGATCCCTCCCTGATGATTTGTGTATAAAATATCCCAGGTAGGATTCACTTGGGCACATCTTAGGTGTACTCCCCCACTTTAGCATGTAATAGATATAGGGGACACCCAATAGCGCTTCTGTAGGGATCCGACAGCCCTGACGAATGCCCCACACCTCTTAGGCTCTGTGTGTGGGCAGAAACATGTTGGCTTATTAAAGGATGGACTAAGAGACATTATGCTCTGTATATCCCATCAATGTATTTGTTTTTAACGTACCTGAGGTCCTCACTAATAAAGGTGATAACCGAGAAATCTCAAGGTATTTTTAATAGAACTGGATCCCGAGTTTGTCCTGTAAGTTTTATGCAAGAACTGCCTCCTTTCGCCAAGTCTTCGCAGAGGTTGAGTCCGCCCTGGTAGCACCATCTTACCAGGGTGGGGAGAGGATGCCTATGATGAAGCATGACACAATATTGTGTGTGAGGCATCCTCTTCCACTAAGGATGGCCTCTCCTTAGACCACATGTGAACTACAGTATTCAAAGTTCCATATTTCACCACGGTTTCCTTGCTCAGTTTCTTGGTACAGGCAACCTACTTCTTTTGTGTTTGTTGCTATCCTGCTCTCCCAATTTCATGCAAAGCAGCCGATCAACCTTGGTTACTGCATTCCGTAAAGAAATGGTAAGTTTGCTCCTAAAATGTCTTTAAAGATGCTCAGCTGTCAAATTAGAGAAACAAGCTATTTTCTATGAGCACTGTTGTTATGGCCTCCAGGAAAACGGTAGTCCATGCCCTCACTCCTACCAGGCTTGACTATGCTAATGCTGTATTTAGTCCTTCCAAATTATGTGAAAAAGAGACTTCAGACTGTTCAGAATGCTGCTGCTTGGCTCATTCTCAAACTCCCTTATTGGACTTCCATCTCCTCTTATCTGAGCTCCTTGCACTGGCTGCCTGTTAAGAAGCGCCTTCTTGACTGGCGCGCTATACTTGGAAGCAGAGTACAAAATGACTCTCTTGCAAGAGCTTTACGTTCTGCACAGGCTTCCTTTGCTGTGGTGCCAAGAGTGAGGCAGGTCAGATGGGGTGGCCGCTCCTTCTCTTTTCTAGTTGCTCATGCCTGGAATAAGCTCTCGTTTGAGCTTCAATCATTATTTCCAGTCTTCCTTCAGGAAAAATCCTACAATTTGGCTTTTTCTTAGGCATAATTGTAGTCTATCTGTACTATTAGCAGTGGCGGCTGCCTCGGAACGGGGTAGTGGGGTGAGGGGGATGAAAAAAATAAAAATGAAACTTACCTTCTTCTTGCCGCTGCACGTCTCTCCTCAGTCTTCTTTGCTGCACCCATGCTCCCAGACTCTCCCAGCCAATCACGACGCTGCTCATGCAGCGTCGTGATTGGTCTGAGCGGCCTGTTTGGCCACTCAGGCAGTACCTGGGAGGCTGGGCACACAGCCCAGTGGAGAACATGCAAAGTGTGCAATACGGTTTGGCCGACCACAGAGGGACGACCACGCCATCATGCTCACTTAGGGAGGCGGTGCAAACCACTCCTGCTCTCTCTGACGGCGGGGGAGCCCAGCTCTGCCCGCCCGACCTGGCTGGAGTCGCAAAGAAAAATTAAATGATGATAACTTTTATTATCATTTTATTTTTATTCTCCACTGCTCAAAGAGCAGTGGGGCACGATTCTCCGCCTCAGCGGAGGAGCCGCCACTGACTATTAGTCTTCTGGCGCTGGGACACTCCTTGCTTTACAAGACCCTGTCCTTGATTCATTCATTCATGGAAGGAATTCCAGCTGTCCCGCTTGCTTTCTCTGGGGGCCCTCGGAAAATGGGGTCTCTGGGAAATTGCCCACTTTGTCCATGCCTTCAAACATCTTTGAGGCCTCAAGCTTCCTAGGTCCATGCATGAGTATCTCTTCAAGTCCATGTTTTCCTTTGCATTCTGTAGTCCTGATTTTACATAATGAGCAAGTCAGAACTACAAATACCAGAATGCAACAAAATGCTTAAGCATGGTGTGGAACAGAGAGATGTGTGAAGAATTTTGCATGCACCTACCACAGTTGCCTTATCATATTCACCATCTTCTGGAGAGTGTGTGAACTAATATGACAACAGTGCACAAAATGATACAGAAACCATCACAGTGCTCACAACGAGCAACAAATGAGAGGCGACCATGTCACAAACTGAGGCTAAGAACTCAATGAGCAACGCAAAGTAATGAGGGTCAAGCCTCCTATCTAAACTCCACAATTTCTAGATTAAATTTAGCAACCAGAAAGACAATAAAGATACATACATTCAACTTCATACTACTAGACTTGGTAAAAGAATTAATCTGAGTGGGAGATTTATAGACAGAAAAAAGAAGAATTTTATTCCCCCCTTAACTTGCCTTGGAGCATGAAACAGGAAAGTCACACGTTTTGCTTCCACTTTAGGCAGTTTGAATAGACATAAACACGCGTTGAAGAGACATGATCACTAAACTGGGCACCAGCGTTCATGAGGATTTGAAAAGGCTTTGAGATCGCACGGACTTAAGTTTGGTTGATTTTTCTTTTATCACTAAATCGTATTCTACGTTGTGTTGGCGCCCTCTTGTGGAAATCTGAGTGTTAGCGTAAAATTTGGTTAAGCGAAATTGAAAGGCTGCATTAAGCCCATTTAATGGTCAGGTTTTGACAAGCGTCCCTGGAGAGTGGCTTTGGTTTCGCCCACATGTTGGGAGCCATGAGTACATTTTTTGATTGTGCAGAAGTTGTGTGCTTCCACAAAAAGAAGTGCTTGCTCTCCAAACAGCTGTGATCATTCTGTCTATATATCCAGATTCTTTAGTTTGAACTTTCAGAAGCACACACATGACAGACATGGAGAGGATGTGGCCTAACGGCTAGGGCGGTCGACCTCGAGTCTGGGGAACCGGGTTGGAGTCTCGGCAACGACCCTCAACATCCTGTGATTCTGGGCAAATCACTTAATCTCCCTGTTCCTAACCAAAAAAATTAATGTGTCCGTCTGTAACGCAACTGGTGCTCATGTAAAGCACTCTGATACGTTCGGGTCAAGTTCGTGCTATATAAAACTCTGGGGAAAAAAAGTGTCTTAAATAACTGTTAGGGGGCCAGTCATTAACCTATGTGGATTTTTAGGTCTGGGTTGACAGTGTAACTGTCACATGACCTTTTAATCCAGATCAGTATTATACTACAGTTCTTTGCTTCCACACAAATATCCTTCCCCATGCTATCTACTTGTTATGGTTTTTTAAAATTTTATCAAGTCAGATATGGTCAATAAATACAAGTTCAAATTCAAAACATAGGGGAATCACCCCAGTTATGAACATAAAACATGATTCAAGGTTCAGAGTTTGCTCTAGAGTAAGGAAAGCAGAGTAACAGAATAGTATACATTAATGTACAAAAAAGGCAGCATGATTACACCAGATATCAACTAATATATGATAAACATTTATTTAATCATCGATCTACTTTAAAGGATTCCAGTTAAAGCCCACTCACGTAATCAAGTTTTTTTAAGGGAGGAGAGACCTCTAGCTTTGGCCAAAGCCAATGCAGACTCCTATATCTGTCGAATAGAAGTCCACCACTCGCCTGGTTTTGGAGGGGAAGGAGAGATCCATGACCTAGGAATGCAGAGCCGACCTGAAACAATTATTATTGAGAGCCAGCGTTTAATAGCTCAATCATGTTCCAAATTAACTCCCATCATAATGTCTTTTGGAGATAGTTGGACTTTAGAGCCTAAGCAAGATGAAATTAACTTGGTCTCTCCATCCCAAAATTGGTGTAAAGCAGGCTCATAACAAACATATGTACAATATCTGTTGCTAACCAGCCACACTTAGGACATCTAGTCTTATCAGTGCCAATGTTCCAGCCCCATTTTGAAATCTCCTGGTGTATAATACAATAAACAAATAGTCTTAAATTGCTGTAATTTTAAATTAATTAAATGTACCGAGCAAGCAACAATGTCCAGAGTGCTCTGAATTTAAGAAACAAGTATCTCGGAGGAGAGCAACCTGCACCACTTAGCTGTGGGTAGCGTGTTATCATCAGTACTATACTGGCAGAAATCTTGATAGATTGTATTGATCAAAGGCTTCCTAGATGACTTATATAAATGTGATGTTAACTTCATACCTTTGAGATCAATTGCAAACTTACAGCCTAAAAAAGGAAATCCCTGACCTGTAAGAATTAAAAAACAAAAGTGATGCGGGAGATCAAAAGAGGCACGGAGCACCGTGAATGAGCAAAATCCATTTAGATCATAGAGTTTCTGTTAGACCTGGCCCTTTTGACAGGTCTATCCCCAAATTTCTTGCCTTTTGCCTCCTATTTTTCTGACCTTGTTTTTGTTGGCTATAGGATTCTGGGCACTTTACCACTGTTGACCAGTGCTAAAGTGCATATGCTCTCTGTATAAATTGTGACAATAATTGGCTATCCAATGTTGCCATATTTGATTTACTGGTAAGTCCCTAGTAAAGTGCACGGTGTGTGCCAGGGCCTGTAAATCAACTGCTACTAGTGGGCGTGCAGCACTGGTTGTGCCACCCACAGTAGTAGCCCTGTAAATGTATCTCAGACCTACCACTGTAGTGTCTGCGCGCACAGTTTTAAACTGCCATGTTGTCCTGGCAAGTGCACCCACTTGCCAGGTCCAAACCTTCCCTTTCCTTACATGTAAGGCACCCCTAAGGTAGGCCCAAGGTACCCCCATGGGCAGGGTGCAGTGTATGTGAAAGGTAGGACATGTACTAGTGTGTGTGACATGTCCTGATAGTGAAATACTGTGTAATTCGTTTTTCACTGTTGAAAGGCTATCTGTTCCATAGGCTTAACATTGGAGTTGCACTGCAACATTTTTACATGTGCAATTTGCAATAGGGACAAGATAGGAAAATTAAGTTTAGACTCTCTGAACTCAGAATTTATCAACACACCTTTTGGTGAAGGTGGTTTTTAAATCCTGTGTTTGAAAATGCCACTTTTAGAAAGTGGGCATTTTCTTACTTTACCATTCTGTGTGCCTCAGGCTGTTTGTGTATTCAGCGTCTCATGTGTGAGTGAAAGGAGCTGAGGTGTGCATTCACTCTAGACAGTCACTGGGGGGGGTTGAGGTGTGCCCTGCCTTGCCTGGGTGACTCATCGCAGGCCTGAATAGGCCTGGTCTGCATTTACAGAGTAGTAGGAGGAGTTGTGATTACACCCGAATAGGCTGTGTCTCCTTTTGCACAATGCTGTCTCCGCCCCCCTGTGGTCATGCTGCACCAGTGAGGGCAGAACTGGAATGGACTGGGTTCAGAGACCCTTGTCACAAAGAGAACAAAGACTTTTTGGGATATAAGTAGTACACCTAAAAACCCCAAGACGTTAGACTACTTCTGGAATCAAGAGAAACCTTTGCCAAGGAGAAGAGCTGGAGAAACTGGAGGAGGAGTACTGCCCCTTTGCTGTGTGCTGTCTGGGGTTGGCCTGCGGTTGCTATTTCTGCCAAGGAAAGGTCAAGGACTTTGGTGTGTGCGGTGTTCCCCCCTGCTTGAAGAAGAACTCTCCAAGGGCCTGTGCGTGCTGGCCTCCTGTTTTGGAAGACTCAGGGATATCAAAGTCTTCCTTGTGCTTTTTTTTTTGTTGAAATTCTTTCTATTGTTGACATCTTCAATACATTCCAAATACATTTTCAAACTTTACTATGACCACATAATATATTCCGACTTTTGTACATCTTTATCTTTGGCTTATTGTTTGTTACCCAACCCTGTGTCTAATCTACCTCTAGTGCTGAGTGCCTTATCGTCTGGGGGTTTCACAAATATTCCCTCTATACACGTTCCATTTATCCCAGATCTGTGACCATTTCTTGGGACAGCCACGCGTTTTATACATCGTCTTCTCCATTACCATGCACCAGTCCATGTCTTTTTTCCATGCGTTCAACGTAGGTGTCTCAGGCTCCCCCCACAATTTGGCAATGTTTCTCTCGGCTACCATCAGTTCCAAGGCCACCCAGGTTCTTTCTTTCCCTGACATGTCTGTAGGGTCCCATACATTCAGAACACATAGTTTTATCTTGGACTCTACTTGCTTGCCCAGTACATTTGTCATGCATTGAGTCACTTTTGTCCAATAACGCTGGATATATACACAGCCCCAAATGGTATGTATAAAAGTTTCCTCCTGACCACACCCTCTGCTGCATCTGGGATCTTCCTTATAACCCATTTTTACAAGGACAGTATTTGCTAAATATATTCTATGTAATATCTTAAGCTGTACTAATCGCAGTTTTGACGAGATTGCAACCTCTTTAGGGGACTATAGAGCTTCCTGCCACTCCTCATCTTCCATTTCCATTGTGTCGTTTTCCCAGTAGCCTCGAAGTTGCAAAAGGGGGTCGGGCATGTTGTTTATTAACTTCCTATACACTAATGAGATCGCTTTCTTGGGCATATGCTCTTCTAGGATTCTATCTTCGAGTGGGGAGGACTCAGGAAGCAGCTGACCCCGCAGGATGGCTGCTTGTAGTGCGTGTTGGATCTGTAAATATCTAAACTTTTCTGTCTCGGCCATTTCATGTTCTCTTTGCAACTGGGCAAATGGAATCATCTCCCCTTTTTTCCATAGGTCCCCCACATGGGAAATGCCAATCATGTCCCAAGCCGCGAAACCTTTTGATTTCCTCAAATTGCCTAATTTTTCTGTATCCCACAATGGGGTTGCCTGTGTTATTTTCCCTTCCCAACCCATGCTCTTATTCACAGTGTGCCATGTTTGGACTGTGTGTTTGGTTGGGCCCGTTAAGTTTAATTTTGCCGAATTTGTGTATAGTACCCTGGTGTAGTGCCCCTCGGGAGGAGCCATCTATCCATCCTATAGCCGGGGTCGTCATTGGATCTATATATACATTGGTTAATTGATGTTAGTTGTGCTGCCCAATAATATTTTTTGATGTCCGGGAGTCCTATGCCACCGTCGTACCACCCTCTTGTCAACTTTAGGGTCGCTATTCGTGATGGTTTCCCCTCCCACAACAGTTCCCTCTGCGTGTTCTCAAAACTTTTAAAGTATTCTGCATGTACTGGGCCCGGAGAGTTCTGCAGTATGTACAGAAATCGCGGTAATGACATCATTTTGAATAGTGCGGCACGCCCCAGCAAGGACAGCGGGAGGGATCTCCAATGTTGAATATCACGTTTGAGTCTTAGCAAGAGGGGGAGGAGATTGTGCTCATAATAGAGAGCTGAATCTCGAGTAACGAAAATACCAAGGTATTTAAACCCCTCTTTTGCCTCTATTATCTCGTATCCTCTGGGCAGGACTGGAAAACCTCCCCTCAATACATAAATGGCTGACTTAGACCAGTTTATTTGGTAACCAGAATATTTGCCGAAGTTCGTAAAGATATGTAATACTTTATTGATGGAGGCTCTTGGTGACGCCAGATATAATAGTATATCGTCTGCGTACAGGGAGATCGGGTCCTCCCAATCTTCAGCCCATCGCAGTCCCCTCATGACTGGGTCCCTCCTTATCCACAACACTAGGGGTTCCAGCAGCAAGGAAAAGAGCAACGGGGAGAGGGGACAGCCCTGTCTGGTTCCTCTTTCTAGGACAAACGTCTTTGACTTTCTGTTGTTAACCACTACTTGCGCCAATGGTTTATTATATAGGAGTCCCAACCAGCTAATAAAGTTGGGGCCGAATCCCATTTTCTTCAGGACCGCCCACATATAGGGCCATTCGATTGTATCGAAATCATGGTGGCATCCAATGACATTACTACTGCTTCCTCTCTCAATGTCTCTATTCTACCCATGACTCCGTGTAGGCGCCGGAGGTTGAGTGAGGTGTTTCTTGATGGCATGAAGCCGGACTGATCTGGATGTACGAGCTTCGCGATTACCCCCAGGAGACGGGTGGCAAGTAATTTGGCTAGGATCTTGGCTTCTGCATTTATCAATGATATTGGCCTGTAGGAGGAGCATCTGTCTCTGGGCCTACCACTCTTATGGATAACCACTATTGTGGCCAGTCTCTGGTCCTCCGGGAGTATCCCCTTGTCACGACACTCCAGGAACATGTCGGTAAGATGTGGCGCTATCTTGCTTGGTGCAAGCTTATACAATTCGATGGGTAATACGTTGGGAGCAGCTGGCACATTAATAGCGTGATGCCCAGAGGTAGGTGCCCTCCCCGTCCGCCCCCTTCACAAAACAGCAAGAGCAAGCATTCTGGGACTTGCAGTGTGTAGGAAGCTGGGTTTCTGTTGCAGTAACCCCTCCCCCACTTTTTGCCAGACTACTGGTGCACTTTGACTTGATGTGCCCTGGGTCCCTGCCAATCAGGTTCCCAGGACCTGTGTTCTTTCTCAAAACTGTACCTTGTACCCCCAATTGGCACCTTCCTGGACACATGTCAGTCCCTTGTAAAATGTACCATGGGTGCCAAGGGCACTGTTGCCATGGAAGGCCTCTAAGGGCTGCAGCACTTATTGTGCCACCCTTTGAGGCCCTGTACCTTTACACACACACACTGACATTGCAGGCTGCGTGTTTTGGTGCAAAACAAAGTGAAGAGTTGACATGGCACACATCCTTGTGTGCCATGCCTACAACCCAATGCCCTGGCATAGGTCAGCCACACCTCTAGCTGGGTGCACTATACCTGTGGTGAGGGTACAGGTGCATGAGCCCTGTACCCCTACAGTGTCTAGACCAATTCTTAGACATTGTAAGTGCAGTAATGCCATTAAGAGTTTATGGTGCTGGGAGTTTGTCATTACGAACTCCACAGCACCATAATGGCTTTACTGAAAACTGGGAAGATTGGTATCAAACTTCTCAGCACATGGGGGCGCTAGAGGGCGCGCGGCAAAATGGCCGCACCCTAGTGAGGCTCTGCCCGGCTGAGCATAGATCCGTCCCTAATCCGCCTGTTAATAACGACATCTAGGCGCTAAAACGAACGCATCCTACGTGTAAAGATATCCTGCCTGCATTGGGGAAGGTTTTGACTGCCTGAGACCGCTGCAACTACCGCAACTCTAGCGTGATCGGTCCCGGCCGCGCGCCTGCAGAAATGGCGGTGCCCGCGAGGCCCTGAGGTCGGCGTTTGAATCCTGAGGTTTGCATCCCCTGCAATCGGCGGGAGTTCGCCTGCTGCCTGCGGAGCTGAAGCGGTGGGCGACGCACTACCGGATTTCGCAGGTTTTTCCCCGATCCTTGTGGCTGTCGAGCAGTGGATAAGTGCTGAGCCCCTGTCGTCAGGAGAAGAGCCGGAGGCGGTGGAGGGGGCCGTTCGGTCCGGACTGGCCTGTGTGAGCGGCGGAGGTGCCCTGCGGTGATTCCTGTGCGCCCGGTGCTGGTGGTGGTGAGTGGGGCGCGGCCCGGTTCGGGCCTGTTTCTGCGGAGGCGGGTGCGGGCCTGGTGTGGGCCGCGGCCTGTGAGCTGCCGCTGGGTGCCGGTGCGCGCGGGCCGCATTTGTCTGGGGCGCTGCTGCACTGCAACGTGGGAATACCTGCCTCTACTGCTAATGCCCTGTCTGGTGTACCTGTGTCGATCCATCTCCATTGGCCTTGCCCCACACTGCGGCCGGTTGCCTTAGACTGTCCCTAATACACTGCTGCCCCGGTGCAGCCGTTCATCGCCTGGGGGCCTGAAACTGCATGTGGGCCCTACTGCTGCTTGCCAGCTCACCTCAGCCTCTGCCTGCATTGTGCTTGCTGCCTACTACAAGAACGCAGTGTGATTACCACTGCCCTCTGTTGCTGCCTGGGCTGCTCCCTCCCCTATGTGTCTCGGGGAGCTACCTGGCAGTCTGTTGGGCGTCTTGTTGGATCCCTTCTACTTCTATGCTTGGTGCCTTGTTTTGTGCACGCAAACCACTCCACGAACAATATAACGCGAGGCACTAAGCTGATAACGTGCACCCTGAGACTGTTGGGCCTGCCTTTTATATACTTTGGCGCGTTGGTACCTGTGCTGTGCTCTGCTTTGTTGGGATTGTCCGGGCCTGGGCCTTGCTGCGCAGTTATCTGCTGGATTACTTCTGTTGCTGGTCCCTAGTGCACCGCTTCGCTCTACGCTCCTGGAACTGCGGAGGCCCCTATTCCTTTGCTTTATTGTGACTGTTGGAGGCCCTGCTGCAGGGGGCCTGCGCCACGTGCCGCTTTAGCATAGGTGGGCTACAGTTGGTAGCTTGAACTGCGGTGGTGCTCTCACTCTCCTAGTCCTCCTGGTGTGGTGTGCAGGTGGTTGGCTCTTCTTCTATTTGCGTGCCAGTGGATCCGCTGGGCTGGTTGCTGCAAGTGCCCTATACATACTGACCCCGAGGCCTGGGTAGTGCGCATCTGAGGGGTGTCCTCTTTATCTCCACTCCCTATTAGATTGCCTGGCTCCAGCTGCGGATAATATGGGGAGGGCTGATAAGTCTCAACCTCGCCTCACGTTTGAGGCGCGCAAATCCACCAAAATTCTACAAAAGGCAGCCTCTGATTCAGAGGCGGACGCCCAGGATGGGGGGCCTTCCACTATCGAGACAACACTATTGGCCATGCAACGTAGCCTCCAATCTATAGAGGGTACGATGGCGGCTGTGAATCACCGCCTATATCACATGTCTGCGCAGCTCGAGAAGAAAAACACCCGCATGGGAGAAGTTGAGCAGCGGGTGTCTGCGGCGGAGGATGGTTTGAGCGATGTTGCTGGGAAGACACTTAATATGGAGAAGGTCCTATCCCTTATTCAAGCCAAGAATGAGGACTTAGAAGCCCGCTCCCGGCGTAATAATATTCGAATTACAGGGCTGCCAGAATCAACGAATATGGGCAAAATGGAGACATTCGTGGAAAATTTGATTAAGGACATTTTTGGTGCAGACCAGCTTTCCACCATGTTTATTATTGAGAGAGCTCACCGCTCCCTTGCAGCGAGGCCGGTCCCGGGCGCCCCACCCCGCCCGATCATTGCGCGATTGTTGAATTATAGGGACCGGGATGTTATTTTGCGCATGGCTAGAGACAAGGGCACTATTGTACACCAGGGCAACTCACTCTCGTTCTTCTTCCCTGATTTTACTGTCACTGTTCAGGCTGCGCGGAGGGAGTTCGGGGCTGTCAAAATGTTTTTACAATCCGAAGGGGTTCCTTACGCGATGTTATATCCTGCCCGCCTGCGGATAGGCCCTGATGGAGATTCAACATTTTTTACCAATCCCAAGGCGGCTCTGGAGCATGCTAAACATCTGAAGAGGAGTCGGGGCGAATCCCGGACTCCGTCGGACAATGAGGAACAGTAGTATTGTGGGACAATCTCATGTAATATGACCCGCTATAAGGTTTTTCTAGGTTTAACTTTCCTCGATCTGTGCAATGCTATGACTCTTACATGTCTTCCTTTTTTGCAGGTGGACCCTGTTGAGCCTTCTTACGTATGCACGCATACTTTGTAATGTAATCTACTTGATCGTATCTATTGTACCAGGCACAGATACTAGTTTTGCTCAGCCACCTCCTACTCGATGGGAGGCTAGTAGCACTCTGACGCCCCCCAAATGGGAGTACCCCATCTATGCTTTGCTTTGTTTTTTCCTTGTTGGGGTTGGGTTAGACAGGGTTGGGATGGCTTTAGAGCGTTGGGGACGCTGAAGTGGGTGGGGGACTGGGGGGTGGAGGGTGAGGGTGGGAAGTCTGGCACTTTTTCGCTGCGGTACAATGGCATTCCTCTTTCTTCTGGTGATTGTGGACACATGTCTCTGATATATCCAACTGTAACGTATTTAATGTTATATCGATCCAATGAGTGGTAAAGTGAAGTTCCTAACCTGGAATGTTCGCGGTTTGAACACTCCCAAAAGATTCGGTCTGTATTGGCTTATCTGGACAGGATGGACGTCCAGATAGCCTTCTTACAGGAAACACACCTCACAAAATTGTCGGAGAAAAATGTGGGTGGTCGGTGGGTAGGGGTGCGAATAGCATCCTCCTATTCCAGCTATGCACGGGGAGTGATGATTCTGGTTAAACGGGGGTTCCATTTACGGTCACTCGAGCCGAAACAGATGACCTAGGCCGAATGGCACTTGTGCATGGCCAGCTGGGTGGAGCGAGTGTGCTTTTGGTGAATGTGTATGGACCGAATATCGATGATCCTGCCTTCTTTAAGGATGTCTGGCGCCGCATCTCGGGGTTTCCCGCTGTGGAGATACTCTGGGGTGGTGATTTTAATGTATGCCTGGATGTTGCTGTGGACCGTTTGGGTAGTGGGATGACACGGCCTAAGCAGGCTTCTGAGATGTTGCTGGGACTGATGGACGCAGGAAGTTTACATGATGTTTGGCGATTGCAGCATCCTGGGGTGCGTGAGAGTACTTTTGTCTCCTCTGTACATGGGACGTGGTCCCGCCTGGATTTCTGGCTTGTTACTGCGGCTGCTTGTACTTGGGCGGTTAAGGTTAGCCATATGGCCCGGACGCTCTTGGATCATTCTCCTGTGCTTCTAGAGCTGTAGGTACCCGCATGCGAGAGACCTCCGTTTACATGGCGATTGCAGCCATCCTCATTGACTGACTCAGTTTTCAGGCACACGGTTGGGGAGGCCATTCGAATTTTTTTTAGAGAGAATGAGGGCTTGGTTGACAGCGCTGGTGTCCTATGGGAAGTATTTAAGGTGACTATTAGGGGTGTCTGTATGGGGGCGCAGGCAGGTGTCTTGAGAGATCTGAGACGTAGGATTCATAAATTAGCTGCGGAAATTTCCACCTTAGAACGCGCCTATGAGAAAGACCCTTCTACAGCGACATTGTCCGCGATCCGGGAGTTAGTGACTGAACATAATGACACTGTCGATCAAGAGTTGGTTCATAGGTCCAGACGCAGTAAGGCTAGATATTATGGGGAGGGGGGCAGGCCCAGCCGCTCGCTTGCACAGAAGTTAGCTGATCCACGTAGTCAGGACTATATCACGAAGATGCTTGATGATGCGGGGGCGGCCTAATACACCACACCCGAGATTAGTGGGACCATACTTGATTTCTACGCCAGACTCTACGAAAACAAGGCCGTGGTACAGCCAGAGGACATACACTCCTATCTGGATGACAGCGCGCTTGGCTGGCTGTCCTTGGATCATAGGGAATATCTTACACAACCATTTGATGTGGAGGACGTAAAGCTTGCTATTATGTCCCTCCCTACATGTAATGCTGCGGGATTGGATGGGCTCCCTAGTGA
Source organism: Calotriton arnoldi (assembly GCA_963921515.1). Classification (NCBI taxonomy): domain Eukaryota; kingdom Metazoa; phylum Chordata; class Amphibia; order Caudata; family Salamandridae; genus Calotriton; species Calotriton arnoldi. Next base: position 1,727,649 of record CAWUFW010003762.1, read on the forward strand.
GTTTTATAAGACCTATGTGGATGATCTGGCCCCCAGACTTCTGGAGGTTTATGCGGAGGCGTATGACACTGGACGTCTCCCGCCTTCTTTGAAGGAAGCCCTACTGGTTAT